>CM035129.1:155188346-155788346 GCA_020205605.1 Panax ginseng
ACTTTCGTTGCCCACGATGACGAGAAATCAAGTGGTCGAAAATTTTGCAATGAATTTCTAACTAATTTTTTTTCCGCCAATGAATTAGCAACAAAATTTTGCAACGACTTATGAATTTCGTTGCAAAAAGTGAAAGCCTGACACAATCTGCAACGAAGGACAAATTCTGTTGCTAAACATATACTTTTAGCAACGACTTATAAATACGTTGCCCGAAAAATCGTTGTTAAAGGCCCATTTTTTGGTAGTGTATGCATACATAACTAACAGAGCAGCCTTATGAATTTAAGTCTCTTGATAAGCAAAATCACTACTCTCATTTTCTTTTTAAGAAAGCGAGAACCATTCTATGATGTCGATTTAGTACTACAAATACTAATCATAGCTAAGTTTGCTTTCAAAAAATTTAAACCAAATAATAATTTAGATTATCAAAATTGTACAAGATCATTAACAACAATAAGAACCTTTACAACAAAATGACATGAAATCATTTCAAAATCGTAGTTGTTCAATTAGAACAACTACTAATTATCAATTCAAATCAAAATCTAAAAACATACCTAAAATGTCAAATAATTTATGCCATCAATTTGGATTATTAAAATTGATAATGGAGGTTCTTGACTAAATGGCGGTACTAATGATGAAAGGAAGACCGGTGACATCGCTGATACAAAAAAATTTGTCTCCATATAAAATGTGACGCTATTTAAGTACATACTTTGTCACTAAATATAAGAATTTATAATGAATCTTTTTTGTCACTTATTTACTCATCTAATTAGTGACGCATTATTATCTCATCATATAAAATTGATATTTATGACAATACAATTTGTCATAAATTAATATTTTTCGCCTTTAAAAATTTCCTCCAAAATTTTTTCGAAAAATTTTGCCTCCAAATAAAATTGTGACGATATTACGTGACTTTGTCACTAAATATAAGCATTTATATTGAACGATTTTTGTCACTTATCCACGCATCTAATTAGTGACGCTTATTATCTCGTCATATAAAATTGGTATTTATGACAATACAAATTGTCATAAATTATTATTTTTTCGCCATTAAAAAATTTCCCTCCAAAATTTTGCCTCCGAATAAAAATGTGACGAATTTGTATTTGGCATCACTAAATGTGAACATTAGTGACGAAAGCACATTGTCACTAAATGTTACAAATAATTAATGACAAACTATTATGTTGTCATCGAAAGAAATATTTTATGACAATAAATACTGTCATCAATTATTACAAAATGTCACTAAAAGTTTCACTCCAAAATTTTGGTATGAAATTCTACCTCCAAAATAACTTGTGACGAAATTTTGTTAATCGTCATCAAATGTGTAAATTAGTGACAATATAAATGATTAATAGTAACAAAAGTAAAAGTCGTCACAAAAGTAAAAGTTTTAGTGACGATTATGAATTTCGTAATTATTAATTAACAAATTGTGACAAAATTTTGTGCGTGACAAAAATTTCGTCATAAAATGTGTGATTTCTTGTAGTGATCAATATAAATTATATATTAACAAATAAAATCAAATCTTATTTTATTTTGTAAATAAGATCAAATCCTTCCTTATAGAAAATCAAATCATTCTTATTATTTTGAAAACAAAATCAAATCATTCCTATTTAAAAAATAGAATATTTATTTTCATAATATATATATATATATATATATATATATATTATTTTTCTACAAAACATGTAAATTCCCTTATTTTCTTTTCATGTCATTTAAATTTTCTTTATTATTCTTTTATATTTTACCTAACCAAGTATTGCCTTGATTTGGATGATGCACAAATAAAAGCTAGACTTCCTCTTTATAACTGCAGCTATAAGTCGTGGAAGTATAGGAATGTCCAAGTATTTATATTTTACCCAAAATAGCAGCAGCTTCCGTGAGTAATTCCTTCACCTCAATAGAGGCTAAACTTCCTCACCCTTAAAATGGTTTTACCATATTGTCAATAAAACCTTCCATAATTATTGCCTTGATAGATAAATTTGATTCTCTCTTAATTGAAAAAAGCAGGAGGTATAGAAATGCTGGCAGAGATATCGTTTCACTCGTCAACTAATTAGATCGGCGATTGGATTGTTGCTCGTCCACATCTTCAGTCCTAATTCCTTCAACACCTTCAAAGCTTCATCACGAGAAAGAATCTTTTTGATAAGGCCACTGGACTCTTTTTCAGTCTCTCCCTTTAAAAATCAATGTGTTCTCTAATGCCCTTGTAGAGAGTATTAAGATCATGTGTAGTTTCATATTTAAGTAAAGGGAGCAATTGGTCTCGAGTTTCGCCATTAGAATCGGCGGCGATCAGGCTCAGAAAAAGTTGGATAAACTGAGGGTAGAAGATAGTTGATGGCAGAGTTGGCTTCGTTTAAGAGAAGGTGTTTCGCGAATTGTGATGTTTAACGGCACTTGGGTTTGGTTGGTGATCAATTCTTACAGAAAATCAAACAACAAAGGGAGGCTAGTACCACTAGCCCTCTTCCTTTCCAGACCTATGTTATTTCCCTTCTTATTAGCCATCTATTAGAACAGAAACATATAAGGACATAAAAGATTTTAATAATTGTAGTTGTTTTGATTTTCTATTTGGTTAATTTTTTATTTTTTATTATTTTTTTTTATTTTTCATCTAATTCACTTTTCAGGTGATTGTAATATTTCTTTTTCGGGCCATCTCACCTTGACAAGGATTTTGACTCGGATATAAAAAAGGATACACTTTTTTTCACTGCAACAATGAAGCATTTGATTCGGGCCATTTCACCCTAAAAAGGATCTTGGCTCGAATATTCACGAAGAACAAGACAACACCGCAACGTGGAAACATCTATTCCGAGCCACTTCACCTTGTGGGCAAGGAAATTGTACCTTGCTAGGGTTAGGGTTTTGTGTTGGTTGAGAAGGAGAGAAATCCACGAAAAGTACGAAATTGATTGATTGATTGAAGAGGGCAGAAGAACAGGTGGGTGATTACTCCGACGACGCGTGGCAGAACTCCTAGAATCCGGGAACCGTGTCAGGGTAGCAGGGATTCCAAGAGCCTTCTTCTTGAGTCCTTCCACTCCTAGAATCCGGAAACCTTGTTAGGATTATTGGGATTCCAAGAGTCTTCTTGAGTGTTGAGAGAGAATACCCAGGTCCTTCGATCTGTCAAGAGTCCAAGTCCTGTGTCTGAAGAAAGGTCCCCTTCCCAATAGAGTGGAAGGGGTATTTATAGGATTTTTTGGAGAGTCGTCATGTGTTAGGCACATGTCCTCGGGAAAATTCTAAATTTACCCTTAGTCATCAGAGTAATGACCAGATCGTCCTGCCCTTCTAGCCACCAATCCAATCCCTCAATCAATTCCCAAAATGAGTCGTATCCACGTGTCTTCTGCCTCGGGACACGTGAAGATTCTCTCAGGTCTTGCTTCTTTATTTCCAGCTCTTCCATCTTTTCATTTAATCATACTGCGAACCTTCATTTGTGCATTTAATTCAATTAGGTCAAGTGAACCCTAATTTGTACTTAGGACCACATTTGCCCCCTGCGCGAGGGTTGCGTCTTTGAAGTGACGATCGTGCAAAATACTTTGACTTTGTGAATCCTGCTTCAAATTTTTGAAAAATCTGCGGAGCTCGATCTTGCAAGTCCTGAAAATAAAAAATCATAGGAGAGAGAACTTATGGGAGCTCTCCCAATATATCTTTGGAAAATCTCTTTATCAAATCTTTTCAAATTTTACTCAATTGTTGTTTCCTTAATTTTTTTTTATATATGAGCCCACCCGATTTTGCATCAAGCCAACCTATTATTTCATGTGAATAGAAGCCAACAAAATTGCGTATTTTTTTAGCTAATTAAATAGACTTTAGAAATTCTAAATTACCCTAAACCATGCGCACAATAATCAGAGGCAATCATTATACTATTCATGCCACATTCATTCTCAACCAAGTCCTAATGCCTTTCATCATGCCTTTATCACCGTGAATTGATCACGTTTACAAACCTTGCTTTAACTTATATATATATATATATATATATATATATATATATATATATATATTTGGAAACTAAATCAATATAAATTATATATTAACAAATAAAATCAAATCTTATTTTATTTTGTAAATAAGATCAAATCCTTCCTTATAGAAAATCAAATCATTCTTATTATATGAGTAATAGCCGAACAAAATTGGAACAACTTAGCTGTTATATGAAAAAAGTCGAGGCGTAGCAAAGCTACTGTCCTAAAAAGTGATTCCGCCCTCACTGGTTATTAACCTTGGTACAGTTGAGCTCTACGACGTTCACCCTCTAAGATTCAATGTGACACCCCCAAACCCAGGTACTTCATTTCCACAGGATTTGGTGTTCACTTAATTAAACATTCATATCTAACTACCCGATCACAATAAAACTGGATAAATAAAACCTTCCCCATTAAAGGGTTATATAAAAAAAATCTCCCAGGTTGTCTAACCTTTAAACACAATCATTCAAATGCCGAAAATAAATAATTTTTATTACAACCATTCCATTAAAAACTGATAATATAATATCATCAAATTACAAGTCTTCAATACTTGTTCATCTTTCCTTTTCCTTCTTCAAAAGCTAGGTACATCAATCTTCTCATCCTTAATCGTAATAATTATATAAGCAGAGTGAGCAAACAAAGCTCACTTGATACAATAATGAATGAAAAACCTTTACAACAAAGGTTAAATAAGAGGCTCAATAGATTTAAACAATATGATTTGTCAACATTCTGAAGTATATAACTGAGGGTCCTAAGACCACGAACTATGTCCATAGTTATAAGTAATGTTTCAACTTAAACTTTAACAGTCATAAGACTATAGGGACTCCTCGTATTTAGGGGGATCAGCCCTTCGTACAATGTATTGTGCACAAACATTTCAACGCTAAGCTAAGTTACCCCTAATAATAGGGTTGTTCATCTCAGTATTTAGAGTACAAGTCCGCACCAAAGTGAGTTTGGTTTGGATACATTTCAGGGTAATTTAGAATTCAACGAACATCAACTAAGGATTAGTTGAATAAAACCAATAACATCGTACTATAGAATAATCGTAATTGAATCAACATGGTAAACCAAAATCATGCTTTAGGAATAATCTAATAACATATACTTTGAATAACTATAACATGCCTTGCTTGAACAATATTAAGTCAAGGTTAATTAGAATTGAATACTAAGCATGCATAGTAGTTTGAACGATAAAATTGTTCGACATTAGTATAAATAGTTGTGCATGCTAAACAACAAGTTAAATATAAGAATAACTTGTCAACATCAAACCAAAGTTTAGAAAGCTTGCATCATTTATAAGGTAATCGAATTGAAACAATAAATAGTTCAACAAGATAAAGAATTAGAAAACTTGCCTTGTTCGTAGGCTAAACCGAATCAATTCAGATCACAATACCCTATATGTACATATATATATATATATGTCATAATGACATAGTTAGTTACTACTACTTTACAAATTTAACTAACTACATATATCATATAGGTTTGATTATTTAATCATATAATCAAGTTATAACACAAGTTAATTGTTAATAACATGCTTATTCATAGTATAGAAATACTAACATCAACATTTTACAGTCCTACTATCATCACATAACAGTTTCTTAACATTTGGGTACAAAAAAATACACTTTGTCGGACCATTACATTAACTTTCATGACTGCTATTTCCACGATTTATCTTGTCTTGCTATGTACTATGAGAATAAAACTAAAAGGCCACATGCTGCGGCCTTGAGATTAATATCGCCAAGAAAGATCATGCGGCTTGAAATTGCGATTTATTGCATTTGCGGTTAATGACGATAAGAAAAAAAGCCAATTTTGGCCTAAAAGTTCCTTTTCTAACGACCCTAATTCACATGCAAATCATACAAAGACTTCATGTAAACCTAATTCAAGAATTCCTAACATGTTTCTATCCATACAACAACATAAACAACAAGTTTAAAACATCCAATTTCACTATTTTTGATAAAAATTCACTTTTTGATATTTTTGATGAAAATCAATACTGTGATTTTGTTTTTCAACCAAAACAGTTAATTTAAAGCATTTTATCAAAGTATATACATACTCTAACAAATTGAATAGCCAATTTATCAATAAAATAACTAAACAACACATAATTTCTATTTTAACTAAACAATATATAATCACAAAAACTCTCTGTAAAAATAGCTTTTCTTCACAACCATATACATAATACAAATTCATGGACTATTCTCCATTATAGCTTAAGAAAATAGTTTAACAACACTAGATTATCATATAAAATCACATACATAACAAATAATTTATCCTTACACAAGGATTTTATAGAGAATTAGGGAAGAGAAAAAAACTAAACCTTTAAAACTAAAAAGAATAGGATAATACCTTGAAGAAGATGATGATGGCTATTCCCTTTTTTTTATTCTCAAGCTTTTCTTCTCACCAATTCCCTAGCCTTTCTTCCTCTCTTCTTTTCTCTCTCACTTTTCTTCTTCTCTTCTTCTTCTTCTTCCTCCGAGTTTTCTCTTTCTTCTTCTAACTCTCTACTACGTCTTAACAATATAACGTATATAGGATATAATTTATATTAATTATATAATATAAATATAGATATAACTGATATCAGTTATCTAAGTTTTGAAAACCAAAAGCCATAAGGCTTGTTTGGCTAGTCACTAAAAAAAATAACCAATTAATCCTTATGCCTTGTTTGGTAAAACACAATTAGAATAAAGACTTAATAGGCATTAGGCATTGTTTGACAAAACTGAATTAAAACTCCTTTAAGTTATTTTAATAACTACTTTATAAAAGGTTATTTGTCACACTTTTAATTTATTAAATTAATCTTAATAACAATATATTAAATTACTTTAACACATAAATCAATACTACAAAATTATAATTTTCTATATAATTATAACTTTATTTAACCAACTATCACATCCTTTTATTTACAAAATTCAAATAAAAAGAATAATAATTCAATTAATCAAAACTCTCTAACTTAATAATTAAATTAAATTAGCAAATATAATAATTTCCTTAATTATTTATTTAACAGATAGTTAACCAAATTGAATCAAATTTGAACAATTACAAATTCAACCATAAACACATCCATTAAATACTTAAATAATTCAATAAATATTTAATATAACAATTAAAATTCTGAAATGTTACATCATTCCCTCTTTACAAGGATTCTGTCCCTAGAATCATAATTCAAACAATTCATTCGTCACATTCAACGGCAAAGCCCCAATTGCGTGTACTCGTAGAAGAAGGCTGTGGACTTGTCTATGTGGATTGCCCAATTCAGAGTATATATATAAGAAATAATAGATTATGCCAAGAAAAGAAGAAGAAAGTGTTTTACGCTATGACTGATATTTATAGGAGAAGAAAAACGCTGGAACAAGAACGTTGAGGAAGAAAAACGTCAAAGAGACCGTTTGAGAAAAACGTAACGCACAAAGGAACGTTGGAGAATAAATGCGGAAAGTTGAGAAACGGTTAGGGCAAATATCTTATAAAAGGAAATTTAGCAAAACAGTGGGCTACCTGGGTGCACCCGCGAAGCATAATCGACCGGATTGGCACCCCCCCTGCGCGGGCGTATCGCGCGCACACACGCACTAAGGTTTTCTGGCCGAAAGTCTGAGAACCAAGCTTGGCTTAGCCCAATTCCTTAGTCGTCCTCATGTGCGCGAGCCCATCCCTATTTCGTCAACCATGTTACTAAACCCCAAGCCAACTCTTACTAATATACACCAAGAATGTTTTCAAAATAGATGATATGGGACTTTGTCAAAACTATAGATTTTGGAGCATAACCAACAATCCCCCACATGATCCAAAATTATCAAAGAGAAAAAAATTAAAATGAAGTGAGAAGGCAATGGATTTTAGATACATAACGTCGATACCTTGTGGGTTTGAATCGACACTTAGTGGAACAAGCTCATGATTGTAGATTATAGGTGAACTATATTCTTGAACCTATTATCTATGATACAAATAATTGAACTTGCACACATATCTTAAATCCTGAATCCACACAATTCCGCGGTTGGGCGCGTTCTAGGCCATGCGCCATATCCCAGATTTTCATAAAGGCTCTAGAGAGTTTGCCAAGGATTCTCATCGAAAGCGACCTACACTTATACCTTTATATAGGTGAACCCATCAAGTGTATACTGACATACACCACCCTTTAGGGCTATGAGTTTCATTAAGAATCTAAATGATTCATCCTATCACAATTTGTCAGTAAGCACCACATACACACAGAGAGAATTATTAATAATTATAGTGCTCTAATTAAATAATTGCATGACTTGTTATTACCCATTGAACCCAATTCATGGAATCTCCAATCACATGGGTTGAGTTTCCATCACATATTATTTACTCAAAACATTGGCAATAGTCTCATCCCTCTGGATGCTTCTTGGACTACCTTTTTACTCAATCCCTTAGTAAGCGGATCCGCTAGGTTCTTTTCAGACCTTACAAATTCCATGGAGATAACCCCATTACTGATCAGTCCTCGTACAATGTTATGCCTCAAGTGAATATGTCTATGTTTTCCATTATAAACATGGTTCATTGCCCTGCTAATAGTTGTTTGAGAATCACAATGGAAAGAACTAGAAGGAATTGGCTTATACCACAATGGTATATTAGCCAATAAATTCCTTATCCATTCTGTTTCTGTAACTGCCAATTCTAAAGCAATAAATTCAGATTCCATAGTAGATCTAGCAGTACAAGTTTGTTTAGCAGATTTCCAAGAAACAGCTCCTCCACCTAAAGTAAACACATAACCACTAGTGGAGTTTGTTTCATCATTATCGGATACCCAATTAGCATCACAATATCCTTCTAAAACACTAGGATGACCAGTAAAATGTACACCTACATTAACTGTTCCTTTTAAATACCTCATTAGTAGTGACAATGCATTCCAATGTTCTTGTGAAGGATTATGTGTATATCTGCTGAGTCTACTAATGGCATATGCAATATCAGGTCGAGTACAGTTTATTAAATACATTACACTATCAATGATTCTAGCATATTCAACTTGTTCAATACCATTCCCTTTATTTTTCTTTAAATGCACACTAGAGTCATAAGGGGTTCCTAATGGCTCTTCATTATAAAAATTAAATTTCTTAAGAATATTTTCCATATAATGAGACTGTGATAAAACTAAACCATTTACATGTTTATTTATTTTCATGCCAAGAATCAAATCCGCTTCTCCTAAATCTTTCATATCAAATTTAGAAGATAAAAAATCTTTAGTAGTTTTCACAACTTTCTCATCAGTACCAAATATTAGCAAGTCATCCACATATAAACAAATAATCACACCACAATTTCCATTGAATCTACTATAGACACAACTATCAGATTCATTTGTCACAAAATTATTAGACAAGAGAGTTTTATTAAATTTGTCATTCCATTGTTTTGGCGCTTGTTTCAAACCATATAAAGATTTTACAAGTCTACACACTTTATGTTCTTCACCTGGAACAAAAAAACCTTCAGGTTGACACATATATATTTCTTCATTTAACTCTTCATTCAAAAAGGCAGTTTTAACGTCCATTTGGTGGATTATCAATTTATGAATAGAAGCCAAATCAATTAAAATTCTTATAGTTGATAATTTAGTTATTGGTGAGTAAGTGTCAAAATAATCAAAACCTTCTTTTTGAGTAGTAAACCTTTTTCTAAGTCTTCTTGCCTTAAATTTATCAATAGACCCATCAACTTTTAACTTCTTTTTAAACACCCATTTACATCCAATAGGTTTACATCCTCTAGGCAAATTAACTAGTTCCCAAGTATGGTTAGACATAATAGAATCTAGTTCACTATTAATAGCATCCTTCCAAAAATTTGCATCAATTAATTTCATTGCTTCTTCATAAGTTTTAGGGTCATCTTCAGTTATAAAAGCAGTTATAAAATCTTGACCAAAAGTTTTCTCAAAACATTGCCTTTTACTTCTAGTAGATGCAGGTACAGGTTGTTTATCTTTCCTTTTAAGAGGTTCACTAGAAGAAGGATTGCCCTCATCTCTTATTTTCATTGGAAATATATTTTCAAAAAATTCTGCATCCTTTGTTTCCAAAATAGAATTATTTTGATAATTATTAGTAGTATCTTTAATTACCAAAAATCTATAAGCAGCACTATTAGAAGCATATCCAATAAAAATGCAATCCATTGTTTTAGGTGTGACGCCCCCAAAATAGGTATACATCACCCATCTTGAGTCTCCAAAAATATGGTACAAAATTCAAATACAACTTAATTATACAACAGTCGTGTAAAATACGACAAAATACATGCTGTGAGTTTTAATACAAATATTGTCATCTAGACAATATCCACTCTCAGAATAAGTCCTCACTACATTTATTAACACACTATTTAACAGAATAGTGAGGACTACTAATACTATCATCTGGACCATTACTCCGTTCCCCGACTAGTCCCGGCTACGTTCTCAATATTAAGAACTTTGTTGTCTCAATTATTGATTTATTAATATATAAAATATCGACAATAATTGAATCAAATAACGTGAGATACTATGCAACAATTACTGTAATAATAATTGAACAAAACTAAGTGACTTCTTACGTAAGCATCAATAATCAATACCGTGTGCTACTATGCAACCACGCGTATTACTGTACTTTTAACACCGGGTGTTTCAACAGTTAACGGTAAAACTTCCGCCGTTATTTTCATAAAATAATTTTTGTCGCTTTTTTCTCGATCCGGCAATAATTCCGTTGTAAAGGTCCACCAATGATTTAACGGCTTGTCGTTGAATATTCTCTCGTTAAAACGAATATTCCCAGAGCCAATCAAATATTATATAACAACTTGCGTTCTTTGCAAAATTTATAAATATTACCCACAACTATAATATTATATCAAATTTATTCCATAATATTCAAAAATGATAATTATAGAAAATTCATTTTTATTCATAAAAGTTGGGGTCTTACAATCTCCCCTTCTTAAGAAATTTCGTCCTCAAAATTAGGGTACGTACCTGGTATGTTGAATAGGTAAGGATATCTTGATTTTATTTCAGATTCTAACTCCCAGGTCATTTCCTCAACATCGTGGTTCCTCCTAAAACTTTGACTTGAGGTATAACCTTGGAGCGTAGAATATGTTCCTTCTTATCCAAGATTTGAACAGAACCTCTTCATACGTTAAATCTTCCGCTATTTCGTCCGGGTTCTAACTCAATAATGTGGTTCGGGTCTTTCACATATTTACGTAACATGGATATATGAAAACGCGTTATGAACACGAGACATACTTGGTGGTAAAACAAGTCTATAGGCTCTGATCCCTACTCGATCGAGGATTAAAATGGGCCAATGAATCGAGGATTGAGCTTTCTTCTTTTTCCAAATCTCGTAACTCCTTTCCATGGAGCAACACGTAACAACACATGATCTCCAATATCGAATTCCACGCCCTTTCGATGAAGATCAACATAACTCTTTTATTTGGCCTTGTGAGATTTTTATACGTTATCGGATCGTTTGAATCTTTTCCGTAGTCATACGTACGTCAACTCCGGTCCCAACAACGTTGCTTCACCCACCTCATCCCAAAGATAATTGAGAAACGACACTTTCTTCCATACAACGCTTCGAATGGAGCCATGCCAATACTTGTTTGATAACTGTTGTTGTAGTAAAACTCCACCAATGGTAAGAACTTGTCCCAACTTCCCTTGAAGTCAAGGACACAAAGTCTTGATAAATCTTCAAGAGTTTGAATAGTCCTCTCTGATTGTCCGTCCGTTTGAGGATGATATGCCGAACTAAATCGTAAATTCATGCCCATAGCTTTTTGCAAACTAACCTAAAATCATGAAGTGAATCTTGGGTCTCGATCAGAAACTATGGATACTGGTATACCATGCAGTCTTACAATCTTGTTTATGTACATACGAGCAAGATGTTCAAGTGTATAAGTTTTTTGTATTGGTAAGAAATGAGCAGACTTGGTCAATCTATCAACAATGACCCAAATTGCATTTATGCCTTGAGAAACCTTGGGAAGACCAGTAACGAAATCCATGGTAATGTGTTCCCACTTCCATTCTGGAATTTCAAGTGGTTGCAATGGACCTTTTGGTACTTGATGCTCTGCCTTGACTCGTTGACAAGTTAAACACCTTGAGATAAACAGCGTTATCTCTCTCTTCATATTTCCCCACCAAAATGTATGTCGAAGATCATGATACATTTTGGTACTCCCAGGATGGATTACAAGCGGTGTGTTATGCGCCTCTATCATGATTTTATACTTTAAATCAGGGTCGTTAAGAACACAAAGTCTGGATTTGACTCGAAGTATTCCTCCTTCATCGATTCTTGCTTCTGGCATAAGTACTCTTCTTGTATTTCTTCCTCATACGCGCATCGCCTCCGTGTCAGTAGCTTGAAAGCAATTTAACTTAATCGATTAAAGTCGGTTTTACTGGTATATTCGCCATCATTATGTGGGTCCCTGGAGTCTTTATCTCTATCTCCATCCTTTGCAAGTCATACAAAATGGGCCTTTGCGTTGACAATATCGCACTCGTACCCACATATGATCTTCTACTCAATGCGTCAGCTACCACATTTGCTTTTCTAAGATGGTATTGGATGGTATGATCATAATCTTTCAACAGTTCAAGCCAACGTCGCTGTCGCATGTTGAGTTCCTTTTGAGTGAAAAAATATTTGAGGCTTTTATGATCCGTAAAGATCTCCACTTTCTCCCCATACAAGTAATACCTCCAAATTTTAAGTGCGAAGACAACAACTGCCAACTCTATATCATGAGTAGGATAATTCCTCTCATATTCTTTGAGTTATCGAGAGGTATAGGCTATGACTTTCCCATGTTGCATGAGAACACATCCTAACCCTTTGCACAAGCATCACCGTAGATGACAAATCCTCCGAGCCAGGATGGTATTGTCGAACAGTCTTTGAAATGAGTCTTCCCTTGAGTTCTTGAAAACTCTTCTCACATTCCTCGTTCCAACCGAATTTTGTATCTTTTCGAGTCAGCTGAGTTAATGGAGTAGTAATTCGAGAAAACCCTTCTACGAATCTCCGATAATAACCAAATAGTTCGAGAAAGCTACGTCTTTCGGTCATCGATTTAGGTTGCTCCCGACTTTGAATAGCTTCAATCTTTCTTTGGGTCATGATATTCCATGACTTGATACCACGTGCCCAAGGAATGCTACTTCCTCAAGCCAAAACTTGCATTTCTTCAACTTGGCATAAAGCTTATATTCACGAAGCTTTTGGAGTATCACCTCAAGTGTTGCTTTCATGATCTTCACGGCTTTTGGAATAAATAAGGATGTCATCAATGAAGACGACCACAAAAGTGATCCAAATATTCCTTAAATACCCTTCATCATATCCATGAAGGCGGGGGAGCATTAGTCAATCCAAAAGACATGACTAGAATTCATAATTCCGTCATCGGAGTTCTCGAAAGTCGTCTTTGGAATGTCATCGGTTCTAATATTCAATTGGTGATATCCTAACGAAGATCAATCTTTGAAAAGAATTTGGCGCCTTGCAATCGGTCAAACAGTCATCAATACGTGGCAATGGGTACCTATTTTTGATGGTGACATAATTCAACTCCCGATAATCAATTCAAAGTCGCATACTCTCCTTTCTTTCTTCTTCACGAATAGAGGAGCACCCCAAAGAGAGACGTCTTTTAGATTTAATGAAACCGATGTCTAACAATTCCTGCAGTTGGGTCTTTAACTCCACGAAGTTCAATAGAGCCATTTGATATGGGGCTTTGGAAATGGGTTTTGTACCAGGGTTCAAGGTCGATACAAAATTCAATTTCATGTTCAGGGGTAGGCCAGAAGTTCTTGAGGGAATACGTCGGAAATTCATTAACAATAGAAATATCATTCAAAAGCGGCGTATTTTTGTTTAGGTCCGCTACATGAGCTAAGAAAGCTTGACATCCATTTTTTAATAAACGAATAGCTTTATGGCTTGAGATGACAGTGATTGATTTTAATGGTTTGGTTGTTTGAATTCGTATAATAGGTTGATTAGGAATATGAAAGCTAACAACCTTACGAAAATAATAAATTTTTGCATGATGAGTAGTTAACCAATCAATCCTTAGAATTACGTCAAATGCAAGTATTTTCAATGAAATAAAATTGACGTAATAATGTGAGGGTACCGATTTGAACCAAACAAGACTTATAAACAGTGGATGTAATGAAGGTTTCTCCCAATGGAGTTTCAACAGATAAGTCAAAGTCCAATTTCTCCGGAGTCAAATTTAAATGTTGAGCGCAAGAAGGAGAAATAAAAGAATGGGTAGAACCGTTATCAAATAAGGTATAAACTTCGCTATAGTTTATGATAAGCTTACCCGTGATGACCTCGTTCGGGTTCCTTGCTTTTTGGGAGGTCACAACAAACGCTCTCCCTTGCACTACCGACTTTGACTTTTCTGGGACGGCCTTTGGTGCCTTTATCCTGGCTGAATTTGTTTCGGTGAATGACAAAATCGGGCTAGGTGACCTTCTCTTCCACAATTATAACATGCTTTGGACGGCACCGCGCAGTTTGGACTAATGTGTCCCTCCCCTCCGCATTTGAAGCATATGATAGGTGGTCGTTCTCCTTCCTTAACAACGGGTGTTGGTGCTAACGTCTTTCCATCATTGTTGAATTTCCTCTTCTTAAAATGTCCATTCTTATTGTTTTGGCCCTGATTACCACCGAAGTGGTTACCATTTTTGGCCTGTTGATTCCCTCCACGCTTGTTGTCACCGCTTCGATGACTGTTCTTACTGGTATTATCATTTTATCGGCTGCTCTCTTTTGGTTGGGTTGACTCATTATCACGCTCCAATAACTGAGCCCTATTAATAACATCTGAATACAAACACAGTTTATGAGAGATAAGATATTGACGTATATCTGGTTTCAAACCTCTTAGAAACATTCTCGTCATTCTCTCCTCATTATCAACCAAATGGGACGCAAACCGGGACAACTCGGCAAACTTGGCTTTGTACTGCGACACGATCATGTTGTTTTCCTCCAGTTTAATGAACTCTACCCCTTTCATGTGACGAATACTTTCGAAAAAGTACTTGTCGTTGAATAGTTCTTAAAACTTCTCCCACCAGTAATCTGCCTCTGCCCGCAACATGAAGGTGGCAAAGGGAACCTTTTGCTCCTCGGAGCATCCCAAGACATCAAATATCTTGTTGGTTTGCTTTATCCATGTCTCCGCCTTAAATAGTTTTGGCTCTCCAAAAAACTCCGGTGGTCCCAGCTCCTTAAAATGCTTAGCGGGGACCATCCGAGAGTTGCCAGTGTTTTCACCTACATTTTGGACAGGAGCCGCTCTCTCCTGATGTTGCATGAATTTCATGAAGCCTCAGAACATTCCATCGTTCATCATTTTGTCAGTGTTGTAATTTGCATTAGGATTGTCGCCTACATGATGCACATTATCCTAATTATTGATCTGTGGAGACTTAACGGTCTCCTGTGCTGCATTGATGTTCTCAACATTCTCGGATGCCATTTTCAAATACTGCCACAAAATAAGGGTTAATTAACATATCACATATTATCCATATACTCTGACCGACCAATTAAATATCAAATAAACTTAGGTAGGTCATACTAGCGAAGGAACTCCCCGTCTCTCCCCTCCTAGTTCTTGTCTCACATCTCAGTCATGGATCATATCCCTAAGCTTTGATACCAACTGTGACGCCCCTAAAATAGGTATACATCACCCATCTTGAGTCGCTAAAAATATGGTACAAAATTCAAATACAACTTAATTATACAACAGTCGTGTAAAATACGACAAAATATATGCTGTGAGTTTTAATACAAATATTGTCATCTAGACAATATTCACTCTCAGAATAAGTCCTCACTACATTTATTAACACACTATTTAACAGAATAGTAAGGACTATTAATACTATCATCTGGACCGTCACTCCGTTCCCCGATTAGTCCCCGTCCACGTTCTCATTTCACGAAGAGAATGAAAGAAAAAAGGTGAGCTCAACTAGCCCAAAGAAGAAATATTATGACTAAGATAATGCGTATAAATTATCATTAGTCCTCAACAATGTTAAACCGATAAAATACAATAGACATCAAGTTTAAGCTGCAAATGAAACATCTAATCCATTAAAAGAGTCAAGTAGAGAATAAAATCCACTATCTTTTATGATTCAAAAGGTTTTTCATCACTTTTATCATTGGGACTCATTTCAATAAATAAACCACACCATCCTCCGCACTACTGGCCAAGGGTATTCATTAAGATCACAACCACAAATTATCCATGCACTACGGGCCAAGGATATTTGTGTATTCATCAATGGTCATGATCATGCCAACAACTGTCCATCAATGCACTACAGGCCAATGAGGACTTTTACCACATCATTTGTAACATTACTGGTCATGATTACAATCGAATAATCCCAATGTCATAATCATACCAAGTCCATCCATGCACTACATGCCACGTGATGACTTTCAACAAAATATAAACATGAGGATGATGACAATGATATAAGAGTTCAATAAAACAAGTTCAAGAATTAATTTATCCAGGAACTAATAACGTCCAAATTGTCAACATGATACTTCTTTGTAAAGTAAAATTCAAGAATGCTCAGAAGAATATTTCCATGAAAAGATACTGGATGAAGCACAAATATCAAGGATATTCCACTAATTTCATGGAGTATAGAAGTTAAAACTGTAACCAACTGAGTATAATAAATAATGGAACAACAAAAGAAATCACCATGCATGCGATGCGTCGCATAGGCAAAGTTATTCCAATAGAATAATAAATAATCTAACGGTCGGTAGAAATTCGCACCGAAGCAGGATGTTCCACAGAATAATAAAAAGCGGAACCAGTCCCACAGAAACGCATGCAGACGAGGATATTCCAATGAATAATAATAAAGACGGAATCGGTCCCACAGAAACCCATGCAGACAAGATATTCCAATGAGAATAATAAAGACGGAACCAGTCCCACAGTAAACGCACAAACAGGATATTCCAACAAAATAATAAAGAATGGAATAACGTAAGAATTTCACCAAGTATAGGGTGGCAGCGTATCTGAGTTATTCCAATGTAATAATAAAGAATGGAATAATGTAAGTTCTCTTCATGAATACAAAAGAAATAATACCCACTTACGAGTCTGACAAATAATATCCCTTACAGTAAAAGAAGAGTACTCAATCGGGTATAGGGCGAGGATATTCTTGAAGAAAACTTGCACTACGTTCAAAGCTTCTTAAAACTCTAAAGAAATACGCTCAAGATAATAGAAGAGAATTTCTCTGAATTTCTGGTGTGATTTCAATTTTAACTAAGCATCCTATTTATAGGAGAATGGAAAGGGTACTATTTGGAAAAGAATCACGGACACACAACGATAGAAAACTCACTGGCTAAACTTTCTTTTCTTTCGTGATATCGCTCACTTTTCAAATGTTAGCATAATAGTCAAAGAAAAACAAAATTTTATAATAATTATATATATATAAACACATGCTTCTTTTCTTTTCAATGCAACTTAAATCATCTTTACACCAACTTAGTCCTCCCGTGAGTAACAATATTATTCTCCCACCTCTCAATGTCATTTTCATCATGTATATATATATATAATATTAGTACATCACTACCACCACTTCCACTTTTCCACCAAATTCCACTCATATAATTCACCCACATTATTCCACTCACTCACCTCATTAATTCATACTAGACATCAATACACACCCACAATTCCCTTCCTTACAAGACACCTTCCCCCACCCCCTTTTCTCCCACCCCACATATAAACACATGTCAAATATATATATATATATATATATATATATATATATATATATATATATATATATACACATTTATAACTTCTTTCCGTTTATTTAAAAAATGGATAAATGGGGGTTCATAAAATAAATAAAATCTACATCAAATACTTCATAAAATTTCTTCAATATTTTTAACAACATTTATCATCATTATTATAATTCATAATAATCGACCATGTCGTTCTTAGGAAAGAGGGCTTTCCATAAGGATTTCTCCTATCAGCCTTGATTAGGTGACCAAACCTCTCCTCGACAGTAACTTCTTAGACATCGTTAATTTTGCAAATAATAATATTAATAACTTTGTTGTCTCAATTATTGATTTACTAATATATAAAATATCGACAATAATTGAATTAAATAACGTGAGATACTATGTAGCAATTACTGTAACAATAATTGAACAAAACGGAGTGACTTCTCACGTAAAGATCAATAATCAATATCGTGTCTTCTACTATGCAACCACGCTTATCTCTTGCTTTTTTAACACCGGGTGTTTCAAATAGATTAATGGTAAAACTTCAGCCGTTATTTTCATAAAATAATTTTTGTCGTTTTCTCGATCCGACAATAATTCCGTTAATGGTCCATCAATGATTGTGTTGGTTATGCGAATATTCTCTCGTTAAAACGAATATTCCCAGACCAATCGAATATTATATAACAACTTTGCGTTTTTGCAAAATTTATAAATATTACCTGATAACTATAACATTATATCAAATTTATTCCATAATATTCAAAATGATAATTATAGAAAATTTATTTTTATTCATAAAAGTTGGGGTCTTACATTAGGTCCAATTTTATTCCTTTTAAATTCTGGTATAGCTAGTTTAGCTAGATACCCCCACACTTTAAGATACCCCAAATTAGGTGTATATTTTTTCCATAAATGATATGGTGTAGAGTCAATTTTTTTATGTGAAACTCTATTTAAAATATGATTTGCAGAAAGACAAGCTTCTCCCCACATGTTAGAAGGTAATCCTGAACTAATTAGCATATCATTCATCATATCTTTAAGTATTCTATTTTTTCTTTCTGCAACTCCATTGGACTGTGGAGAATAAGGAGGAGAAGTTTTATGTATTATTCCATTTAGTTCACAAAATTTTTTAAGACTTCCTGAATCATATTCACCTCCACAATCAGATCTAAGTCTTTTAATTTTTCTTTCTAACTGATTTTTAACTTCAGCTATTTAATAAACATTTCTTCTTCTTCATCTTTAGAGGAAAATAGATAAATTCGAGTATATCTAGACATATCATCTACAAAAGAAATATAATATTTCTTACCACCTCTACTCAAAGTATTTTTAAAATCAGCTACATCACTGTGAATTAACTCAAGTAGTTTAGTTTGCCTTTCAACACTTTTAAAAGGTTTTTTAGCATGTTTTGCTTCTACACAAATTTCACATTTATTAAACTCGGTATTTGCAAGATTAGGTATAAGCTCAAGTTGTTTCAATTTTTTAATAGACGCTACATTCACATGTCCAAATCTAGCATGCCACATATCCAAAGATTCAACAATATAAGAAAAAGAAGCATTCTTATTATTCAATTCAGCAGAAGCATCAAGTACAAATAAACCCCCATTACAAAACCCTTTCCCAACAAATTCCCCATTACGAGTAAATACAAGTTTATCAGATTCAAACACAAGTTTAATGCCAGCTTTGTTCAATAAAGACCCGGACACAAGATTCCTATGAATATTGGGCACATGAAGTACATCTTATAGGGCAATTATTTTTCCAGAAGTTAATTTTAGTAAGGCTTTCCCTTTCCCCGCAATGTTGGTAGCTCGAGAATCCCCCATAAACACTTTTTCTCCATTAGTCACATATTCGTAGTTGAGAATTACGTCTCTATTCACGCAGATGTGTCTAGTAGCCCCAATATCTACTACCCATTCCGTGAAGTTATCAATTAGGTTTACTTCCAAGACAACTGCAACAATAACATCATCAAATTCAACTAAGTTCGCTTGGGGCTTAGGCTGAGAATTATTATTTTTGTTATCTTACCCCTTGCGAAAGTGACACTTCATTGCAATATGGTCAGGTCTGCCACATACGAAGTAAGGGCCTTTAGTAAAAGGTTTCTGAATTTGATTTGAATTGTTGAACTTATTATCCTTTCTTCCCATTGATTTTTGATTTTTCCCTTTGTGATTTTTAGACTGATAATTTTGGCTCTTCCATTGTGGCTTTTGTTCTATGAGATTGGCTTTGACAGTATGAGTTATAACTACGTCTCCCCTTTCTTTAGCCCTGTTTTGTTCTTTAATATGAATGTGTGCCACTAATTCCTGCATAGTTAAATCCTTAGTTTCATGTTTAAGGTTCATCTTATAATCTTTCCACGAGGGTGGTAATTTTTCGATAAGTACAGCAACTTGGAAATTCTCGCATATTTTCATTTCTTCCCCAATGACTTCCCCCACAATTGTTTGGTATGCATAAACTTGATCTATAACAGATTTTCCATCTTGCATCTTAAAATCTAGAAATTTTCCCGCAACATATTTTTTAAGTCCAGAGTTTTCAACAGCATATTTATATTTTAAGGCTTCCCAAATCTTCTTAGCACTTTTATACGGATAATAAATATCAAACAGCGAATTAGACAAATAGTGTAACAAATATCGACGACACGTACGATTATCCTTAACATAATCCCTTTTATCAGTATCCGATTTTTCAACAGTTTCAACAGTAGAGGTAACATCATTAACAGTAGCATCCATATATAAAACATATTCCAAATTCATGGGTGCACCCGCGAAGCATAATCGACCGGATTGGCACCCCCCCTGCACGGGCGTATCACGCGCACTAAGGTTTTCTGGTCGAAAGTCCAAGAACCAAGCTTGGCTTAGCCCAATTCCTTAGTCGTCCTCATGTGCGCGAGCCCATCCCTATTTCCTCAACCATGTTACTAAACCTCAAGCCAACTCTTAATAATATTGTGACGCCCCCAAAAATAGATATACATCACCCATCTTGAGTCGCCAAAGACATGGTACAAAATTCAAATACAACTTAATTATACAACAGTCGTGTAAAATACGACAAAATACATGTTGTGAGTTTTAATACAAATATTGTCATCTAGACAATATCCACACTCAATTTAGTCCTCATTATATTTATTATCACACTATTTAATTAACGTAATAGTGAGGACTACTAATACTATCATCCGGACCATCACTCCGCTCCCCGACTAGTCCATTTGCGTTTTCATTTCACGAAGAGAACGGTGAAAGAAAGGGTGAGCTCAACTAGCCCAATAAGAAATATTATGACTAAGATAATGCGTAATAAATTATCATTAGTCATCAACAAAGTCGATTAAACTGATAAAATACAATAGACATCAAGTTTAACTGCAGTGGAACATGCAATCCATTAAAAGAGTCAAGTAGAGAATAAAATATACTATCTTCTATGATTTAAAAAGGTTTGCATCACTTTTATCGCTGAAACTCAGCTTAATAAATAATCTACATCATCCTTGCACTATGGCCAAGGATATTCATTAGGGTCACGACCATAAATTATCCATGCACTACGGGCCAAGGATATTCGTGTATTCATCAATGGTCATGATCATGCAAACAATTATCCATCAATGCACTTCGGGCCAATGAGGACTTTTACCACATCATTTGTAACATTACAGTCATGATTACAATCAATAATCCTCAGTCATAATCATACCAAGTCCATCTATGCACTTCTGAGCCACGATGACTTTCAAAATAATATAAACATGAGGATGATGACAATGATATAAGAATTCAATAAAACAAGTTCAAGAATTAATTTATTCAGAACTAATAACGTCCCAAATTGTCAACATGATACTTCTTTGTAAAGTAAAATTCAAGAATGCTTAGAAGAATATTTCCATGAAAAGATATCTTTGGATGAAGCGCAAATATCAAGGATATTCCACTAATTTCATGGAGTATAGAAGTCAAAACTTAACCAACCGAGTATAATAAAGAATGGAATAACAAAAGAAATCACCATGCATGCGGTGCTTGGCATGAGGCGAGTTATTCCAATGAATAATAAATAACGGAACCAGGTCCCCCACAAAAAACATGAGCATGGATATTCAAATGTAATAATAAAGAATGGAATAACAATGAAATCACCATGCATGCGGTACTTGGATGTAGACAAAGTTATTCCAACGAGAATAATAAATAACGGAACTAGGTCGTGAAATTAGCAGCAATGACAGGATGTTCCAACATAATAATAAAGATTTTAACCAGTCCCACGAAAGCCTTGCACATGGATATTCCAAATGTAATAATAAAGATTTTAACCGGTCCCAAGAACGTTATTGCATAAAGAAGAGATATTCCAATGTAATATTAAAGAATGGAATAACGTAAGAATTTCACCAAGTATAGGGTAGCCAGCGTATACAAGTTATTCCAATAGAATAATAAAGATGGAATAATAGAAGTTCTCTTCATGAATACTAAAGAAATAATACCCCTTACCGTAAAAGAAACTTGATATCGGAGTAGTGAAGTAGCAGAATACTTTTCTTCTTTCTTTCTATAGTTTCTCTCTCTAGAGTTTCAGTGAATTCGTAAGAAATAATGAAGGAATGAGCTTATTTATAGAAGAATGGATCTAATAAGAATTAATCCATGAACGGTCCGGATCAATTTACTTTAAACGACGGTCAGATTGGTTTACAATAAAATATAATATATTCTATTTATAATCTAATAAAACAGATAACTTTATAAAAGTATTACATTTTATATAAAAAAATTTTACTATTATTAGCCTAATAAAACGAATAACTTTATAAAAGTATTACATTTTATATAAAAAGTTTTTACATTTTATTACATTAATAATACTAATAAAACAAAATTTATATATAATATATATATATATAACAATCAACAATAATTGAATCAAATAACGTGAGATACTTGTCGTAACTCTGTAGCAATAATTGAACAAAACAGTGACTTCTCACATAAGCATCAATAATCAATACTGGTACTATTTCTTATGCGACCCAGACGTATTCTTTATACTTTACTACCGGTAGTTCAACAATTAACGGTAAAAAACTTCCGCCCGTTATTTTCATAAAAATATTTTTGTCGTTTTCTCAATCAAATGATAATTACATTAATGGGGTCCACCAATGATTGTGTCGTCGTACGAATATTTCCCGAAACAAAGAATATTCTCCGACCAATTGAATAATATAACAACTTGCATACTTTGCAAAATTTATAAATATTACCCACAACTATAACATTATATTAAATCCACACCATAATATTCAAAAAAAATCGAGAATTTAAATCTTTATTAAGTAAAATTTGGGATTTTACAATCTCCCTCCTTATGAAATTTCGCCTCAAAATTTACGTGACGTACTTCGGTATCTGAGCAGATGAGGACACCTCGTCCAATTTTAACTGTTGAGGTATAACCTTTGAGTGTTGAATAAATTCCAAGATTTTAACAGGTACATCTTCATACGTTAAATTATCCATTGAGACTGCAAGCGGCCTTGAAATTTGTGAAAGAACTCAACCATTGACGGTAAGCCATATCTCTGGTCGAACCAAAAAAAGGCCTGTTTTCTTTGGTTTGAAATTATGCTGACCGTGGCCCGAGTTAAGTTTACCATTTACCATGCATGAGTTTTTTTTTTTTTTTAAAAAACTCAGTAATGTAACTACTTGTTGTAAAGTACACAAATTACTAATACATCTTGAGACAATGATACAATCATACAAGGTACACAAATTCAAACCAAGAGAGTTCTGAGTTACGAAACCAAGAGAGTTACACAAATTCATTTCATTTGACCAATCACCATAATCGGCTTAGCTTTATACTTTAAGAGAGTTACACAAATTCAAGATGTCACCAATCACTTCATCGACCACCATCAACACTTCAACAGAGAGTTGCAAAATAAGCTCCAAATGCATTATGCATACTTCATACTTCATTTGACAAAAAAGCATTATGCATTCTTGACATCCTGTCTAAAAAGTTCATATCGACCATGATTATGAACAAAGATATCTAGCGATGAGACTAACGACTCTATGCAGCTCACGATATACATCTGCAATTGCAAAGTGAATTCATATGACTACAAGAACCTTGTGCAATTCATATATCTAGCAGACTAGCAGAAGCCATATGACTACAAGAAAATTAGACTAGCTCCAGATAATTAAGACTAGCTCCAGATATCATACTTTTTGTATCAAATTAGGAGAGGCCAAGTTCCTTCCAGTACAAAAATAAATAGCATACACCTTGTCAACTTGCAACCATGCCAAGTGTAAGCCCTGACCTCATGTTCAATCTGTTGGTACAAGCAGCACCCCAAAAAGGCTAAAATCATAACATATATATATAATCCTTGATTAAGTGGTTCAATAGCTACATGATTAATTAGTTATTATAAATACATACATACATATTTATACATACAAGATTAACTTTTCTTAGTACTTGAAAAATCAAACAAAAATCAAAGAAATATTCCATAAAAAATGAAGTACTTACTAGTGAGATGTCTAGTCACTCCTTGTAACCGCTTTATGTTAGATCCTTTGACTCTTGATTTGCAACTAAGCGGTACCAAAAGTTGTCGGTCGTCAATCAACTCATCATCTATATTAAAATGCCAATTTAAAATATCAATAGTTCAATACCCAAAATTAAACTAAAAAGCTATAATTAAAGTAACAATATTTATAACTAGAAGTCTAGAACAAACCTTGTATTTTATATCCATAAATCCAATTACGTCCATAAATTAATGCTTATGCATTATCCGGTAGAAGCGAACTACGATATTTTGTGAGAACCTTTGCTCTAATGCTAAAGCTCGACTCCGAAGCAACCGTTGTAATTGGAATTGATAAGATATCATATGCCATATTCGCTAGTATTGGATATCTATAATAATGTAATATTTGAAAGTACTAACTAGTCATTAGTCATGTATAAAATAAAGGTATAAAACTAGAATAAAAAAAAGGATTGGGTACCTCTCAGAAAGTTTTTTCCATTCTTCTAGAATATTAAAAGAAGATTTGTTAGTGACGATTTTCTCCTCTAATTATTGTTCCAATTCCGTTTTTGTTGATGTAGTACCTTGCACTTCCCTCACAAACTCCTATTTAAAATTTTAAACATCAAAAGTTCATCAACATAAATATGCAATATAGATAATACATGAAAACTTTACTTACATCGAACTCATCATCACTATGTTCATTTGTGTTGGTGGTAGCAATAGTTGAAGTCCCTACACCATCTTGAGGATGATGTGAACCATCTTTTGACAACTCCGTTACATATTCCATGAACAAAGATTTCATAGCATCCACAATTTGCTCCACTTTTCTATTTATAACATACTCATCCGTCTTAAATTTTTTCACTTTAAATTTGACAAATTGCACCTTATACCTTGGGTCAAGAATAGTAGCTATGGACAAGATAACAACATAGTCGCTCCAATATTTTTCAAACTTTTGCAACATCTCATTTGCCATGTTTCTAATTACCTCAATCTCACAAGACTTGTTAAACATCAAAAGTTCTTTTATCCTGAATACATGTAAGAAATACAGATTTGATGTTGGATAACTAGTTCCCGAAAAAAGTTCTGTAATTTTCCAGAATGGTTTCAAAAATGTAGTGATAGCTTGTGCTATTTTCCACTCATCATTTGTTGGAAAAGTTGTGTAAGATGATTCAACCATGGCGTATTGAAAGAATACATCTTTAAATTTCAGAACACTATCAAGCATCTCCCATGTAGAATTCCATCTAGTCACACAATCCAAACGCAAACCCGATTCTACGGACACAAGCAATTGTTCACAACATGTAACAAACTTTAATATTCTACTTTCGATCCCTTAATATATTTGACACTCTCTCTAATTTTGCGTAAAGGTTCACTTTGCAATTTTAAAACCATCTTGAACAATGAGATTTAATATGTGAGCGAGAACAGAACATGGAAAAACCTACCATTGCAAAAGCAAGTTTCCTCTCAAATGAGCCTTCAAGAAATTTTGCATGTTGTAGTTATTTGTTGCATTATCTAAAGTGAGAGAAAAGATCTTTTTTTCCATTACCCAATCCTTTAAAAACTCAAAGATTTTTTCTGATAAAAGAGTACCGGTGTGTGGTGGGGAAATGATGAAATTTATAATCCTCTTTGTGCAACACACAATCATGATCAATAAAGTGAGCGGTTAAACAAATATAACCCTCACTAAGACTGACGACCACAAATCGAAGTGAGACAAATTCTCACCGGATGTTCTCAAATGCACGTTTCAATTTTACTTTCTCAAGCTTATAAATTTTAATACAATCCGCTTTTGGCGGTGTTTACAGTATATGATTTCACATCCAGATTCAAATAGTTATGCACTCTTCGTAATCCTTCATGTTCAACAATCAAGAATGGATAGTTATGCATCATGATTGCTTCAGCCATTTTATCCCTATAAATGAGCTGACTAATTTTTCTTTTAAGCATATTTCCTTCATGATCTAGATGCATTTTGGTCACATTTTGGCTAACTAAACCGGGACATGACTTTTTCATGCATATGCAAATTTCTAGTCCGTGAGAACTACCACCATCTCGATAATAAAGCATAACTTTTTGTGCATGTTTTACAATATGCTCTTAACTTTTTGGTTGAAGGATTTACCTTTTTTTCATATGGATTCCAAATTGAACTTTCTTCCCTTTGTTTTCTCTTCGAACTGCCAATTGGTTGTGTCAAATTGTCCGAGCTTTCAACTCCCCCATCAATCAAATCAATTGTTACATGATCCCGTCGATCCATAAGAACTCTACAAATAAACAAAAATTTTAAACAATTAACACATACTCAATAATTTCCAAACTTTAAAGAATTTACTGTAATTATCTAGAATTAGCAACAAGTAGAGGCACTCTTCACATTCATAACAGATCTGGTCTAAGTTGTAAGGTCATGTGGTGAGTGACCCCAAGAAGATCAACGCAATGTAAAAGATGTTGACAATTACACCAAAAAAATCGGCGGTCATTCAACTTGCTCCTTTGTTAGTGACTATATATTTGTTATTTCATTCTTACAAACACAAATTACGCATGACAAATTAATAATTCTACACAAAGAAATTAAAATTACACAAATGAATGAGATAATTATGTCCTTTCTAGTTGCCTTTTGTTTCTTGACGATGCAATTCCACTAGTTGCTAATTAGTAATTCCACACCCAATTACGAAATACCCAATAAATTTTTGTCATACTCATACATATATATATAAACCAGTAACCACTCTTCAAATTTCACACCCAAATACGAAATACCCAATAATTTTTGGTCCAAATCAGTCAACCACAAAGACATACAGTCATACTCATACAGATAAAATATTACCAATTCAATTATTCAAAGTTCAAACAAAAATCGCTCAAAAATCAAAATGATTATAAACAATTTCAAACCATCTTATTGAAATGAAACGAGAGTGGAAAAATACCTAAGACTTAAGAGTCTGAGAAGAGGAGAATCGAGTAGGGTTTTAACTTTTTAGGGGAGAGGACGAACTGTGAAGGCAAGCTTATGCGTCGTCTCGTCTCGTCGATCGATCGAATCGTAGAGGTGAGGTTGTGAACTTGTGAAGTGTGAAGGGCTGAAGATATCAACCGTAGAGACACACGTTTTCCATTATTCTCTCTCTGTTACAGGCGGCCCTTAGCAGAGTTAGCGAATAGAGATCAGATAGGTTAAGGAGAGAATAGAGATCTCGGATCAGATAGGGTTTTTTAAAAGGTCCGGTAGGTAGGCACCCACGTGGGTTGTCATTGGTCAGCCAAAAGGCCCAGATTTCTGTGGGCCAAAATAATGAAGCCCATAGCCCAGCTTTTGACGGTAAAATTTGGCCATTGCCAATGAACTGCCCGCCGACTTTTCCAGGTCTATTATCCGCTATCTCGTCCGGTTCTAAATCAATAATGTGGTTCGGGTCGTCCACATATTTACGTAACATCGATTCGTGAAAAAAAACGTTATGAACATGCGACATACTTGGCGGTAAAATGAGTCTATTAGCCACAGTTCCTGCTTGATCGAGGATTTCAAATGAGCCAATTAAATTGAGGGTTAAGATAATGCCTTCTTGAACCTTCTTCTTCACATTCATCAGCTCTGAGTATGTAGCTTGAACGGCTCTAACTTTATCGATTAAAGTCGATTCTAATCGTATATTCATTATCTTCACGTGGGTTCGTATATTCGCTTTTCAGAACGATCGATCTTCTACTCAACGCGTTAGCTACCACGTTCGCTTTTCCACGATGGTATTGAATGGTACGATCGTAATCTTCAACATCTCGAGTCAACGTCTTTGGCGCATGTTACTTTCGTTTTAGTTGAAGAAATATTTAAGGGTTTTAGAAATGGGGTTTTGTACTGGGGTCACTTCAAAATTCGATTTCACGCTCTAGGGATAGGCTAGGAAGTGTTCATGAATACGTCAGGAAATTTATTAACGATAGAAATATCATTCAAAACTGTGACCCTCATCAAAGACTTGGATAGTACGTCACATTGATACCTATCAACTTGCCATCTTCATTCACGATGTCGCCTACAGAAAGTCTGGCTTCGGTGCATTCCACACAAGGAAGTCAAAAATGAAAGGATCGAGCTCTTTACTTATGGCTTGATATGACAATGATTGACTTTAGTGGTTTGGTTACTTTGAATTCGCATAACAGGTTGGTTAGAAATATGAAAGCTAACAACCTTACTAAAAGCATGATGAGTAGTTAACCAATCGATTCCAAAAATCACATCAAAGGCAAGTATTTTCAAAGAGATAAGATCGATAGGTAACGTGAAAGTGTTGATTTGAATCAAACAATATTTATAAATAGTGGAGGTAACGAAGGTTTCTCCCAACTTAGTTTCAACAAATAAATCAAAGTCTAACTTCTCCAGAGTTAAATTCAAACATTGAACACAACTAAGTGAAATAAAAGAGTGAGTAGAACTGGTATCTAACACGGTATAGACTTCGCAAGAGTTTATGACTAACATACCCGTGATAACTTTATTCAGGTTCCTCGTCACGAAAAAAAAATGCTCTCTCTTAAATTACCGGCTTTGGCTTGTCTGGGACATCCTTTGGCATCACTATCCCAGCTGGACTTGAATTCACCATACGACAAAATCAAGCTAGGTGACCTTCTCTTCCGCAATTAAAACACGCTTTGGATTGCTACGTACAGTTTGGATGGATGTGTCCCTCTTGTACGCATTTGAAACATACGACCGGTGGTCGTTCTTCTTCCTTTAAACCGGGTGTTGGTGCCGACGTCTTCACGTCATTGTTGAACCTTCTCTTCTTGAAATGTCCATTCTTATTATTTTGGCCATGATTACCACCGGTTGGTGGTTACCATTTTTGGCATGTTGATTCCTCTATGCTTATTATCACCGCTTTGATGATCAAGTATCACCCCAGATTATCATTTTGTTGGCTGTTCTCTTTTGGTTGGGTTGACTCATTATCTCACTCCAATAACTGAGCCCTATTAACAACATCTGAATACAAACACAGTTTATGAGAGATAAGATATTGACGTATCTCAAGTTTCAAACCTCTTAGAAACATTCGCGTCATTCTCTCCTCATTTTTAACCAAATGAGATGTAAATCGGGACAACTCGACAAACTTGGCTTCGTACTGCGACACGGTCATGTTGTTTTGCTCCAACTTGATAAACTCCACCTCCTTCATGTGACGAATACTTTCGAGAAAGTACTTGTCATTGAATAGCTCTTGGAACTTCTCCCAAGACATCTTGAGTGCGTCAGGCTGGGTACGTTTTATAGATTCCCACCAGTAATCTGCCTCTTCACGCAACATAAAGGTGGCAAATGGAACCTTTTGCTCCTCGGAGCATCCCAAGACATCAAATACCTTGGTGATCTGCTTTAACCACGTCTCCGCCTTAAGTGGTTCTGGCTTTCCCAAAAACTCCGGTGGTCCCAGCTCCTTGAACTGCTTAGCGGTGACCAATCGTGGGTTGACATTGTTTACACCTGCATTATGAACAGGAGTCTCTCTCGTTTGGTGTTGCATAAATTCTAAAAGATCCTAAATGTACCGTTGTCATTATTTGATCGGTGTTGTAATTTACGGAGGATTATCGCCTTCCGATGCACATTATCCCGATTATTGATCTGGAGACTCAACGGTCTCCTGTGCTCCATTGATGTTCTCAACATTCTCGGATGCCATTTTCAAACACTGCCTCAAAACAAGGGTTAATTAACATATCACATATTATCCCTATACTCTGACCGACCAATTAAATATCAAATAGACTTAGGTAGGTCATACTAGTGAAGGAATTCCCCGTCTCTCCCCTCCTAGTTCTTGTCTCACATCTCAGCCAGGGATCAAATCCCTAAGCTTTGATACCAACTATGACGCCTACAAAAATAGGTATACATCACCCATCTTGAGTCGCCAAATACATGGTACAAAATTCAAATACAACTTAATTATACAATAGCCGTGTAAAATATGACAAAATACATGCTGTGAGTTTTAATACAAATATTGTCATCTAGACAATATTCACTCTCAATTTAGTCCTCATTACATTTATTATCACACTATTTAACGTAATAGTGAGACTCTACTAATACTATCATCTGGACCACACTCCGCTCCCCCGAAGTAGTCCAAAGCACGCTCTCATTTCTGAAGAGAAACAAAGAAAGAAAGGTGAGCTCAACTAGCCCAAGAAGAAATATTATGACCAAGATAATGCGAATAAATTATCATTAGTCCTCAACAAAGGTTAAACCGATAAAATACAATAGACATCAAGTTTAATCTGCGGTGAACATGCAATCCATTAAAAGAGTCAAGAGAGAATAAAATCTACTATCTTTTATGATTTAAAAGGTTTGATCACTTTTATCATTTGAGACTCGACAATAAATAATCCACATCATCCCCGCACTTTACTGACCAAGGATATTCATTAGGGTCACGACCACAAATTATCCATGCACTACGGGCCAAGGATATTCGTGTATTCATCAATGGTCATGATCATGCCAACAACTATCCATCAATGCACTTCGGCCAACGAGGACTTTTACCACATCATTTGTAACATTACTACCATGATTACAATCAATAATCCTCGGTCATAATCATACCAAGTCCATCTATGCACTACAGACCCACGAGATGACTTTCAAAAATAACATAAACATGAGGATGATGACAATGATATAAGAATTCAATAAAACAAGTTCAAGAATTAATTTATTCAAAAACTAATAACGTCAATTTGTCAACATGATACTTATTTGTAAAGTAAAATTCAAGAATGCTCGAAGAATATTTCCATGAAAAGATATCTTTGGATGAAGCGCAAAATATCGAGGATATTCCACTAATTTCATGGAATATAAAGTCAAAACTTTAACCAACCGAGTATAATAAAGAATGGAATAACAAAAGAAATCACCATGCATGCGGTATTGGCATGACGAGTTATTCCAATGTAATAATAAATAATCGGAATCGGTCTAGCAGAACGCGCTATGCATGACGATATATTCTAACGTAATAATAAAGAATGGAATAACAATAGAAATCACCATGCATGCGGTATTTGGCAGATGATGATGAGTTATTCCATAGAATAATAAATAACGGAACTAGGTCGAAGTAAAATTCGCACTTGCAAGCGGGATGTTCCAATGTAATAATAAAGATGAAATCGGTCCCATTAAACGTAATTGCATGCGATATATTCAACAATGTAATAATAAAGATTTTAACCGGTCCCACGTGAACGCGTAAGCATAAGATAAGATATTCCAATGTAATATTAAAGAATGGAATAATGTAAGAATTTCACCAAGTATAGGGTAGCAGGCATGATCTGAGTTATTCTAACGTAATAATAAAGATGGAATAATAGAAGTTCTCTTCATGAATACAAAAGAAATAATACCTTTTACCGTAAAAGAAACTTGATATCTAGATAGTGAAGTATCGGTATACTTTTTTCTTTTCTTTCATAGTTTCTCTCTCTATAGTTTCTCTCTACAGAGTTTCAATGAATTAAGTAAGAAATAAAGAAGGAATGAGCTTCTATTTATAAGAATGAATTTGAATAAGAACTAATCCATGAACTATTCGCATCGATTTACTTTAAACAGACGGTCCAGATTGGTTTACAATAAAATATAATATATTCTATTTATAATCTAATAAAACGAATAACTTTTAAAAAGATTTTACTATCTGCAAACACTATGTAGACCTTTATCACGCAAATACTATGCGTAATAAAATATAATATAATCTAATTATTGTCTAATAAAATGTATAACTTTATAAAAATATTCTATTTTATATAAAAAGATTTTACTATTAGCCTAATAAAACGAATAATTTTATAAAAGTATTCATTTTTTATATAAAAGTTTTTTGTTTTATTACTTAATAATACTAATAAAACAAAATTTATATATATATATATATATATATATATATAACAATCAACAATAATTGAATCAAATAACGTGAGATCTTATACAAAGAACTCATCGTAGAGTAATAATTGAACAAAATTGAGTGACTTCTCACATAAGCATCAATAATTAATACCGTATGCAATTATGCGAATCACGCCATTCATCGTACTTTTACTACCGAGTAGTTCAACAAGATTAACGGTAAAACTTCCGCCGTTATTTTCATAAAAATATTTTTGTCGTTTTCTCGATCCGATGATAATAATTACATTGTAGGGTCCACCAATGATTGTCTGTCGTATTTATCGAATATTCCCTAAACAATCGAATAATATAACAACTTACATACTTTGCAAAATTTATAAATATTACCCACAACTATAATATTATATTAAATCCACACCATAGTATTCAAAAAAAAAAATCGAGAAATTTAAATCTTTATTCGTAAAATTTGAGATTTTACAAATATACACCAAGAATGTTTTTAAAATAGATGATATGAGATTTTGTCAAAACTATAGATTTTGGAGCATAACCAACATATATATATATATATATATATATATATATATATATATATATATATATATATATATATAAAGTAAACATTTCATTTTAAATTCATGGAGGTAGTCTTTGTTACGCTTTTTTGAATACAAGTTTGATTGGTCGTGGCTAGTTTAAAAGTTTTTTAAAAAAAATTATTCACTTCTTTGTGTGATATCAATTTTAATAATATTAATATATCAAATTGTCATAACATTTATATAAACTATAATATTATCATTACATTACAGTATGAATATACAACTTTAAAAGAAGTGAAGTATAAAATATTAGAGAAAAATAATAATAACATTAGTAAAAATTAATTACAATTACATATATATTAAACTGATAATCCCATATTTTATCTCCAAACTTATATTTTAACAACTTTTATAACTAATATATAAAAACAATAAATTTACCTAAACAATCAATAATATTACTTGTTTAATTAAGATAATTATTTCCTATTGCATAGTGTTTATGTTTATTCATATAAGATACAAAAGCAAATATTAATTTATATAATTTAGTTATTAATTATAAATTTGTACAAATAATAAATTAATGAAATTAATTAGCTATGTAATGTGTGGAGTGACTTAGGTAATAAAATAGTATATAAATAATAAATAACAATGCAGTTAAGGTATAAAAAGAAAAAGAAAAAATTGCGGCACCAAAGTCATATTCATTCTCTCTCTTAATTATTCCAAGTATATCCACAATATAATGTTTTGAGATTCACATTTACGCAGGGTAAAAAATAGGAAAAAGCTTCATTTGACCTGAATAATTACAGCAAGAAAAAGAAAGACTCAAATTTCTAATATATATATATATATATATATATATATATATATATATATATATATATATATATATATATATATATTAATCTGGTAAAATTTAATTGTTAATTGTAGATCTAGATCCGAGTGTTTGATAGCTTTTGTTGTTTCGATTTTCAATAATTAGAATCATTTTATCTCCTCGTGCCTGTTTGATTACAACTTAATGGATATTATTGATTCAATATCTGATTCATTAAGCATTCAGATTATTTGTTTGAGACAAATAAAGGTCTGGAATGGTCTGACCGAAACAGCCAAATTTTCCTAACTTACTCTATGATCAAATCTCTCATCACAGAAGACTATATCGTAATTCCTTCAATTAGCTGGCATTGTTCTTCCTCTTCTTCTCCGGCCGGCGACGTCCAACAAATCAGTTAAGTCTTCTATTTTTCTTCTTTTATGTGCCCACCATTCTTTCTCCTAATTCATTGCACTAGTATTATTTTTTCCTTCCTCTTAACGTTAGGACTTACGAATTAGAGATTTCCCGACTAAATATCTTTTTTGCTGTAATAGGCAAGCTTTTTGAAAAAACTGAGTGCGATTTGCGGAAAAAAAAATGAATATTATGGGGAGTAGAACATTGGCAGGAAAAAGGTAAAATAGATTCTGGGTGTTATTATTTTTTTATTGCGAGTATGAAGTACAATTGAGTTCTTTTGTATACTGAAAGCCATTGTAATTACTTCAGTTGATATTTTTGTTGCATTTCTTTGATGAGTTTAATTTGTTCCTAATCAATCCTTATATATAAATACTGCACATCATCTCCAACTCAATCAATTTCAAAATCAATTAAGAGTTCACTCGCTCAATTAGAAAAAATTCACTTTAAATTGGAACCCAGACAAAACCGTTCCCCAATTCTTCCTCTTCTTCTTCTTCACTACCCTCACCCCTATTTCACTTCCATATACCTATTCCCCTTCTCTGGCTCCTTTCAATTTCTCACCACCAAAAACGAGTTCATGAACTTGGTCGCCTCACCGACCCTTCTTCTTCCTCCTAGACCTCCACCTTCCTCGCCGCCGCCTCGACCCGTGGCGATGTCTCGCCAGCAGCGAAACTGGCTTCCATAGTCTGACAGAAATAGAGAGGAAAAGTTCAGTGACCTTATGGGTATGATTCAAGGCTTGGAAATGGGTCAATTTCCTGGGATTTTATCACCGGCGTCGTAGACTCTGCTTCCGAACCAACCTGGGTTATGAGGATGAATACCAAGGTATATTTAATTTTATTCTGTTTTATTTTGAATATGTTCTGTTTCTTTCTCTTTATTTTGTCTTAACAAGTTGAAATCTTCAATTTTAATAATGTTGAGAAATCAAATCGCTAAGGTTAATGATTATTATCAATCTCATATGTAATACAACTATTTCAATGTTTGTTGAATTGTTTCGAAGTTCGATTGAATTGGCAACACTACTCCCTGATTCGAACATTTTTGGTTAATTTTCGATATACTCATGAATGGGCCTTTAATCTCTTTGGGTTTCTGTAACAACGTGGAAATTGGAATTGAAATTTTGTGTGAACTCCAATTATGGCCTTCTTTTTTGGGTTACTGGATTTGAATTGGACTGCATTTGGTTAGTTGTATATATATAATTATATATAAAAACATGTCCAAGATAACTTCAGACATCATCAAGAGTTTTTCTTCAAATTAGTTTCCTAAATATAAGTTGGGGCCAGATAATCAGATATTGGAGGAGGCGAAAGTTGATACAGATGGACCATGGATGATCGTAAGTCGGGATAAAAACTAACTCGATTACAGAAGCTTTTGGAGAATTCAGGTGAGAACCATATTATCGTTCATCATATGTTCAAATATTGTAAAATAATTTGGAGAGATATTGCTTTTTAATTGAAGGTCGTAATCATCGGTGACAACGGGTATACATGTTTATGTGTTGTAGATCGATTGGATCTAAGTAGCCTCAGCCGCCTGTGTCGCCTATGTCTTTAGGTGAGGTTTTTTCTCTCGCATGATATTTTTACTATTTTGTATTATGTCAATTGGTGATCATCATTGGGTTTTCTAAAATTTTCGTGTGATTCTTTAATTGATGTGGAGATTAGTTTGTAGCATGTGTTTATATATATATATATATATATATATATATATATATATATATATATACACACACACACATATATATATATATATGATGATGATGATTTCAAAGATACATATGATCTAGAGTTTGCCATGTTTATGGCTTTTTATCGAGAAATGTCTTTATAATTTAATGGCAATTTTTTTGTAGTTTAATTAGATTCCACCAAGTATTATGTTGATGGTTAGTATATAAGATAATACCGAAGCATGGAAATTATCAAATCCTTTCATAGCAGCCTTTCTACCCATTTCATTTTGTTATGTCCAAAATTTGGTTAAGAACTCTAAAAGTGTTCTTTTGTTCGCCAAAAATGGGGAAAATGACTTGAATGATATGAAGTGTGAATGAATTAAAGACTATTCCCTGCATCAAACTACATTAAAGCATCATTAAGCTTTAGACTTGGTCATAAATTAGAGGTAAGAATGAGTTTTATTAAAGTTTATATCAAGTAGTTAATATAAATATAAAATAGTATGGATTTTTGATCTATAGTTTGATTATTGTTTGAATTGTAGAAAGAAAAGAGTTTAGTTGTTGTTGTGAGGAGTATACTATAAGGAAGGAAATATATGGGGTATATATATATATATATATATATATATATATATATATATATATATATATATATATATATATATATATATTTTCTTTATTCATTGCAATTTGTGTTGTTTAATGAGTATTACCGTTAATTTCTCTCATACATTCTCGGTGAGAGCATGACTCCCAAAGCATCTCTAAATTCTCGAATGTAGATTAATTTGAATATTCAAAACTTTAACCATGAAATGATAATACTTAAATGTCACTGTACTTTGGTTCTCCAAATGAATTTAGAGAAAATTGCTTCCATAATTTGCTTTCTCAGAGTTGCACGCATCTCATTAAGATTTGTGTTGCTGACACTTGATTGACTTGGGGTAATAACTTTCTTTTGCACAGTTTCCAACTAATATGAAAGGAGAGAATGGAAAGGATAGATCTTATGGATTATTTTTGGGTTTTTATGAGGGTGAAATATTAAAGTTGGTATCTTTTCTCAACGGGAACAAAGGGGAATTATAGATAATGGAAATCAATTTTCAAAGAGATCAATGGAGCATAATAGTGAATTTGAAGAAATGAATAGGCAAGCAAAACGGGCCTTTCATTGAGGTAAAACAATTGAATTTTAGACTTCACATAAGGAGGAAGAAGGAGAAACTTGATAAACAAAAATTCTAAAAAGTATCCTAAGTCAGAGAAGAAATTTCTATAGCTTTGGAGAAATATGAACGGTGGTGTGTCAGAAATTGTTCAGACCTGATTTTTGGCGTAGTGTTGCTATGTGGGACCCTATATCCGTTAAGGGTCGTCGGGATATTCTGTGCAATTGCAAAAGTGCAAGTCTTTCAGTCGGAAGAGGAAGGGGAGGTAGATAATGATCGGGAAGGGATGGAAATTGTGAGAAATTTGAAGGAATGGAATCAATTGCCCAAATGGGGAGTTTATAAACTTCGGATTCTATTTAATCTGCAAATTTTAAGTGTTTATACTTTAAGTTCTGGATGATAAATTTATAGAGAATTTGGAGGAAAGTTTATCATCGAAGTGTTTTTGTTTTGAGAAAAGGGTTGGAAAAATTGTAACTTTTGAGACTTATTATGTTGTAGAATCATATTTACATTATGAAAAATAAAAAATATATATTTAAATAAAAAAAAACCCTTCAATTCAGCTTAAGTTTGTTGGTTTAATGTTGTATTGTTCATAGTTTTTATGAAGTGATTTTTATCGATTTCTCTCACTAAGAAATCGGCGATCAGACTTCATATCGGGAGATATATCAGTGACCATATTGAGCACGGTGTGTAATATTGTTAACTCGGAAGGTTAGCTAATAATCGCTTTATTGTGTGGGCATGTATTTAATTATGTATTATTTGATGATTTACTATTAGCATGGATAATTATGTATTTAATTATGTTAACTTTGTGCAGGGCATATCTATCAATAGTGGACAATTGTTAAATCTTAGTTCAAGTTGTTTAGTTTGAGGTATTTTAACTTTTGATCTTCTATTGTAAGTTAACTGATGTTCTCACGTATTATTTGTTTGTGTGCGCGAGAAAATACACACACAAATCGAAAGAGATTGTTCCATCTTCCCACAACTGCTGCGATGTAGTAAAATTTTATTTTTCAGGTGCATCCTTTTTGTCTTTCCAATAATGCTTTTGTTTTTAAGGCAAGTGTCATTGGTATCACCTTAAATGACCACTGCTGTGCTGATCTTAACCCCATGTTTGTTGGCTGAATGCTTCATTTGTACATTTCTCAAGATGTTACTTCGTGACCGATCGACATCTCTCAGATTCATTGTTTAAAGATAAATAAAATGTTTCTTGGTTTTTCTTTTTGTAGATTAAAGATGGGTTTGCTGCATATCAGTGGTGGATTGCATATCGGGTGTTGTATGCTTTATTGTTTTAAGAGAATTTTGGTGTGAAATCGTACTTGGTATTTGAAATTTCATGTGTTAAGTATAAATTAGTTATAAAAATCTTCAGGTGTGTATAATGGTAGTTTATTCTCTGTGCACCTGCAGAATTTTAAGCAATTGTGGCAGTTAATTTAGTAGCAAGCTTGAGGGGATGTTCAATGTATGAATCTCTCTTCAATTGTTTTCTCTAATATTGATTGAACTCATTAATATGAAATTGAAGGCTATGAGTTGGTACATGGATTGTGTGCTTTTGGTCATTTTTGATATGAATGTTCGATAAATTATTAAATTCATTATTCAATATATTTACAAATGCAAGTGATTTGTCATGTAAAAATGTATTAAAAAGTTTATATGAAAATAACTTATTATAAAAAATAAAATATTTTTTTCATCGCAATTTTAACACATTATACAATTTGATCCGCTATTCAAACTAGCCAGTACATTGCACGGGCTATCACCTAGTTACTATAATTAGGTATTATATTCAATCTCATTTATATAAAAAAAATCATGTTCAAAACTCATTAAGTTGTAATAAAATTACATATTCATAATATTAATTTGTTTGAATAATTTATTTTTATCTGTTATATTATAAATATTGTATTTAATTTTATTTTTATATATTTGTTTAACATAGTTTAGAGGGATAAAATAGTAAAATATTGTTATTCAGATGTATCAATTATCAAACAATCATTTTCATTTAGTATTCAGATTCATTTAATCATTTAGATCATTCAGATTAATTAAATATTTAGAACCGTTTCATTCAGTTTTATCAACTCCATTTCTGTTGTTTCTTCCCTTAAGCTCCAGGTCACAAATTCTCAAAAGTGAGACTAAAATATTATCAAAATTACGATGAAGAAGATGTGATTGAATGAGGTATATATGTTAAGATAGAAAGAGAGGGATTAACGAAGTTGCTTTGTTATTTGAACCCCTGCATCAAAATTTTAGTAACCGTTTAAATTTCTATTGAGTTGAACCGAGTTAGCTTAGTTAATTAGTGCGAGTCAATTTCATTCGTACAATTTATATACAAGTATTGATATAGTAATATATAGTATATTTTTCGATCGTCCTTTTAATGATTCTCTTTATTGAAATATATATATATCCAATTTACTGAATAATAGTGATGAGAAAGAACGTTGAGCTGTACCGCTGCCTCCTCCTAATTACCAAAACTATCCAACCAAAATTTTAAATTAAAAATATTGCTAAAACAAATATTTTACCTTCTTTAATTTACCAAATTCAGTAATAATTGTTATCAAATATAAAAAAAAATAAAAAATAGAAAAGTTGTAAAAAGACTTATTAAGCAATAATAAAATAGGATTCCTTTATAAATGTATAAAGCAGATTTTGAGAAAAAGAGATTTGCGTATGAGATACAAAATAGAAGATATAGAGAGGTACACTGACTGAGTCCAAATCTGGCCTGTTTACAACTCTATTCTCCGGGCGATAGTTGATGAAGGTATTCTACTAGACTACTAGTCATGGAACAACAACAGGAGTTCATAAAATAAGCATATACAAATTTTCTTATATTGAATTACCGCAGAAAAAAGAAAAAAGTTTCTTAAATTATTGTCTCAACCACAGCCGATAATCTGATCCTTTATCGACAAACATTTGCCAGCTCCCATCCAAATTAACTTCTTTGGAAGGATTCCAGCCGAAATGTCCAAGCTTCATTACAAGTGTATCTCCAACCTGTGCAGCGTAACCATCACTGGTCGCATGGAATATCTTGACAGGGCTTCGGCAATGGATAGCAGCCCGTTTCCGGGCCTCAATTAACTCAGTTATGATGTCATGGATGCCGAAATCATAGAAATGATCATAAAACACTACAGGCTGCATAAAACCAAAAACAATTTAGTTAAGCATAACAACAATGAAGCCATTAGTTTCCACAATATAAACTACTCCATCAGTTCCAAAATTAGACCTTTGTTGTCCGTTCCAAAATTAGAGATACATTTCTATTCATATACACATGAAGTTCCTAACACACCATTATTTTATTCTTAGTTGATTGACTACTATTATTGCCACCACCATTACATTTTAGCCAATGTTGGGTAAAATAAAGTTTCCTTACAAATTACAAATGTATCTCAAAGTTTGGAACGGATGGAGTAATATGCTAGATCTCAGTCAAAGACATTGCATCATCGTTTTGATCTAATATAGTCGGCCCTATAATCTAAGGTGAAAGCAAATACCAATGAACACATAAAAATTACTGTAGCTTGGCGTCAACCACCACTTACCACGTGTATGCATATTTTGCACCAGAAAACAACAATCTTAATAGTTACATATCAGTGTGTGATCATTAGAACATTATCCTATAGATGTATTGTGGAAACGATAATCTTAAACACAATCAATCTCCCATTCTATCAATCAATAACAGCAGGAATCGCCCAATGACAAGTATAATCTCTCAGCCAGTCTTAGGATTATAATGAAACAATCATCGACCCATTCTCAACAACAGATGCAAACTATCTGGCGTTAGTTCTTAGCATACATTCCTCAAAGTAGCTATTAATCAAGCTCAAGCACTTTACCTTTGCACCAAACAATAAGCCCTAATGTTCTTTTCAAAACTTATTTTCTTGGGCAAAACATGTTGAGTCAGAGAGGAGGATACATCCCAGACCACACATCTAAAAGTTTGTCACGTGAACTACAAATAAAAACTTATTAGGAAGGCAGGGCTATCTTGTACAGCATGACTAAGCATGTGATAGAGGGTCCTCATGGATATTCAATACCTTACAATTTAATGCTCAGTAAAGGATATCAGAAGAATAGACAGGAATCTAGTATCTAACAAGGCTTTAAATGATAGAATTTTGCAAGGAAACAAGTCTACAGACATTATTATAGAGCAATATGTATTGCAAGATATGTAAATCTAATGGTGAATGGTTTAAGCAACTATAAAAAACAACTTCTCACATGGATGGAAAGAAGAAAATAACATTTAGGCTAGGAAAAATAAAACCAAATCCCCTCAACAGTATACTTTTTTTTTCATTTTCCCAACAAGAAAGCACTGGGGTATTGAAGAACCAAGATCTACTCTTTCTTTGGTAACAAGAGCTAGAAAAGTAGTACTCTATGGTTCAGTTATGAAGTTACCGTTCCCGGATGAGTCAAAATATATGCATATCCCTGCGTAAGCTTATCTCGTGGAAACGGCCAATGACCCTGCAATAAAAATTAGAAGGACAAAGGAAAAAAGGGGGGAAATGTTTAGAAATAATTTATTTTGTAGTTTCATCAAACATGATCACGTGACAACGAATTGCAGAAATTCAGATAATGAAATCCTTTTTTCTAAAGTAAGATACAGATAATGAAATCTTGCATAAAAATGCGAATCAAAAGTACTCGATCCAAGTTATTGTAACAGACAATAGTCACAGAGAGAAAGAAGTCAAAATTTCAAGTTAGGAAGCAACAGAATTCATAAAAAAAAAAAAAACATGCGTTGACTATCAAATGGGAAAGCATAGAGCTATTTATACATGTTGAGCTACTTATCAAGTGTAAGTAAGTAATTGGACTATGCTATAATAAGCATAGGATACTGCTCAAGTGGACTAACAATTAACATAACTATCAAATACAGGTAGGAAATTGCCTGAGCCTGTTTAATAATTTATATATAAAATAAAAAATAGATTAACAAATTTGTAGCATATTACACTATTCTCAAACATCCTGCATTTACCCCAAGCACATCTAACAAGAAGAAAGATGTGCATACACAGATCATGCCTTGAGGTGGCATGTTCTTCCAATCCAACCAGGAAACAAACTTTCAAGTATGTATTGCTCTCAGGCACACCAATTGAAAGATTAACACATAGTTGGGAAAATTCAAAATGCAATATTTCCCATCAAGCTGAATTATATAGCAGAATTTCAATAGAGGGTCCTCTATATCATTCAAGTTATAAGTGATAAATAACATAAATAAAGTATAATCTTAGGTGATGAAGAAGACTTTTACCACTGGGTACACATGTCACCAATATGAGCATATCGACTCTACATTCTAGTTGATCCAGTTCTAAATATAGATAGAAGAATCCCTACCAGGTATGGAAAATAAAGTATCCGTTTCTAGAAAACTGGAAGATCACCCTCTATAGACTTAACCACGGCCCTCTATTCGAGCGTGATATGCCAACAACTCACTACTGAGAAATGCAGAGGCAATGAATATGGAAGATGAAAGTCAGACATGGTTTCTTCTTTGATTGTATGGCGAAAAAAGGTGGCTTTTCACTGCTGTATTCTTTTGTGCTTTGGCGTGTTTTCACTCCTTCAACAGAGACCATATTTTACCGTGAAATGGTAAAACACGTTTAGGATATCCCAAAATTGAAGCAAAGATCACAGCTTAAAAAATCAGTGGGATCTTTAACTCACATTTTTTTTCCACAGAATATTTTATATAACTTTTTGACCCCGAATTTGGAGTATCCTACTTTCACGCAATGAACAGGGTTCAACAAGCAATCAATATATTTCCCAATCAAGGATGTAACACTCTTTGTAGTAGTAGACTTTATACATTGTGTAACAATTGAAATATGGTCGAAAGAAAGAATCTCTAAATGATATTACCTCTTCCAATAACTATGAATTCCATTGGACACGGAAATAATACATTGAAAGAATTCATTGGATCTCTCAATATCAATAGGTTGATAGTTTCACTCATGTACCTTCCAAAAGGAAGAAAGATCTTTGGGAGATGTTTCCTGAATCCGAACTAGAAAGTGTACCTATATATCTCCACATCAACACCAGAAATTCTATCTAATGACCCAATACTTGAATACCATGCTGGTCATCTAACTTAAAGTCCACAAAAATCATAAACTGTAGAGAGAGAGAGAGAGAGAGGGAACAAAAACCTGTGTTGATCCAGTGTCATGGTTCTCTAAAAATGTGACAGCGCGTGACGGCCACCATCCCATTACCCCAGTTGGTTTTCCCTGAGGATCTATCAATCTCCAATATTCATTATGGAGAGCAGAATGGAGTATACCCTGCAAAGGTGTCATAATTAAACAAGACGAGTTTGAATTTTGAGATGATGATGACTTGGTGTACCAACAATTGGACTACACTTTTGCAGCTAAAGAATAAGTGTACAAGCTTTTACTCAAAGGAAACAGAAAGAAAGAAGTAAAGTGTACTAGCCTTAAAGGTATCCAGTATGTGTTACCACATAACATGCTTCTAAACCCAAAATTCATGAATTTCTATATCACAATCACCAAGCTTCATAAATAATGTATTCATATATATTGCCAATATATCTTTAAGATTATCACAATAATATCATTTGCTTTTGATAGCATGGGAAATTTGTGCGGTGCTATAGTTGAATGATCTCAATCTTTGATTTCGGCCAGAACCATCTCCAAGGGGATATTGTCCTTTCTCCAAAATTCATGCATCTGTCTATCCATGCCAGACCGAATAACTTCAGGATAATCAAACATCTAACCATGTTCAGTCTTGCAAATTTGGGAACACTATCTCACCAACATCCTTATCTCATCCCTCTAATAGACTGCAAGAAGATGATGGCCACTTCACCGCAGACATAGCTTGGCATAACTGTATCTTGAGGTGAAAACAGAACTAGTATGCATCTTGACCGGTAAAATCCTTACTTTTAGGATTAATATATGGTATATGTCAACTACTTTTAAATAAACTAACATTCATTTTTGTCTCAAGATTCCTTGTGCAATACCGGGATTCTAAACTTTGCACCAGAGCAATTTTTTATCACAAATTACATTCCTTAATTTTATCTAGTTGGCGTGGTTGACAAGCCAACAAAAATAAGCATCATTCAGTATTAAGTGCCCATATCCCTATGTTAAACAAGTCTGATTAAGCAGAGAAAGATATCAAAGGAAGTACCTTTGTAGTGACATCAAATGCGGATGAGGTACCACCAGTGGCATTAATCCAATTAACAATCCTTTGACGATGAGCATCTGGTCACATAATTAAATCCACAGTTAGTAGGGTTGATGAAGCCATGCTCAACAAAATGATAATCACAAGTCAAACAAACTGTATACTTCAAAGTAGTGCTTTCTCGTATACTTTTCTAAGAAAAAAATAACAAACTACTTTATATATTGGTTAATCCTGAATAAGGACAAAAACATGTAATGACAGAATTCCAACTCTAGTCGGACCCAATGTAGAAAATATGGAATAAAATTTCCATGCAATTGTATCATATGACTATTTAAATCTACAACAAGCAAGATTAATTTTATTTTCTTCTTCGAATTCAAAGATTTATTCCCAGTGTCTAAAAAGATTCTACTACAATTTTGAGAAATTCTTTTAGTGGGTAAAAGCTGAAGTTTGGGCAACTTTACATATATATTCTGATAGTTCTTCGGTTGATATACACGGACAATTTCGAGGGTAGTTTACCTTGCTAAGACTTGGAAAAGAAAATAAAGAGAAGGGAGGTACACCTAGGATAATTTTTTTAAAAATAAAAATATAAAAATACTGTAGAAGACAATAGTCCTCTACAGAGACTGCCAATATAAGATCAAATTATGCAAAACTAACCACATCATGTTGTTTCCCACCAAATATCACATGCTGAATTAGAAACCCTTAGATATTACTTACTAAAGAGCATTCCAAATTTTATCCTTTATGTTTCTAGATGCCCCTAACCCAAGCTAGGAATAAATAAATGATGTTGAACTAGGCTTTATTTCAACATATTCATATCGACAGGAGGTTCCATGATCTGGAACATATATTGCAAAGCTGTACTGATAAGTCGATTGTAAAGGTCAAAAGTGGAAGTTTCAATTAATGAGTTATGAGAATTAACTTGGGTTTGTTTTATAGGAGTATCATAGAGATTTTTTTTTGAATATAATATAAACGTGTGCAATAAGTGATTACCTTGGTTGTAGCACAAATTACCACCTTCATAAGCCAGACTATCCCAATACTCTCCAATAGCAAATGCAGGATTTGAAGCTTCTATGTACTCTTTCACATATCCACCTGAGAACCCTCTGATGCCATCAATATCTTGCATTAGTGAACAGACATACAACTTCTGAACATGCATTATGAGTTCCCTAACTTCACTATTTAGAATAAGGTTGTATAATAGGAGGCAGTAAAAGTTCCCTCTAATGTTATCAATATCTTGCATTAGTGAACAGACATACAACTACTGAACATGCATTATGAGTTCCTTAACTTCACTATTTAGAATAAGGTTGTATAATAGGAGGCAATAAAAGTTCTCTAACTTCACTCTTTAGAATAATGTTGTGTGTAATGAGGCAGTAACTGATATACACTTAGAATCATGAATTAAGCTCCTCTTTATCTTATCCACATGAGGTTCAACTATCTTCTTCTAGGGGTTGTAAAATCCATCATATGATATATGAGCTCATTAATAATGTGGCTGATGTGAGATTTAGCATAAATATGGGATATCGATCTATAACTAGTCTGAAATGTCACTCCATTTCCTTCCGCCATTTATCATATTAGTGTTACTGAAACTGTCCTTGAGTGGACCTATGGGGTCTTTCATTGAAGGGAGAAAGATAAATAGTCGAAATGTTAAGGATGCTCGGGCAAAGAAGGCTCTAGGAAGGCAGAGCATGATTAATATTGGTGATTATTAGTATCTATGTCTAGCTGCTCCCGGTTTCTCATTCACTACTATCACATTCATTCTTAAAGTATCTTTTGATTCAATAAATTGTGGCCCACACAATAAATTGTTTTGCTAAATGTATCAGAATATTCAGAACCTTTTTGTAATGAAAGAAGGAATACAGATGTAAAGAAATTTGAATAAGACTTGGTATCAAAAACTACCAAGTAAACTCAATCCCCTTCGGGACAGATTCCATAAAGAAATATGCTGTGTACCCTTAAATTGATCCCAGATACACAAATATGATACTGCATTAGCTTAGATAAGAGATTAAATAGGTTGAAATCAGAAATCTTTGGAAGAAGATCACTTAAGCAGCAATTATAAGAAATTTAGGTATTCCACATTAACCACTTGCATGTTGGAGGAGATTACTGATTACCTCAACAAGATAACAAAAAAGCTTCAAATCTCAGTATTATTTCCAGTGTAGAAATAAAAATAAACAAATAATTGAAAAAACACAACTAAATTGGGTGGCACATCACAATGTCAACGAAAAAAATTATTTTAACATAAAAGAAGGTACAGCCTTACCTCACAAAGTCGAGGCGCCACCCATCGAAACCAATATCATTTCGGAGCCAATTTAACCACTCTTTTACATCTCTTCGTACAAAATCCTGGGAATGATCAATGTTTGGTGCTGCATGAAAGATATCACCTGCAGCTCAAAATAGAAGCAGATAAGCAAGAGTGCATTCATGCATTTGCTGCCTACCTGGTAGCTTTCATGCTCATCTTATCAAATTTCACACAGCCAATTTATCTTTCTCTTTATACTAGAACATGGATCACAAACACAAATAACTCGCAATTTGTTCAGCCCACTGAAGTTCAACTTGGATGAAAGTGTTCTTTGACCCTCTCCTAAAGAATTATTACACAACCAAATGGACTTCTGTGCTGTTCCCATCAACTTTTCTCTTTCTCTTTAATACTGAGAATTAATAACCAATATATATAATCTTCAAATACAGAGATATGCCTTACGGCAGGTAGCACCCAAGAATAATCCAATCATAGCAATAGAAATAAAAACAAATGGATTTGGGACAAACTTGGGACTTGGGGAGAAAGCACTCCAAGATTTATAGAAAGTTAAAAAATGAAAATTACATAATCATCCACTCTCCTGCATGAAGGCAAAGAAAATACATGTATCCGTTAATGTATTGAAATGGTCAGAAATAAATAATTCCGTTCCATTATCTTTATAAAGAGTTTGTGCATGCATTCATAAAGGCATATTGAAATGGTCAGAAATAAATAATTCTGTTCCATTATCTCTATAAAGAGTTTGTGCATGCATTCATAAAGGCGTTCCTTTTTCTCTTTGTATCCATGAAGGATAAAAAATCAAGCCACCAGTGAATTCATATCTACACAGTAAAAAATACAGCTTACAAGTTACAAGTTTACATGAGAAGATTGTATGGGCATATATGCAGCCATGAGCCAACTCTATAGGAATGCAACATGCAAATGCACATATATAGTCTGCCCGGTGAGAATGCATGCTCATAATTACCAGAAAACCTGGTGTAAATTAATGGAGTTGGAGATCTTGCAACCAGAAGTATAAACTTCCAGCAGTGCAAAATGCATATACATGTAATAATATATACATGTATCTCCAAGTAAAATTTCATACCACTTGAAGGATTTCCACATCCCTGGAAATTTGGATCATCGCACACAATAGCGTCAGGTCCCCATGCAAGCTTGCCACCAAAAATGTTCCACACACCATTTGGACTCTGCAATTAAGCCGAAAGTAATTTATAAAAAAAATACATAATACCACTCATCACAGGCTGCACCTCATTGAATTAACAACTAAAGACAAGTTGCAAACTTTCTGCAATAAAGTACAATTTAAAAGGAAATGAACTTTTAAATTTATCTTCAGCACAGAAGTGTACTTAGCAACATATAGGACTTTAAGTGTTTCTCTTTTCCACTGGGAAAATTAATTCAGGGAATAGAGTTCTTAGGGTAGATAATTTTGGAATAGAATTTTTGGGGTTGCATAGTTCTAAAGGCGAGTCCTACAATCAGTACAATGATTGTGGATCAAAATGCAATGCATTTGAAGCTTTCATTTTCTGATATACATTAATGGTAAGCAATAGTGATGGGGATCCAACTGAACTTGATAAGCCATGCAAGGGGATTCGTATCCATGATAAACCCTAGATTATCCATTGGGCCTAATTTGCACCTCTGTCTCAGAAAGTTCATTAAATTCCCCATCAACCTATTGCTTCAAAGTGACCTCACATTTTATTAAGTGGAAAAAATATGATTGCAAATGCTGCCAACCTTTCTTGGAGGAAGATATATAATTCGTTGAACATTCATCTAAAAGTTATCCTTAAAGCTTCATAATGCTCCATTTGATTGCTCTGAATAAGTTACTGGGAAATACAAGAGTACTTGGAAGCTTACAGTGTTCCTGCTCAGATTCGACTCCATTCAAAAAAATTAAGCTCGAATTCAACTCGGATTTGATAAGGAATTCCTAATTTTACACTAGATTTGACTCGAAACATTACTCGAACCTACTCGACTCGCAAGTACTCGACTCATTTACAAAGAGAGTTACTCGTGAACCTTCAAAACGAGTTTCGAATATGAATTGTCTCACTTGAAACTGAACCACCATATATTCTACTTATTACTAAACTAATGTTTATATATAAAAGTTTTTCACTTTTATTTATGTAAAAAAATTACAAAGAATGTAATACAAATTGACAATCAATTCATTGATTTATTCAAGTACAAGGTTACACAATTACATACTACACTTTATAAATTATAAAGATTGATACAAAAAAATGAAATACTCGAACCCTAATTTGAACGAACACTAATATGTTCGAATTCAACTCGTGTATCATTAAACAGAAAATAAGTATAGATAGGATTCAATTTGGATCAACTTTGAATTCGAGCTTTGGATCATATTTTAGAGTCAATCTCGAGTCAAGTACCGAGCTACTCGTCTCGACTTACACCCCTACCGTTAATTCCCCAGTCTGATGTAATAACAATGTTATTCCCTATTGGTTATAAAAAATAGAAAAGCAAGGCTTTGTATGATTGTCCATGAGTATATCAATATTTTCATTTTCTCATCATTCATACTGAATTCTCTATTCAGATATCTAAAAATAACTTTGTCTGAAGGGACCTAGTTTGAAAAATATATAAAAGCTAAACCAGTTTCCAAATCCAATCAAAATGTATAAGCAGCGATGCTTGAATCACCAATCAGCTGTGTTGGGCAAGAACTAAGAAGTATAGATACAACTGTGTCATACTACAAGCTTCGGAGATGACAAAGCGCCACAATATACACAATCAAGATTGCAGGTATATAGCACCAAATTGAAGATTAGGTTTTATAGAATTACCTGCTTATGAGCGCATCGATGGTTTAGTACAACATCTCCCAAGGCCTGTGGAGACATCCAGCATTGTTTTTAAACAATTAAGAGAGTACAAACTTGTACAAAGGAAAGAAGTGGGACTTTTAACTCGAAAATATGGATGAGAATCACAAGCTTCAATAAAACATAAGAATCTAACTATTCATTTCAAGAAACGACAACAAAACTAACATATAAAAGTCAACATCCAGAATTTACACCTAATCCTCCCACCACATGAATGTCGTACTTCTGTGAAGGAAGGCAAAATAAAAAATAACAAATGCCATTAGGACAAACATTATGAAATACAAGATACAAAGCTGCACCAATATGACTGAACTCTTAATTCTTCGAACTCAATGACCATATTGGCCCAGCAAATACATGAACCATCCCAATTTCAGCAAAAAGAGAGAGACCTCAACATAACATCGTCACTTATTTCATCCCAAAGAAATGGCCTTTATTTTATGGTACGAGTTTATAAAAGAAATTATGTTTTTAATATCATAAGATATCAGCTACTGTCTTTTTTGTAAAAACCTCAACAAAGTTTCAAAGAAGCTAGTCCAAAAACATTCATCGACAGAAACGATTACCCTATTTCCAGAGAAACATAACTAACATGTGCAGAAAAATACAAAATTGATTAATTTCTCACGGAACATTGCCCATTAATCTCCTTTCAACTAAAAGCATACCAGAAGATCTTGATTATGCATTTCCTCTATACAATATTTCAGCTCTTCTACAGAACCATATGCTGAGTTCAAATTGTAGAGGTCAGAAGGCATATAACCTGCAATTCATTCAGATTCAACAAAAATGCATTGGTTATTATACTTTTTAGCATTACTACCGTATATTAGATCAAGGAAAACCATGATTTGCCCCTTATAATGTTCGTCAAAGAAGTAATATTGATTTATTGTGTTTCAAGACAGATGACAAGACATTATATTGATCAGTAAAAGTGGTAAAAGACCTTGTGGAGCAACAGATTCGGTTGGTGGTGGGAACCACACTGCTGTTATACCACAGCGAGATAAATCAGCAGCTTTAGGAGCCAGCTCAAGGTACCACTGTCTTCTCCAGCTTTCCCAATTGAAACCTTGAAACTTGAAGTAAAAAGAACTTAAGCTACATAAGAGATAAATACTCAAACAATACGGGCCATTTCATGTATAAGAAGCACCGTATATTGCTTATGGCATGTCTAAAGAATACAATCGTAGAATAAACACCAAACTTAAGGTGATTTAAAAGTAACAGGGTCTTCATGATGATATCAGGAGCAATATACTTGAGTAGGAGTGACACCAGCTTCAAAGTCAGGTTGAAGTTTTACCAAAAGATTTTTAAAGCTCCAAAAGGGTAGAAGAATTGGCAGTTCCTCTTAAGAAAAATTGATGTAGATCCAAGAACCCAGGTTCCGGTGAGAACCATTGGCCCGATGTAGATTACATACAGCCTACAGGGCCTGGAATAGTTCAATCACTATTGCAAAACACAATATTATACTAATGACAAGTATGAGTTTGGATTTGACAAAGCTCTACTTGTTCATACTCCCTGCATTGTGAGTTTATCTATTGTTGGTGAAGATAGTGCACATAGAGAATGATGTTGCTTTAAAAATTCTATACTACTTTATGCTCCTGAACTAGACTTCCACCAATGGTAGAAGATATAAATATATGGCTAACAACTCTCTCAACATGAAACATTATCGTGGGATAATAACCTCAAGGTCGCTACTTCTAATCCCATACTGGAGCCAAAATTTTACCTATCAAAAATTTTTTTGTTTCACCAATAAAGAAAACAGATCCTAGAACTAGAGGATAAAAAAACACCAAGCCTTTAGGAATTGATACTGTCCAAGCCAGTCAAACATTGAACTCCTATTCGCCAAGTAGGTGTCTCATATTTAAACACGGGCTGTTGGAATTTGCACTTATGTCTGTGAATGCATTCATTACCTTCGGAGAGATATCCATATAATGGGAAAGGGAGTACAGGTTAAATGGGATCCTGCATGGTTGGGGAAGGAACTCTTACAGTTTGTCATTCAATCTAAAGTTCTAAACCCCAAATGTTAGCAAATGAGGATACAGCTAAAAATTACTTTCTGTAGTAGTTTTCAGTCTGTATAGGATGAAGTAGAAATATTCAGCTTGCAATGATCATGTTAGAGTCATTAGACAAGAATAGATTATTCAACCTACAAAATCTTAGTGGATTAGAACCATACTCATGCCCGTTTCACATCTGAAACGCACGTAGATTGTGCACATGTCTGTTGACAGGTGTCTACGGAGCATACATAGGAACCACACCATACTAAACTTATGTCTTGCATGGGTAACATAAATTCTATAAAGTTGAGGTCATATAAGGTCTCTTCTGCAGATTTCCGTGGAAAGATAAATTATTATATAATAATTCACAGCATTACATCAACATTTAGCATTTAAAGTACTTGAAAAATTGTTAAATGTATAACCAATATTTTGTACAACAATAGAGTATGTGTATAATGTTTCACAGAAATCAATTACTGTGCATTTTGTTCCCCGTGGCTTTTAAAGGCACAAATCCATCCTCCAAAAAACATATAATAGTGAATGTAACCATCATCGTCCAAGATATTCAGGAGACAAAGAAAAGATGCTTGATGAAAATGCAGAATGATTCCATGTTTAGAAAATGAAAGAAAAATTGGATATTGCCTCGATATCATATACTACACAGATATGCCAATCCCTCGTATTCTAAAGGGTGTCAAGAGGTATACTAACCACAATCTCTCGTCCAGTACCGGTTCCTGGCTCTGCATTTAGAGAATTCATAATATACATGATCATAATAGTGGTTAAGAAACATGGTACAAAAAGTTAAAAAAGAACTACTGAAGAAGTGAAATTGGAAGATGCAGATATGCACCTAATTTTGTTTGTTCTGGAGTCCTCTGCCACTGAATGGTCTTTCGTTGAAGAGCACGCTCTAAAGCCTTCCGCTTCTTCTCAATAATTTCTTTCTCAATCACATGTTCAATAAGTGTGTCCCCTTCCTTTGTTTTTTCTTGAGCAATGGACCATACTTCACTGGGGTTCGGTAAGTTCAAAGATTTAAATTTAGATGTTAAGGCTTCAGAAATGTCAACCTTTCTAGGTGGAAACTTGGGACAAATGGAGCGAATCCTTCATGCCATCCAGTCGGGTATTTCTCTGCGAGGACCATCACTGAGTAGTTTCCACTTCTGTGAATCATCATCCATTAAAAGGTCTATCCGACCACCATTAACAACAAATATTGCATCTTCTTCCCTTTCCCCTAGTGGCCCTTCCTTCAACAACAGAGATTCTGCCAGCTCTGCTCTTTGTCTCCACATTTTTGAAGCAGCTTCAGATGCTTTTAGAGATCTTTGCAAAGCTTCACACCTTCTCAGGTATGCCTCATCTTTGGATCGTGCTGTTTCTTTAGCAGATTCAACTGCAACCTTGATTGCATTCAACTCAGCCTTAATAGCCTTAGAAGCAGCTTTCTGTTTATCTGCCGCATCCTTCTTCATTTTCTCCATCAATGATTTAACTTCCTCCTCCTGCTGAAGAGATTTTTTCCTGCTCGACTCCTGATATTCGAGCAGTGCTTTTAGTGCATCACTTGCACGGAGTTCAATTGCATTTGCCTGTTCACGAGCCTGTTTTAACTCCAACTTCAACTTATCAGACTCACTCCTTGAAAGTGATAATTGAGATCTTAGATCATCAATGGTATTTTGTAACTTGAGATTCTGTGATTGGATGGAAGAAATCTCACCAACAGGAATACTATCTGTAAATGTTGCCATGACTTTTGTTGATTGCTCACTAGCCGTTTCTGCGACAGCTAACGCCTTCTCTATGGCCTCTTTAGACTTCTCCACAACAGACATTATTGTTCCTTCAATGGCGTTCCTTATTCGTTCTTCAATCTGATAAGCTGCTTCAGCAGCAGAAGTTTCAGCAGCAGAAACCCGTAACTCTGCATCCTCTAATATGTGAGCTGTGGCCTGCTGAAAAGAAATCTCTGCTAACTTTTCAACTTGCACTGCCAGTTCAACAGCATCTTGTTTTGCAAGAACCAACTTAGATTCCAAGTTGAACTTCTCTTCAACAGACTCCTGCAGATTCTGATTAAAAAGAGCTTTGGCTGCCTCAAGTTCTGCAATTGCTAGATTCTTGTCATGCATTATAGTGGCCATGTATTCCTCTTGTTTAGCCTCAGACAGAGCCAACTCTTCCAGAAGCTCATCTCTCTCTTTTTCAGTGGCTTCTAGTCTAGCTCGCGCTTCAGAAAGATCTTGTCTAGCTTCCAATAATTCATTTTCATTAATTTCTAATAGTTCACTCCTACCTGAAGAATTATCATCTCCATTATCAATAACATCTGTCAAAGTATTAGCGGAATTGCCCTGTCATAGAAAGAATGAAGAAAATAATTTTTTTAAAATAGCCATGACCCACCTCATTCAATCTCTCGCACTTAAATAAACCTAAACCCCCTTCATACATTTCAAGGAGGGGGCCTACTTGAATACCTTCTTTCTCAAAGAAATTATCACTAAAGTTGAAAATGGATGTAAATGTATTAACCTACTTTCGACATTCCTAAGATCTGGCCCTACTTAGCAGTTAGCATTAAAAAAAATAATCACCTCATTGGCTGTCAGAAGACTATAGAAAACATGTTTCAAGGACCTTTTTGCTTAAATAAGTAAAGTAATTATTTGCATACCCTGCTTGAAAAAGATTTGCTGAGCGAATCTCCTTTACATCGAACTTCCCTGTGGATGGGTGCAAAACACGATGTCTTTGACAACCTTATACTATTAGAATATTTTCTACGGATCAGAGAATGCCAATTGAAACCAAAATACGAACTCAAATCACAGTGTGAGGCTGAAGAAACAAAAGGGTAGCACAGATGGGGATGGGTCCTGAATGCTGCATCAGATAATGAAATCGCACCCATTTTTCCTGTCATCAGGATTAACGTATTGTCACATACTCATATTAAGGACCAAATACCAATAATTACATGCATCCAAAAAAAATAACTACAAGACTAGAGATTCTACAGTCAATCAAATCTCAATTATAAAAATAATTGGGCGTGTTTTTCCCTCAAATTTTTTGAACAATTTCATAGTTTAGTAAGCTAGTTTCACATTTAAAGCGCAAACTGCATAACAACGAGAATCACTAATGCAAAATAAAACCATGAATGCAAATATAAATCACCACAAAAGAGCATGCACACAACCAGAATCGCACGGAATGAACACCACGAAATCTTAATAAAACATACACACCCTAGAGGTAATGTACAATCTTAAAGTCACTGCTAATTTGGTAGCTAAGTGCGTGACTGCAAATCAAACAGTAGAATGAACTAATTGAAAGAATCTCAAAAAAAAAAAAAAAAAAACAAGTACGGAACGAAAATAAGGGAAATTTTATGACCTGATTTGAAATGGTGATCCGAGTGTTTCAGACTAATTTGCATACATTATGTAATTTGTTGGTGCAAACTCTTATCATTAGGTTTTTAGGGATATATGTATGTTTGTATCTACGTGAGAGTGAGCAGAGCAAGCATTTAGGAGCCATATGGGTATTGGCGCGGAGAAAAAGGCGTGTTCATCTGTGGAGAGAGAGAGAGGGGAGAGACAGTTCAACTGTTTAGATTATTAGAGCACGGGGACTTATAAAATACGCCAGGTCGACTTTTGACTTTTTTATTAAGAAGACTTGTTTACCCTTTTAACTCTATGATTTATTAAGTTTATGTTTCGAATGAGTTCTTTAAATAATTTGTCATTAAAGATCTTTTAATACTAATAATTAATTATGTGATCGATTATAAACAATATACATTATTATAACCGATCATATAATTTGAAAGCAATTACATAACTCAGTTTTATTAATAAATTTGAATCTCACAACTTAATTAATTAATATATTTAAGAATTAAAATAAATTTTAAACAAAAGTTTTATCAAACACATATGATTAGTTATAAATATATATATATATAATATTGCCTCAGTTTTAAATTATAAAATTATTATTTTATTGTAAAAGTTAAATTGAAATATTTTCAAACTTAAAATTAAAATAATTCATTGCATGATATGAAACAAAAAATTTAAGTAGTATTTTTAAAATAGTTTACAATATTAATCCAAGTTAAAGTAGTTCATATTAGTTTTAATTTTAAAATATTTTAAATTTATTTCAAAAAATAAATAATAATTTTATATTTTAATCAATCTATAAAGTTATAAAATGTAGTATCATTTTGTCGTCATATAAATAAAAGTTGCCTTGGCCTTGAGGGTATTTGGGTCATTTTAGTATATAACAATTATGAAACTTTGATTACATTCACGGGTCAATGTAGGTGACTGGATGTGTCCGTAAAAGTAAAGGCACCAACCAGATCTACTACCAAAAAGGCAATGGGAATTAAGTACCCAACATTTATTTTATAAAAGCGTCTTACCTTAAAAATTACTCCACTACTACTTTAACACAAAGTCAAAGGACTCCAAAGTCCAAACATGTTTCGGATGATGATTTCTTCAAAAGAAACTTTCTATCTTTCATAGCTGATAGAGCACACTACACCAGTACCAAAACCCTACTCCCCTGCAGTCCAGGAAAAAAAGAAAAGCATATACTTCTACACCTATTTAAAACACTTCTAATGTTTCACCTTGCTTATTTTATTGTAACTCTTTATTACCCCAAAAACATACGATCAATATTAATTTTTTAAAGTCAATTTAAAATTTCTGTCATAATTCATTTAACTTTTAAAAATAATAAATTTTATATTGTAATCAGTAGTAATTTTTGAATGATTTACTATTCACATAATTGTATTACCTTACCTGAAACTAAATGATTTTATGTTAACCTTAAATTTAAAAATATCTTCAAAAAAATCAGTTTGAACCTATATTTTGGAATCACGGAAGTAATACATTTATAACGACACAAAATAGCTTAACAAAATTCTTTATACAGTTCAGCTACTATACTGAACTGTAGCTGATAAACTGAATAGCTTGTGATCAAACCCAATAAGGTACTAAACTGCTTATAATGGTACATTTCAATATAGCATGAATTTTACTAAACATTAGTATAATACTCCACCTAGTTTTAAAACTTGTAAACCTGAGATTGGTAAAGTTTAGTTATAGGAAGGAACAAACCCATCAGGTACAACTACAACGGATATACGAGCGAGAAAAGATTGTTGATGAAGTAAAAAATAAAAACAAAAACTTTCACATGACTTGGTGGTAAACGGAAATTCATATTTGAACATCAGACCACAGTTGACTTTGTGACTCCCATATAAACTTGACATTCTTCCTTTGCCATGAGTTAGTTTCATCTTTCCCTGTTCCTCCTTTGAATACAAATTATTCCTCAGCTGAATGGACAAAAAGACGGACGAGTATTAAACCAAGCAACTCCCTTACAACTTAACAGGCCTTTGGAAGGGTGGAAAAAACAAATGCAATGCCATGAAAAAATATGTGAACCTCTCATATAGTCATGTATTCCCACATGCCTACATTGAGAACAATCTCCATGGTTCAATAGGCAATCTCCATAGAAGGCAAATGTATAATAGCATTTCTTAGATCGAGTCATTCATAATAAAATAAAATAAAAGGAATTCCCTCAGACTACTACAGAATATATAGGTGTATAGAAAGGACGAGAATTCACTTGCCATGATGATTCACATGAATAAGAACAAGTAATGACTGCAAATTCATTGGAATACATCTAACAATATTTATCAAATATTTCCACATACTTTACTTGGAAAATACATAGAAGCAATTGAATAAGGGGGAAAGGGGAAAAAAAAAGATGGCACAGTTTCTAGGCTTCAACTCTATTTGAACACGAAACTCCAGTTAACAGTATATAAAAATATAATTCCAGAAGAGATAACACCCCATTTACTCTTTTACTAAGAACAAAGATGAGCATCACATAGACATTTTCAGCCTCTAGCAGAATAGCTCCAGCTTTACTTGGGGGATACTGCAATCGGAGCAATTAAAGGGGTTTCTGGTGGGAAGTCAATTATTCACTAAATTTTCTCTTTTCCATATAAAAGTACATCTTATCTTACTCTTAAAAAAGAATCTTTCTTACTATGAAAAGAGGTAACAGTGTTTCAACACCAACCCCACCATCACCTGGTGCTACTCATAATAGAAAAAACAGTGAAGATGGAATGGAATGGATGAAATCATGTTAATTTGAGCACCAGAGAATATAAATTCTAGACAAGAAGACCAGAAACATACAAGAGATTGTTTATACCAGTGTTACTGCACTGAAATTTCTGAAGAAATGCGAAGCTTTGAGTCTACTCCACCGCTTACCACACAATTGCCTTTCCACCAGTCAGCAGATAATACCTGATTTTTTGCCAATGGACACTTATATAACAATGATTTGGTTGCTTAAATGATGCAGAAAACTCGCATAAGGGAAAACAGGATACCTTGTCCTTGTGTGAATCAATGACAGCCAGTGGCCACTGCAATGAAAACATATTACCAAAAAGGAAAAATAAAATAAAATTCTTATCCATGCATCTGAATTATTATGTTTTCTGGAAATGTAGAGAATAAAATACCGCAGTTCTTAGATCCCACAACATTAGTTTCCCATCATAGGATGCAGAAAGTAAATGAAACCATGACTTGTTGTGCCACTTGCAAGCCGATATCCAGGAAGAGTGTGATGAAAATTGATAGATAGGAGCCAAGGTTCCTAAAAAATAACAATTAACTTTAAATGAGGCCTTTGTTGGCTTGCGAATGGGTGTGGATGTGGCATGTATGCGCGCGCGCATATGAGAGAGAGAGATAGATAGAGGGGGAGAGAGAGAGAGAGAGAGGACCTGGTTTGCGAGGATCCCATATCCTAAGGATAGGGTCAGAGCCACCAGCAGCAATGAGGGCTGAACTTTCACCTCCAACATCAATGCAATTCATGACTTTCCCACAAAACTATAAAAAGAAAGGGTGTTATTACGATGTAAATTAAACCAAACAAAAGGCTGAAAATCTCCCTAACTAATTTCTGTTTAACTCCTAACTACGATCTATAGGTCCATATCTTCCATTAAGGACGCTTGGAAAAATAATACAAACAAATAGATTGTTAAATGTTTCAAGTTTATGGTATCATCAAATACGAGTCATTGACGTTCCATACTAACTCCCGTCACATTTACTACCTCTACCTAACACAAGCCCAAAAAGTCTTTTACATCTAAGTACTCCCACAATATTAGCAAGAGCTTCTATGATTCAGCTCGCAAAAGTGGGATTTTTGTGATTACACAGCCCATCAGTGATCAATTTGTAATTTTTTTAAATACCACAAACAAGTCATAAACTTTTACAGGAACTTCTCCAAAGACTTCAAGTTGAGTTTGCAACAAGACGAGATTGAATGAGATACATACATGGAGAGTGAAGACCAATAAAATAGATTGAAAGAAAAGCAAAATGATTGAAGTGGAGAGCTATTGTGTAAAGGTGTGATTGACAAATGAGGGCCAACAATAATACACTGAATTGGGATACGTTGGAGAATCAATTCCAAAGTGCCTGTATTGAAACTGCAAAATGATAAAACATAACAAAACGATCGAGCAATCAAAGTACTTTTGTCACATTTTATTATAGTAAAGACATTTAGGTGGACTACATAGAGATTTTGCATGACTGCAAGTCACTGGGATGCAAATTGACTTTCATCACATAGATGAAGATTGAATTTCACCACAAGCATTGGCCATTTCATTAGTAGTAAAATTCAATGCGTTTAAAAAAAAAACTTTCACGCACCATGTTTAATGTATCTTTTCCTGTTTCAACATCCCATCTTCTAATAGAATGATCCCATGATGCAGAATAAAGTGTCTCGTTCTGCGGCCAAACCACTGAAGAGACACACTGTGTATGTCCCACAAGTGTAGAAACAGCCTCCCCCTGTATGTCACGAGAAAAAATGGAGTTTTAGTGAAAGCATCTTTTTCATGGAAAACTTTGATGTTTATTTCAAAGTAATGACAAAAGTTCTTATATCTCTAACCAAAGCCCCTTCTACTAAAAGTTAGACACAATCAGAAAATAACATTATATTATTCCCTAAAATCATTTTTGGTGAAGGATTCACATTCTTTATAAATTGACCATCTATCGGAAACTTAATTTTGGCCTCGTATGCCACAAATATGTTCAAGTTCACAAATATATGAATTCCAAATCAAAGAACATTTGAATGTAATACCTCTGATTGAGATTCTTCATCTTCACCGTCCTTTTTCCTCTTCTTAATTGAAACTAAATCACCTCCTGCATCAGACCTCTTTGTCTGCCATAAGTTGATTCTACAATCCCAAGAACCAGAACACACCTGAGATTATGTGATGAAAAGAAGCAAGCGCATAAGGATAATTATCTAATGAAGCTTGATTTATGATAAAATTGTAAAATTCATAACTTAAAATAATAATAATAACAATAATAATAAGGAGAAGAAGAAGATGCAAGACCATGTCTCCAGATGGCTGTCCTGCAACGCTTTGTACAGAAGCACTATTCCCACGCAGTGTTCTAAAAGCTCCAATCTTTGTAGGATGATCTTGGGACTCCTCTGAATCAAACTTCTCAGGAGAAATGTACTTAATTAGATAATTGTAGTCTTCTTAGTAGAAAATCTTAATCTAACTTTCAGAGTAGCAAGAGCATATTATTACCTTCCACAACCTCAGGGTCCTATCTTTTGAAGCAGTTGCTACAAGCGTATCAGTACTACTTTCAACACCTGACACAAAACATTGACAGATCAACAGCAAATAAAAATGATGATGAGTAAGTAACACGCGTAAGTAAGAAAGAAATAAGGCAATCAACTGACCACAAGAACTCAGAAATTTAGTTACAATTGAAAGGGCTAACATCATGCATGCTGCCCCTCCCTCACCTCTATCTATATCTTATAAATTATGCACAATACTTGTACATGTTTGTTTACTTACTATGAAACTTTAAAAATTATTTTGAAAGTAAATCTTTAGACTAGGAAGTATAGAAAATTTTCAACAAGCACCGAATAATTTTATAAATGTGAATTTCAGAACAAGAAACTCAAGTAAACGATGAACGAATAGCCCCACAAATTAATTTTGTGCAACACAAAGGAAATACTGATATGAGACAATTAAGGAACCTACTGTCAAACAGACACTGGACAACAAGGTTAGCCAAAAATAGCAAATTTAGAAACAATCATTCTCAGAAATTTCAGCATTTCCTTGATAACTAAAGTGGAGCACATTACCTTAAAAAGCAGCCAACATTACCATTCCAGAAAAAAAAAAAACAAATAGACTTTAATAAAAATCATAACAGCAAAAGCATAAGATATAAATTCAGGAAAAAAAAAGAAAAAAGAAAAAAAGAAGCAGAAGATATAATCATGTTGGAGAAAAATATGCTTAACATTTTACCGTTGTTGTTGACAATACTAACTGAAGTAATTGCATCATTGTGTCCCTCTAATATATGTGTACATATACCAGCACCTTTCCATACCCTAACAACAATTGTATCCACATTTGTCAGGTTTCTACCGATGAACAAACAATCACATAAAAGTATGCTTCCAAAGTTCCAATATCAAGTAGCGAAGGATTTTCTCAAAATATTACCTTCCTAAACCATCATAGCACCCTGTCAAAACAAACCTGCCAGTGTACATGTGTAAGTCTAAATTATTAAGTTACAAGGGAAGCAAAAAGATCAAGCATCAAGTGTGCAATACTCACTTAAGTTAATGTGAAGTACCCATGATATTGTAACAAATTTCACATGCTTACCCGGGATTTGAACCATCAACTGCACTGACCCAATCATCATGTAAAGAAGGTTCTTCTTCTTTTCGTGGCACTACAGCTTTAATGTATTCAATCTCTAATATTTTCTCCTGTAATCGTCACAAACAGTAGTTAGGAATGAAGGGAAAAAATACAAACAAAATGACATATGTCATCAATATATAGTACTACTACTCCCATCATCTAGAAATGAGTCTTATTTCTTTTTTTATCATCATAGTCTTGCTTTATATATTTATTCTTATTTTTTTGATATTCTTACTTTATTTATTTATTTTTTCCCCAAATATTAAGATTTGTGTGGGACAAACATACATTTTTTCCCCTAAATAATGTCAAATAAGCATGTCTTATATACACTTAATTTTTGCAAGAAAAATAAAAGGTCAAAGAAAAGGAAGGACTCCTTTTCCAAACAGAGATACTATTGCTTATGGTTCCTTCCTACTTCTAAACCATATTAACAGTTTTCGTACAGAGCCACACCTTATATGAATTAACTGAATCCAATGGATGGGTCGAAAGGAAATCAAATATTTCAATAAAGTAGTAAATTTTCAAAACAGGTAACAAGTAAAAGTTTGGATTTAATTATCATGGATTTTATGCTCAAAGTGTTCATGAAGCACTTTAATTTCTTTTTTCTCCCATTCAATCAGAAAAAAAAAACAGATAAATGATTAAGGGAAAGTTTTACCGATTAGAAGCAATTGCTACTATAAAACAAAGTAAACAGAAGAGAAAAAAAATGTTTCGGAAATAAACGTACAGCGGAAATGCCCTTGGCAAGAAGAAATTCTTCAAGTGACATGCGAACCAACTCTCCATCAATCAAAAAATCGAATGGTTCATGTTTCCAATCAGCATCATCAACTCCTGGTTATGTAGAGTCAGTTTAAGACAAAGACAAAGCAAGTAATTGTGTATGATGAAGTACTAAGGCGTTTGTTACCACATAGATCCACATAAGAGTAATGATAATGTGTGTGCGCTAACATGAACTTCCGGTGACCCCTCCCCTCCACTAATTCGTTTAAAGTAGTTCTCAATCTTATGAAACAATTTCCCACGCTATTAGCTGAACTTATTATCTTATTTCCATAACAAGTCCTACATTGATTGGATTGTACTTTGGCCATGAATATAATTTTGTCAGTAACAAAATAAGCTCATTCTTTATGAAATTCACGTACCTTACATGATTACATCTAAGTATTATATTGATTTCATGACGAACAAATTTTAAAGTAAAACATAGTAAAAAAACAAAATAAAATAAACTACTGATGATAATATGATATATAAAGATGGAGAAGTGTGTGTAAATTGTAAAAGATATGTAAAGTATAATATACCTGCTGATGCTTTAAGAAGACTGTTGAGAACAGCGGAGAGGCCCAATCTTGTGAGATTAGATTGAATAGTGATAGAAGTGTTGGGAGCTTTGAGAGGAGGCTTCAGTTTCGTTATGAACCGAACTTGGACCCGCCTTGACACTTCTTCGCCTACATCTCCGCCGCCGCCGATATCCATCATATCCATGAATTGATTTGCAGAGAGATACAAACGAGGCGGGAGAGATGTCAGCTGCTTATCGTGGAGTTCAAAATAAGCAACACGGAAGAGGAGGGAATGAGCTAGGGTTATATGATGGAACGTTAAATACGATTCCACTTGTAGTTTTATTTTTTGGTAATATCAATTTGAGTCATGCGAAAGTTTAGGACGTATATAGGTAAGAATTAAGAAAATAATTTATTTTATGTTATTATATATATTTTTACAATTCAATTTCGTTTAAAAAATATTTTATTATAATTTATCGCATATATTTTTAAATTGATCAAAATTCAAACATGTATATAATTTTCCTATTAATTTTTTTTTCTTATCTCTTTTATTTTCTTGTCTTGTCTTTTACTTTTTTTTTTTTTCTTATTTACTCTCAATTTGAAGCATATTTTGGCGTTTTGATCAAATTAAAAAATTAATCAAAAGCTTTTAAATGATTAATATGAATTTGGTAAATCCATTTAAACATACATTCGAGTTTAGTTAAGGATGAAAAAAGTTTGTCATTTTTTTTTTTTCAAAGTTTTCCGCTCATAAATAATAAAATTGCATGGACAATTATATAATATAAATAAATATGTTATAATCTCTATTATCTATGTATTTAATAAGTTTATAAAAGGAAAAATAAATTATTTTTCTTGAAAAATATTATAATTTAATTATCATTTATTTTATCAGTTATTCCTAAATTATCTCTTTACTAATTAACTTGCAATGTTTTATTTGCACACAGTATCATCTCTATTACATACACATAAAATTATACTAAAATTTAGAAAAAATTAAAGTGTAATTAAAATATAATTTATTATACTGTTTACTTTATGAATTCAGTAACAATATTAAAATAATTATAAAATTTATTTATTTATTTCTTATCATAATCTAAGGTTGTATTTATTTATATCTTAATAACTCTTAATAGATATGTGTTTGAACAAAATTATTTAGTAATTTTTTTTTTGATAAATCTATAGAATTTTCAAAGATAAGCCAGGACTACGTTAACAATATTTTGGATAAAAATAACCTTTTTAATATTATAAAATTCCTTTTATATCCCCAATTTGCTAAACCCTTGATTAGATCCACCTGCAAATTCAACAAAAAACAGAAGTAAAGCCCTAATTTTGATTTTGATGAATCCAAACATAAAAATGGCTCAGAACTCATCGTCATCATCAACAATTCAGCTGACGACAATTCCCTCAACTTCAATGGCCACTTCCCCGCCGGCAAACTTTCTCCTGTTACCCAATCAGGCGGACCCACCACCACTTCGCCTCATCTACGTCACTGAACGAAACGGATCATGTACTATATATCTCGCTGCGATTTATTATCATGATACTATGAAAATCGTTTACCCCGGTAAGACATTTGTTCTTCAAGTTTCTACTGAGTCAACTCACCGAGTTCAAATCCCACTGCTTAGTTATGGACGAAGTAGTAGCAGTGGTGGTCGGATCTCGATTCAGCTCTGGTTCATTTTCATCACCATCATCAACAACAACAGCAGCAACAACAACTGCCGTTGGTTCGGATCATGTTAATAAGAATGATCTTACGGATCAGTGGAGGGAGTAACGCTCTCTTTCTAAAAATAAAAAACTTGACGTTAACTTTGTGTTGGTTTTAAGTTTTTAATAAAAAAAATAAAAAATTTAAAATTGAGAATATAAGTTGTAATTTAAAATTTATTATATTAAAAGTTGAGAATAATATGAGATTTATAAAAATATTATTTATTTCAAAAAAAAATTCGTTTAAATCAGACTAATTTTGAACGAAAACTTTGGCAAGAAAAGTAATTAAGTTTTCTATTTATTTCTTTTGTTTTTTCGTTTATTAAAAAACTCAGAAACATAAAAATTAGAAAAAAATTTTAAGTTTTTCGTTCATTTCTTTTTTTTTCTGTCGATTTTGAAGCTCAAAAACATAGCGTAAAAGATGAGAAAGAAAAAGAGAGTCTAGAAGGTAATACGATAAAATAATTAAGATATTTTGAAAGAATTAATTATTAAATAATATTTATTCATTCATATGTAATTTTATTCGGATGTTCTATGTTATTCAAATATCTAAAAAATTTATAAAAATCTATTATTTATTTTATGAAGTCTATAAAAATTATTTTAATTTTTTTTTTAAATCTTTAAAATTCATAAATTCTATAAAAATTTATCATTTAATAAAAAATATTTAAAAATCTTAATTGAATATTTTTTCCATTTATCTATTTCCCGTCGAAAGCTCACAAACCTAAGCGCCCATTGGACAGGCGGCTGGAGATAATATTTTAATAAAAGAAAAATTTCCGAAACTCCTGAGGCTAAAGCTTTACATATATATAGAGCTAAAAATCTGTAATCTTGACCATAAAGATTACCGACGAAGAAAACAAGCCAAATCAAACAGCCATACCAACATCATGACAGAGAACAATTGCCCTAGGGTTTCTTCTTCTGAGTCAATGGCTTCTACAAATTCCTCATCAACGAAGCAAAGGTATCAAAAATTTTCTCAGACATAAAATCCCTAGTTTTAATTATCTGATAATCTGAAAGTGTGAGATGTCTGTCGGATTTGAGATATTTGTACTTCATCGTCTTCATCTATCTGGCTCAGCTATTTATTACTAGTATTTAGTATAGCATCGGGGTTCCTATGTTTTTTTGTTGGGGGATTAATAATATTTGTATTCTTGTTTTTTCATTTACATTCTTTAAATTAACGATATATTGAGTTCAGTTTAGCTATCTTGCTGCATTCTAGATTTCTAGTAGACTTCTGAGTAGTTTGCTATCATGGAAATCTCACCGTGATCTATTCTTGTTGTTTGTTGTTTATTGACCGAGTTCCAAAAAGGGAAACTTTAACTTCCTATTTTATTGTTGCTAAACTTTATGAAGCCATATTTTTAAAATTGTTTTGACAGTAGTTGGCACAGGAGCTGTTATAACTTCTTAGTCATTTTGCAGGAGGAAGAGAAAGTGGGATCAACCTGCTGAATCCTTGCTTTCAACAGGAGTAGCAGTACCTGGGGTTTTTCCATTGGGCTATGTGGGATCTCTTGTTGGGATGGCACTTCCAGGTGTTGCTCCGGTTTCTGGTACTTATGCTATGAGTCATACCCCTGTTAGATCTGCAACCTTACAACAGGTGTTAATAACACCTTCCTTACAGCAACATGCTGCTGCTCTGGTTCAAAAAATAAACCAAGTAAGATGACAGAGTAGAGGGTTTACTTCATCACTTTCTTTTATAATTATTTATGTTCCTGATTGCAACAGGTAATACATTGTAATTGATGGTGAGCACTAATGAGTGCTTGTTTGAGAAAATTACTTGGATCCTAAATCTAATGGGTTTGGGAGACAATAAGTTGTTTTTTTTTCTTTTCTTTTTCTGGTTACCCTTTTTTTGCTAATATGTAAACAAGTTGCACATCCCACTATGGTGATGAAGTATCTGAATTCAAGCTCTTGGGTCTTGGCTCTGTATATTCTTTTTTGGTGTGCATTATTAATTTTGATGGATACCTTAGGCTATTTGAATCAAGAAAGTACAAATTTTATGTTGTTTGTGTATGTCATTTGAATAAGATGCAACCCCTTTTTGTTGGTTCTTTATCTATTTTACTTTTAAACAATTTTGTAACCTTTTGTTTTAGACAAAGATCCAAGAGGAGTTTATAGCTCGGGAAATTGTTATAAATGATGCCGAGTCTTCTATTCGCTACAAGCTCACAAAACGGCAAACCCAAGAGGAGGTGAATCTTGTATAAACCGCTGTCTCCATTTTTTTTAATTTTTGGTTCACTTTATTATTATATATTTCTAATTTCGGATTTTTACTATTGCAGATCCAGAAATGTACAGGATCTGTAGTCATAACTAGGTTAGTAAGTCCTTGTCAGTTGCACAGACATATCTGTCTGTTGCATTTCTTCTATATAATGCGTATACTGAATGGCCTTTTCAGGGGAAAATATCGACCACCGAATGGACCACCTGATGGTGAAAAACCTCTATATCTTCACATTTCAGCTGGGGCTCATGTAATTATTCTAATCATATTATTATTATTTCCTTAAGTAACATTAAAGTAATGGTGTATTCTTTGAGTTAAGATAGAATTTGCAACTGGACACCTACTACTTTTCTGGTTCTTTAGGGTAGTTCTGGTCATTTCACATTGCAGATATTTATTTTCATCTGATAGTTTAATTACATTAGTATATATTATGAATTATTAATGCATATATTTTATTTTATTAAAAATTATTTACTCAGTCTTTCATCTTATACTTTTACAATTTTGTTAACCTTTTTTATTCAACTTAGTAGAAAATCATCTTTCACTAAAATAATTTTCTAGCTAAGGAAACACTTGGTATTTGGGTGTAATTTTCATAATCCTAGAACCCTGACTGTTAAAAGTTATGTTCAAAGACCAAACTCACTAGGTTGCATTGTTATTTATATGAGGCACACCAAGGCTCAAAGGTCTCCTTGAGGTCTAGGTGTGAGGCGCACATATTTTTTAAAAATTAAAATTATATATATACATACATTTAATCATTTATGTATCAAATTTATCAATCAATAACATAGTTGTCAAGGTGCCACGACTAGATGTGACGGTAGTTGAATGCCTAGGCGATAAGGCGTCTGCTATGGCGTCTGTATGGCAAAAAGTCGTTAACAATGTGTAATTTATACATTATTATTTTACTTCAAAAGTATATTGAACAATAAAATTTTATATACATTAATACCCAAAACATAATAACTAAAATTATGAAATACAATTATATGAATTCTTAACAATCAAAATTCAAAAATAAAACACTTGACATTAAAACTAGTAGAAAAGTCAACAAACATCAAATAGAAAATAAATAATGATGACTTACCCATCACCCATTACAAGTATAATAAATAATAAAATTACACGACGTAGTAAATACATTAGTTATGATTGAGTCACTTAACTTGGGCGGTTGGGCCAGCTACCAAGGCGTGAGCCATGGCGACGCGTCGCTTTGCCCTTCTCCAGTGTCAGGACGCTTAGGTGCGCCATGATAACTATGACCATGAAGTAATTTTACAAACTTCTAAGCATGTTCAAAAAGTTTTTATAACAAGTTCAAGGACCATACTTATGTAGTATAGTGATACATTGATATAATTACATTATGCATAAGTACATAGTTAAATACTTACAATCTTACAAATATATATATATATATATATATATATATATTAGTCGTAAACACTAAACAACAAAATAAATGCATATTTGAATATTAAAAAAATACTTATAAGTTATATACACATTTTATTATTTAATAAGTTAGTAAACACAATAATAGTAGTGTAGTAAAGTACCCAATTTTTTTGAAAAAAATTGGGCAGCATAACCCTTTAGTATTTTGCAAAATAGCCTTTTTTTGGGCAAGAGAAGAGATACGGAGAAGGGAGAGATTTACCTGGAGGAGGAGGCATCAATTGATGATCTAGATTGCTTAGGGATTTTTTTTTACACAACTTCGATAAGGCGTTCGCCTCGAGTGCTCCTCATTGAATGAGCCTCGCCTCAGGCGAGGCGAAGCGCCCAACGTGGGCTAGGATGGGCCTCACGCCTAGGTGAGGACCTAGGCACGCCTTTAACAACACTACTAGGTTACACACAATTATAGTGAACATGATGCAAGAACCACTTGGTCATCTTTGAAGATGTCTGGCAATGTGAACTTTATTTGTTCTTTTAAACTGCATATTTTGTTTCACTTGCAAAAATTACCCTGATTTTGATTCACGCACCTATTTATGCTATTTCTAATTATTGGTTCATAGACTGCTAATGTCAGGTGTGCTAATGTCAGGTGTAGCATAAGATGAAAAGATTGCAATAAAAAGAATATTACAATCCTTTCAAATAAAATAGCATATAATCATGAAAAGGGTCAATCGTAACAATAATGAACACCACAAATACTCTTGAAATTAGTTATGTTCCAAATAAACTAATAGAATATGAAGATCTGAACGGTTACGAATAACGATAGAACATGTTATAATTATACGTCTTCAATCTAGTTAGTGGTTCTTTAGTTTGAAGGATTATGGGGGAAAAACCTCTATGCTTTAATATACTATATTTTTGTATTATGGTTCACTAAAGTGAGATTTAGTTTTTCTGGTAGAATTTTATGGAGAAATAGAGTTGTTTTTTCCTTGCAAAATATGCATCTAATTTTGGTTTTGGCTTGGTTTTATTTACTCGCTTCAAGAAGTCTGCATCTATTTACTGATGCTATATCCATTTTATGTATATTTTCATTAAGGAGAATGATTTGATGTATTGAACTCTGCAGTTGGAAACAACAGCAGATCGGATAAAGGCAGTTGACCGTGCAGCAGATATGGTGGAAGAAATGCTGAAACAGGGCTCTTTAAATAATGGACCAAAGGTAGCATGTATCCACATAGAGGCTGTAATTATGATATAATCGAAATTTATCAAGTAGAAATTATCAATATTAAAAAGGTTTATTTTTTCTTTTTAGGTAACCCATCCCTTGAGCACATGTGTCTTCCTTGGTTTTGAGGCAGACCCATTTTTGAACATTGTTGCTCGTATTCGTGGACCAAATGTGAGCTGCTCTTTTACTCTTCCTCTCTATATCTCCCCATTTTATTATTCCTTTAATGTATTCAGCAATCTTTATGCTCCCTTTGTATTTTTTTTGGTTTATTTATTTATATATATTTTTTTGGGTGGGGGTGTCCGGTGTGAAATGGGAGGAAAACGTTCATTTGAATTCTGTTTGTCTTGGCTAACCACATGAAGTTGTTCGGTTGAGTTCCTTTTTCTGTTTTTTCCTTTTCTTTTAATAAGGGGACCATAAATTTAGAATTTTAATTGAATATTTTGTAACATATGTTATAGGTGAGCTATTTTTTAATGGTCCCCTATATTACCAAATTAGTAACTACAGTGAGATCTGTCATCTATGTGAGCTCATTTGTGCTGTTTGTCCAATGTTTTGGTTCAATTTATTCACTTCACATGCTGCAGTTTTTTGTTTGCATTCATATTGCGTCATAGACCCCTTAGCTTAGTTTCCTTCTTTTAGACAATTTTTTATGGTGCATTCTGCTGTTTGATGATTTTATTTCAAAGTTTATATTACTCACAACAAAGACGAGAGATTCTAATGTTTGAAGCTTTCTCTGACATCTCCATATGATTGGGAGAGTTTTTTGTGTGTCGCTGCTGTTGGGTTTTGTACATGCAGGACCAGTATGTAAATCACATTATGAATGAAACAGGAGCAACTGTCTTACTAAGAGGACGTGGTTCTGAAAATCCTGAAAGTGCACAGGGTGAAGGTAGTATATCTCATGTGAACTTAAAGCAACTTTTCAATTTTATATTTTCCAGATAATACCTTACACGAATACACTATGTTTTTTGTCAGAAGGACAGCAACCACTGCACTTATTCTTGTCAAGTAATAATCCTAAAAGTCTCGAACATGCAAAGCTTTTGGCTGAAAATCTTCTAGATACAATATGTGCTGAATGTGGTGCCTCCAGGTAATTTGGGTTTTTATATCTCTGGTGTACCAAGAGTCTTGGAATATTAATGGGAGAATGGTGCATGTCTTGGGTTATTGCATATTCAGTTAATGGTGTCGAATGTGGTGCCTCCAGGTAATTTAGGTTAAGCCATCAAAGTGCCAAAAAACCAGGAAATGCGCGCAAACTATAAATGGGGTGAGAAACAAACACACGAGAGAAAGTTGTGTGAGGCATCGACACCTAAATCCTCCTAAATCGGTGTTCAATGACACCTAGAGCGAAAACAGCAAGGCTCAAAGGAACCAAATACCTAAGAAAAACTAAAAGAGAAAGGGGGAAAGCAGAGCATTAGCAAAAGGGTGAGAATGAAGGGGTAGATTGAGAGAGGGGTGATTGGAGAAAGGGGGGGAAACAAATGTAAGTGAGAGAGTGAAGATCCAGATCTGGAGGGGGAAGGGGGAAGGGGGAAGGGAGAAGGGTGTGCAGAAGCAAGGTGAGTTGGTAAGAGGGGAAGAGAAGTGGCTGGGAGGGTTAGGGCTCTGACATATGGCCAAAGCCAAGAGAAGGGGAGTACCTGACTTGTTGTCTTGAGAGAGAGGAGAGAGAAAATTTTCCAGTCTCTTAGGAACTAGTTATAAAGTAAGCTTGTTATATGCAGAATTATTGTACCATTCCATTAACTCAAATAAAATAAATAGCAACTTCTAACATTTATGCTTTTTTTTTCTGTCACAGGGTCTCCTCATGTAAGGTTTATGGTGCTTTGCCACCACCACAGCAGTTGTTGGCTGCTATACCAACTACCAATTTGACTGCGGGCTCTGTAACGGTTCCAGCAGTTTCCTCAGCTACTGTGTCTGTGGCCACTACTTTCCCTTCTCAAGGGGCCATACCAAACATAGGTAGCTATTCCTGGCCCTCGGTGACTTGTGGTGGAACAAGTTATAATGGATATGGTGGAATATATCCGCAAGCCACACCTTTGCAACAAGTTGCCTTGGCCCTTAGACAGTCGGCTTCTCCCTTCACTTCTACAGTTTCTCCCGTAGCGGCAGCAGCGAGCACAGCTTCGTTGTCAAGTATGAGTTCTTCTGAAAGGGAGAAACGACCTCTGCAAAAGCGAAAGTTTCAGGAATTACCAGTTACTTCAAAGGGGCCTGCAGTATTCCACCAGGTATTGTGTTCTCTCAACTAGCAAGCTTATATAAATTTGCGCTATTGCAATTAGAATGCTTCTAGAGAATAAGAATTTATGAGAGATTGTAACGGACCTAACGGTTCTATATATTGTAACTACTACATATTTATAATGGAAAAATTAAGAATGAACAAGTCAAAGCATCTGTAACAAGAGTTTTGATGAGGGAATACTGAATTCTCGTAAACTAGTTTACATTTCCTGGGCGCAATTCATTTATCTCATATAGTTTTTGAGTTACTCATGGTGAAGGACTGAGAAAGGATAGTTGTTCAAAATGTCCGAGAGAATGCTTTGCAATTTTTACTCGTGTTGAGATATTGATGTTCTAGGAATAGTGTGCAGCACATAAACCTTGTAAAGTTGAGCTGCATGAGCTTGACTTTGTGGCATTGTAGAGGGCAAACTATCAGTGCACTCTTTGGCATGAAATTAACTGGAAGTAATGTTGAGATCTTCTTACTAAGTCAATGATTTTGATGGATTAACCGTGCTTTCCAAAGCAACATAACGAGATGTGCACATTTCTTGAGAATGGGTTGTCGTCGTTATATGTTTGAACATCTAATTTGTTAATACAAAATCAAATCCAGATGTATTGTTACAAAAAAGAAATCAGTTGTTTATTACTTACAGAATTTTAAAAAAAAAGAAAAGAAACAGTCTATTTTCTAAACCATAGATCACTTTTGCTATTATATAAAAAATTAACGAGTTCTAAAGTAACTTGTTTATTTACTGAAGAGGATATATGAGCTTAGTTGAACCGAGTTTATTTGTGTGGTTAATGCCCATTCAAACTTGGCTAATCCTGATTAGATATAGGCTTGTTTGAACAGAGGTGACTTGGTTTTACCTTGTATGGGTTGCAAAGATGCAACCAGTAGAGTGATCTATCAAAATCGAGTTGGAATGGTTGATTTAGTTGTTTGTCTGGATAGCAGATTGATTGGTGAGGGAGGCTTCAACTTGGATACTCTTATGAGCTGTTGTGTGACTGGCATAAGTGACCCACTATGTATTTATGTTTGCGACCAGTCTGTTTCAGTCTTATCAGGAGTATTATCACTAATTTATATTAAGAAAATCTCATGAGATACAGTAATAATATGCATGTATTGATTCTTATTGTTTAAATTTTGAATCTCTAGGTCAGTAAAGAGGTTCACATGAAATGCCTTTTTTAAAACTTGTTTGAAAAGCTTAATTTTTTTTTCTTCTGACTTTACTACTCTATATTCCAGGTATTTTCTCTGACCTTGTATGAAGCTAACAGGCTGATACTGGACCTCTCTGTTGGACGTTTGTATGTTTCACAGGGTTTTTCAATGTGGGGCGGCATGGATTCATGGATGCTACTTTTGATGCTTATATCTGGAGATCATTTAAGTCTTTTTTATGCTTGTGCATTTTTTTAAGCATCTGCATAGAAATATTAAACCCCTAACACATGCACCAACTATCAAAATTTTATTATTTCAACATGGAAGGAAGTTTCCATTTGTCGCATGCATAGTCATCCGGATGTATGGCTCTGCGCTCTTGAGTTGATGTGAAAGTATGAAGCTTACACGCTTTGTCATTATCCCAAATACCACGCACTCGTCTCAATATCGTGTGCTAACTTTAGTTCATTCCTATTCATATTTCAATTATTAGTATCACATTACACTTGTTTATCCCCGTCACATATTAGTTTCTGGTGCTCCACTTCTCCTTCTCCCTCGCCCACTTTATATATGTTCTGTCCGTGCACAATATAAGCATATAGAAATCATATCATAGTTTTCTGGATAATGGGAATACTGATCAAAAGATTCCAAGTTGTTGTAAATGCTCTGTTTTAGTTATAATATTTATCAAATCAGAGTAGAGCTTTGTTGAGGATCTAGTTGGATTGTTTTCACAGAATATGTTGCAGGGTTCAGAAATTTTAAAGCCACGTGGTCCAACGTCAAATATGGGTGAGAGAAATATTTCAACCATGCCATCTCCAAAGAAGTTGACCCAGCAAGCAGTCAATGGACTTGCACCACCCCCTCCAAGGAGCATGCCGCCACCACCTCCTAAATTTAATTTTAATTCAACACCACCTGTTGTGAAGGTGCCTGAGGACAGTCATGTTCGGGGCAAAACGAAATCTGAAGCTGTCCCTGGTACTTGTTACCTTATAGTATTGCTTGCTTGCATCTTTTGCATTGATGAACAACAAACATGCTATTAATTATTTTTTAAAATTGTTTCAGATACATTAGTCCAACTAATGGAGTATGGAGACGATGATGAAGACGATGATGACGTCGATTATAAATAGACCAAATAATATCTAATTATAAATAGAATTGGGCTTTCTACTCTAGGAAAGATTTTTCTCCTTGAAAACCAACTTGAATTTACCAATAGCTGCAAAACCATTCTCGGCTGTGTGAAGTTAACGACTTTGTTGATTGTTTTATTATGGGTGATAACAGAAGTTGAACCTCCAAAGCACTATGCAATTCATCAGTCAATTGGAGCTGGGAAATTACTGAAGTAGCATGAAGCTTATGGGAAAACATGATATTGTTGGTGGTTGGAACTAGAATGTATTGATTATCTGCCCTATGGCATATGTAGGTTATCAATCTGTCAATTTTGTCATTTGTGGCATTTCAGCATTTGTTGTTGTAACTTATAAAAGGTTAAGGGGGGGGGGTGTTTTTGTGCATCTTGGGATCTATTTTTGATGTAGCTTGTAAATTGATATTTTTTACTGATCTCAGCAGTTTTAGTAGTTGATTTTAAATCATTCTTACTTGCCAAAAATGCATGTGTGAAACTAAGTGAATCACAAATTAAGCTGCATTTTGAATTTTAGTTTGAGGGCCCCCATGCAGTAGAGAAAATGAAGCAACACAATTTCAAGCTGCCCAAGGTATATAAAAATGGGATGAATAACTTCAAGAGTTGAGAATGTGGATTGGAGGGACCTTCCAACTTATCTACTCTTCTGCAATATGCACTACAGTTGTGTCACTACATTTCATGAGCAGAGATACTCACAGCTGTGAGTTCTTTAGGTAAATGGTGAAATCTGCTCAGAGATCAAGAAACCAGTCCCTAATGTGGTAACAATACCATAAAATATGGGATACCTACTAAGTTCATGCCAGACCTTATGGTTTTAGAGCACTTATTCTAATTATTCAGAATATTAAATACAAGATAATATAATTATTGTGATTGGTTGTATAATTTGAATATATATATAGATTTACTTATTCAAAATTATTAAAACAATAAAATAAGGTAGAAAAATTCTCTTATTTGGGTCAGTTTTATACTAAAAATTGGAACTAATAATTTCACTTTTAAAATCTGAAGAAGCAACTCTTCCCTTTCTTTTTTTCAATTTTGCCAAAAATCTGATTATATTGACCAAAAAAGAGAAGTCCACACTATATTTGAAAAAAAAAGAGAGAGCAAGAATCTAATGATTGAATTTGACATAATTTCAACAGTATTTGACCTTTTTTTTTGCTGACATTCTTGAATTTCAAGACCTCATGCGTCCAAGTTTTATCTAAGTCTTATAAATATATTTTTTATCATTAAGTCATGAGCAACTTGATTATTTTAACGATTGAATTTACCATTAGGTCGGCTACATATTCATTTTTTCTTGTTTGAAGCTCTAGAATTCATCGTACCTTACCAAATTCTCTATTAAAACAACTGATTATTTTAATGGGGCACTGTAATTATAAATATAGTTTGGAAAATAGTGCTCCATTTTTTTTATTGAGCCCGAGAAGATAATTTGATTATAATTGATGGGACAAGATTATTAATATTAAAATTAAATAGTCTTAATCACGTTTTTGTTTTTTATGAAATTATTTATGAGATAACTTAAAATAATCTCATGTTATATTTATTTTTTGCATGATTAATTAAAGTATTGGATTAAAAAATATCGTTTGGACTATTATATCCTTATCAATAATAATATATTTTAAATTTATTTATACATCAAAAAAAAAAATTACTGATTATATATACACCTCCACCCCTTCCCCCCACGCCACGCCAACCCAAAAAATTAATATTTTCTGATTATGTACACACTCCTACTACGCCCACCCCCACCTCAACCCCAACCCCAACCCAAAAATAATATTTACTGATTATGTATACACTCCCATCCCGGCCCATCCCCCACCACCCAAAAAATAATATTTACCCCACCAGCCCACCCCACCCCCCAACACCCACCCACACCCACACTCACACTCACACTCACACTCACATTCTCTCACAAAAAAATAATATTCAGTAATTATGTATACACCCCCACCCTCCAAAAAAAAATAATAATCAGCGATTATATATACCCCCACCCCTATTCCAAAAAATAATATTCAAAGTGATTATGTATTAAACCCCGTCCCCGCCCCCCCCCCCCACCCACCACCCCCACCCCCACCCCCACCCCAAATAATATTTACTTATTATGTATACACTCACTCCCGCCCAACCCCTAGCCCCACCCCCCAAAAAAAAATATATTTACTGATTATGTATACACCCCAACCCCAACCCAAAAAAAAAAAAAAAAAAAATTATTTAGTCTTTGTATCAGAAAGTTTTAAGTTGCCATTAATAATAACAGAAATTGCAAGATATGATGATTATTTTTAAAAAAGATTGAAGTTAATTTAGTTTAATAATTTTTAATCCCAAATGTTAAGGTAGAACCTGATATTAAATAATCCATCATCTTAAACTATTTTATAATCCCAATACTAATAACCTCAAGCTCAAATTTAAAAACAAACAAGACACTTGAAATTAATAGTCATATCCAAGTATAATCCTTGCAAAGAAACATAACATCATAGTAAAACATTTCTGTTAATTAAAGAAGAAAAAGGAATTAGGACAACAGTCTTGTTACAATATGAAAAACAATTAGGAAAAGAGTTTTTATACTACAGCCAAGCCAGTCGCCAGCTTAACTATTTTCATCAACTAGACCCATATTTCATGGAGGTCCTCTCAGCCACGGTCTTTTATGACACAAGTGGCTTGGCTTCTAAATAATTCATCTATAAGATAGAAAAATAAACCCCCATATATTAACCAAAACCACCCACACATTTTAAGTTGAAATAGACTGAAATTTGTTTTGGCTGGCGGTTAAGGTGACAGGATGAGTTCCATCACATTATTTATCAGCCCAAGAGAAATTCACTAGTATGAGATAGAATCCCCCCCTATGACAGACAGAAAGACAAATTCATTACAATGAATACATAAATCTACAGTAAAAGCCGGTAACAAAAATCTTATAATGATTGGTAAGTAATACAACTTTCTAATTACTAAACGGATTGCAATAAAATGATAAATAAAGCTCTTATTAAATGTACTGCAAATATTATAAGCAGCAGAACAAAATTTCTTACAATATATGGGAATCCATTACTCTTTGATGTCACTTCCTGTGGAAACTGTGCAATGATCTTGGGGATCCTTCAAATAGATCCATGAGGTAATTCTCTAGATCATCAGCATTGTACTTAATGTGCTTGTCACTTACGTGGTTGATATGTCTTCCTTCAAATGTCCGGTATGCCTGGATTACCTTGAGGGATGTTGAGATTCGAAGATCATCACGAAGCTGGCTATCTGGGATTAACCATCCGGTTTGACTCTTGTAAACCTCCTCAAAAGCAAGATAAAAGCTCTGCAGTCTCTCCTTTAGAAGCGTTTTTGAAATGGAATTTGAGCCAGAATTATAAAGACCCTCATCCCTTAGTAAGGAGAGGATTGAGCTCCACGTAGCTCGCTCATAGTTCATCGCGTGCTGTTGGAATTTCCAGTTATGCTTGCGAATCCAGTCATCCCCTAAAATTGTTCTTAGCTCGGAACCCTTAACCTTTTCAGCCATGTAATGTATATTGTTCATCAAGAACAGGTGCCCCAGAGAATCATCCTTGTATAATTTGGATTTGTCATCGAGGTTGCATTCCAAAATTGAAGTAAGGGATCGAAAGTGTACCGCCATTGGAGAAAGATAGTGCGAACCTTTTCTGCTGTTATCCTCTTCAGTAACTGGACTCATGTCGGGAGAAAATGAAATGGGATCGTCTGTCTCATTGTCCTTGAGAAGCACATTGAGGGAGTCACTATAATCTGTCAGGGTCCTAATGTAGTTCATTACATACCTAGTGAGATGGTGGATTCCACCACCAGCAAAGGCGCTAGTTGACATGTTTGATGCCACGGCATTCTTAAAATCAAGAAAAGTGGCCTTCACACAATCTCCCAACCTCTTTAAAATGTCCTCGCACTCACTTTTAATATATGATCCAGTTTCATCAGGGTATAGAGCCTCAATATCTGGAATAAGATCTGCTAGGACCTCATACATGTCAAGAATGCGAAGCAACTTTTCTGGTTGGTGAGGACCAACTGCAATAGCTTCAGCAAAATTCAGAAGCTGCAACATAGAGGTCTTTGATGACTCTGCAAAACATACAACACTAACTGACTCGAGCTCCCCAAAAATCTGATCAGTAAGCCATTTTTCACTAGCAAGATAGACTCTCACAAATATCTTTATAGCTCGAATCCATCTCCTGATTTTGGAGTTCAAGGTACCCCATTCCATCCTCAGCACATCCTCAATGCTTGATTTCTCCACTTCAAGAATGAAGAGGCAGTCATCCAAGGCATCTTTTCGGACGTTGATATATGCCTGAGAGCACTCCCGACCATAGTTTGAATCAAACATTAAATTAACAATGCATTTGAGATCAGGAATAACATCCCGATGGATCAAGTCAATAATGAATTCCTCCGCCCCTCTGCTGATACTATCTCTCTGAAGCCCATCATCAACAGAGTCATCTCCAAAAGAGATAATTGACCCCTCATCCACAGTAGTATCATCTTCGCTGGAACGGAACGACATGTGCTCAGGCTCAAAGGGCTGCCTATTCTGAACAAGTATGTGCCTAAATTCCTCCTCCAGCCTGGTCATGGCCGTCTGAAGAAGATCATGAGCTTTCCGCACAAGTGCATTCTCTTCACTATCTTTATTCAGGCTTAAACTCTCTAAACTTTCGGTCAATCTACGGGCTTCATCCACAGCCTTCAAATACTCATTAGCTTCTTCAGGACCACAATCCCATATCATCGACTGATCTACCTCCCAATTCATGACTTTATCATGAACCGAATTAAGCCGCTCTTCGATCTCACTCAATTCCTCATCGTTGTTTTCAGGGACTCGAGAGATGCTGGACAAATGGGAGCCTAGCTCCACCAAGATTTTCCTCGCATCATTTGTCAAATTCTTATTTGTCTCCAATGCCTTCACTATGTGCTGAGCCGCAGCAATTAAGTTCTCTTCTCCTTCCAGAGTTGGAATTACAGATTTATTGTCTTCCATTGCATATAACAACTCAAGACCACCAAGATCACAACATACAACAGCCACAAATGATGAAAAACCTTGAATCACCAAAATCCAGTAAAATAGAAGCTGCCCACAAAAAAATTAACAAAAACCCTAACTATCTTAATCAAGATTCATGAACATGGCTCCAGACCAATAATCAATTGAAGAAGTTGGAATTTCCCAATGAAGAATAATCTAATCAGTCAGGAAAGGAGCACAATTTTCCAGAAAAATCCAGAAGCAAGTGCAAGGGAACCAGAAACAAATGATATAGGCAAGAGAAATTTGTTTAGGATCAATATCATACAATCCCAGTATTCTTGGAGAGTGTTCCAGTAAAATACCAAAGAAAGGGTAAGGAATATCAAATAGAACCAAATCACATAATAAATGGGAATTTAAGCTATTATTAAGAAAAAGAAGCTGAATACAAGCAGATTTTCAAACCCACCAAAATCAGATCTTTATACATATAAACACACAACTACAAAAATCAGTTGAAGCCCAGTTCAAAAGTAAGAGAATAAGGGAGAAATAAACTGACCCTTTTGGAGATGATCTAAGAGAGAGTACTAATCAGAGCTTCCAAGGTAAGACTTTTCTCCCATGGCCGATCTCTGCAACTTTTTGTGGTCTTGTTAGTATTCATTTACTAGTAATTTATTTTTTTGTTCTTATTGCTTCTAGCATTTTGATTGCTTTTGACCATTGAAGAGTCTTTGTGGAAAAATAACATTGAGCCATGAAAAATGGGACACTTGTGTAAAATGGGAAGGGAACGGAATGGAATGGACTAATGGGGCACTCCAATTAAAATAAGGCAAGCGCAATTATCCGCTGCTTTCGTGTGTTTATCAGTATGGTGCTCCTGCCTAGACGTGTCGCCGATATTGTAGAAATTTAAAATTATTTTCTAATTTTTGTCAACATTTGACCGGTTAATCTGTCCGCCTTCACAGGACTTTGACAAGTTCCAGATTTTCCTTGATTCTCCCTCCTCTTATTTTCATTTTCTTTTTTATTTTGATAAAAAAAATAATGGATGACAAGTTTTAATTTTGGGATATAAATGAATATACTCTCCCTCTATTTGTAATTTTGTATTAAAAAATATTATTTTGAATGCATATTAAAATTATTATTTGTAATATGCTTACAAAAACATTACCATTAAATAACAATAATGTATTTAATTAAAAAGTTGCGTATGTGCAGAGTTATTGAAATTGATAAAGTTTGATTTATATGTACAAAATTAAAATGAGGTAAATTGTAGTATTGTCAAAGGCTTGTAACCAATTTCTACATAGGAATATTCATTAGTGTCATATATAGTGTAGTACACTATATGGCTTGCTATATGCCACCTGCAGCTGGCCAATCCATTTTAAAGGGATCTGATTAGGATAAAGTGAATTTCAACACAAGTCTTTTTGTCAGCGTGTCAATACTATATACTATATTGATTATAAAATAAACTTACCATAAAATTCACTTCATACTAACCACTCTCATTTAAAAGAGACGACAACTTGACGACTTTATCAACTCAAATGTTGGACTATTTTTCTCCATTTCCAGAAGCTGATTATAATTAGTTGTTCTTTTGTTTGTTTATTCTTCAGTTTCTAACCATTGGAGACTTGGAGTACATAAAAAACATACCAAAGACCAAATAATTGCAGTAACTTAAGTTACTTAACAGTTGACACTCTTAAAACAAGCTTAGTAGGTAGTTAGTGTACACGTTCTTGCAAATACTCCCCCCATACATCTACTTGTTCCTTTTGTCTTTTTCTTTTTTTGTTAAAATTAAACTGTATTAAAGAAAGGAAAAAAATAGAAATAATGGGAAGATTCACATACAGTGACGGTCATAGACAAGCCCTATGGTGACAACACTAAACAAAGCAAAAAATATAAACTAATGACTACATAGAGGAGCTGCAGAATGCTAAAGCAAATAGTTCCTATCAATTGAGACACGACAGACCCAACAAAGCAGCCAAAAAACAGCTAAAAGAACAATAACATAATCAACTAGCTAACCAACCAGCAGCATCAACAACATATTGCAGACAAGAAACTGCAGAAGATTTGAGCAGGCAGCAGCACACAAACATTCCCAACATACAACTGCCAGCCGAAAGTGATGCCTAGCCAGTCCAATTACAGGAGAGACCAACAACAGCAGCAACTAGACCCAACCTCCCAAATCACAACAAACCAAAAAGATGCAGTATAATCTAAGTATAAATATAACCCATCAGCAGCCACCCAACAATACCCGAAAAACCCAGCTACAAAATCATTTATAAAAACAACCAAAAATGGCTTGACACCAAACAACAATAGAGCAATAGAAAAGCACAACAATTATAAAGTAAGGTGGACAAAATCATCTTTGGCTAGCTGAAATTTAACATAAGAGTGCAGCCTACACTTTATTTGATTCAGAGAATTTTGCACTATAGTTCTGGCCGGAAGGGAGGTATTTTCGTGAAGTCTAGCATTCCGATCTTGCCATTGATTATACACAACCACAACAAAGGCAAGGTGCAGCATCTTGTGGTGGAACTTTCCACGCGAGCAAGAATTAAGGAAACTAGCCATGTTAGTCCAGCTTCTACTGAAGGCTCTCCAACCACAGAATTGAAAAACAAAAATTAGAACCTTGAATGAGAATGAGCAGTGGAAAAACAAATGGTCAAAGTTTTTCATAGAAACATTGCAAAGAGAGCAAGTAGGATCCAAGCTAATCCCACAGTTAAGGAGTTTAACCTTCGTACGAGGAAACACATCTACTTGTTCATGTCTCTCTCTCTCTCTGTTTTTCTAACAATCAAATCACAACTATGAATCACCCCTTTTTGTCTAAATTAACAATGATTAAATATAGTAATATATAGAGAGTTCAATCAATCGAATGCATGCATGTATGTTCTGCAAAACTTTGGAAAATACTTCCATCAGTTACGAAAATTTTAAAATATATCTTTAAATTTATTAAAAATTTAATTCAATTTACGGACAAGTTAATTGGATCGGAGAACAAAATGAATTTATTCTGGTGAATAATTAGACAATAAAATTCATTTGTTCGCTAAACTAAATTCTTTTTGTTCTTTTGGTCCAATTTAACTGTCTACATAGGAGCACTCGAACAAAATTGATAGCAACTCAAATTCTTCCATCACATTATCTATTGTTTTTGTCTACTTCATCAACTTTTTTTATCATATCATCATCGGGATATTTTAAAAAGATGTATAAAATTTATCGATCGAGATCAAAACAGCCACTTATTGATATAGTTTATTAGTTTATATACACCATCCATCCCTCATCTTTTATGACATTCGCCTTAATATTGAAAACTTGATGGGTTCTACGTGACTATGATAGAATTTGGGCTCAACCCGCCCAAAATTCCCCTACTTTAACATTTATAAATTTTGTAACAAGACGATTTTTATGAAATATAATATCAACACTAGTCTCTGTTTTTTTTAATTATCATCATCATCATCATCGTCATAATTATTCCCCTCAGGCCAGCCCTGAAGTATTTTAGTAATAGTTAAATTCTATTCCCATGCCAAAGGCTAAGAATTAAAAAATTAAGTTTTGTGTTATTATATATATAGCCTTTCAAATATAAAACTATTTTCTATTCTAATCTTAATTAGTTGCTTTTTTGTGTGTATAAAAGAATACCCTATTTTAAGTAAATGATATTATTGGTTTTGCATATATATATTTGTAAGCAAATCTATTTGAAAGAATAACTAACAAATATAATACTAAACTTAGGATGTTACAACCTGTTGAAGTTGTTTTGATAACTAATATTATATTCCCGCGTCCAAACGGGGAAAGTAGTTAAAAATGGCTTCCCCATCCTGTCTTTAAAGCAGGCCCTTTTCAGAATTGAATAATCCCTAAACCCCGGCCTTTTCCATCTCCATCTCTTCTACTCCCTTAAATCCCCTAGCTCTTTCTTTAATAATCTTATTGAAATTTCTATAATCTTACTGTTGATCATCAAGGAGATTAATTAATTCAAGTAAGTTGAATTTCTTAGCACCTTTTCTCAGGTTATTACATACATACATACATATATACCCAGTTTCCCTAACTTTAATTTGCTGAAATGGGAATTAATAAATAATATCAAAGGGTTTAATTCACACTGGCATGTAATTAATGAGTTTATATTGCATTACAAGTGCTCAATGCATAGCCTAAACACATTCTTTTTCTTATCACTTGACACGCCTTCAAAACTATTGCACAAAATAATCACATTATGTCATATATATTGCCATAATAACATTTTGATCACTTTATGGTACATTTGGTTATATATGATTCAGAAACATCTTTCACTGATATATGTTCATTGCATTAAAAACCAATCGGAGGGACAAATGGTTCTTCTTCTTTTTTTTTAATGCTAAACATGTTAATTGGTGGGGAATGGCAAAGATCGATGATTAGAACATAAAAGGTTATGATTGATGATTTACACTATGGTCTAAAGAATTATATGGTTCAGTTTTCTACTTATCTTATTGGATGTTCAATAAATTAATATGTTGTTATTTTGTTTCCTTACCGTGCAGCACATATATAATTTAATTATTTATGTTGGGATAAAGGCATTGTAAGGCTAAGTTCAGTCGGATTAAAAATGGGATCTGAAAATGAAAGCGGAAGTAGTAAGCATCTGACAATGGCTACCAACAATAATGGTAATCCATTTATTCAGGACAACAGTTTTCGCTTGTCTTCATCATTATCATCATCTTCTTCTTCTTCGTCGTCGTCAAATTCTAATCCGTTGGAGTTAGATATGGATGAAAAGAATACCAAAATTGAACAAGATGATCATCAGTCGCCAACACCCGAATGGAACAGCAGCTCAACTGCATTGCCAACGGTATCTCCTCCGGTTCAAGTAATGGGAAGGCCTACAGGATATGACCCACATCGGATTCCATCATCTGTTTTTGTTACTAAACCTGCAGCCGCTATGGAATGGAGCGTGGCTTCAAACGAGTCCTTGTTTAGTATTCACATGGGGAACAACAGTTTTTCTCGCGAGCAATTTAATTTGATGAAGTCTGGAGAATTAAAGAGTCCTGAGGAGTGGATGAACTCTATATCTACCCTGCCTCCTATTACTGAAACAAAGTCCAATGATTTGCCTAGCCTACCTGTTGTGATTGAAGCGCCATCCGATAATGGCAGAAAGAGTAGTTCTAGTATGGGGAAGGATTCTGTAGAAAATGAAGAGGCCTATGAAACTCCAAAGGTTGCATCATCAAAGGGATCTGCAGGAGTAGTAAATGGCAAAGGGGATCCTTCAAATGGTCAAGGAAATCCTCCAGCCTCTCGGCTTTCTGATGGGAGTGGTAATAGCAATATTTCTTTTGCATTTCCAGTGTAAGTTGTTACTTTCTTCAACACACACATACAAAGATTGTTGAAATATATGAATGAACTGAAGATTTAATGGATAAAACTAATTACAGTTTCTAAGGTTTTAATTAATTTATAGTTGGTATAGTTGATCTTACTAGTGAATAATATATCTGAATATATAAATTGTGTCAATGCATCTATCTAAAACAATGACATTGACTTTCAGATTTGGAGGTGAAACGCCTAACAAGAATCATCCTTCTCAGAAACCAGAATTGCAGCCTGAAAATGCTGAAGCAATGACAAAGCCAGCCGAGACCAAATGGTTCTCTTACTTCTCTTGTTGTACTTTCTGCCGTTGATGCAAGCAGCTTATACTTAGAAGAATCTATAAGCATGGCTGTTACTTTGGAGATAAAATTGAATTCAATTACTGGAAAAAACTTGTGTAGCCTAGCCATGTATTATTATCTTATGATCATATTAATCTTGCTAATTGCATCAGCTGTGTGTTTAGTAGTTTGCCTTGTGTATGTAATTTTTCTATACATGAATGATATTTGGTACTCGTTAATTCTCTTTTATATTTGATCATTAAATTAAAGTAAGATGAGCTGATACTAACATACCATATATGCCTCTTCTTTATTCATATCACATCTGATTCGACTGGTATTTTCAATCTAAGTTTGCCAGAAACATGCATAGAATTAAGTTCAAGAATTGTATTTTCCTTTAAGATCTCTCCATTTGATGATTAATTATTATCATAAAGATGTGTACCAAGTAAGTGAGTTTACTAGCAGCTAAATAATTTGTCTGCTCTCACTCTCTCTCTCTTTGGATTTAGAGTAGTGTAAAAAATACCTCATATTTTTTGTTTACAATAATCCAAATTTACTTGGTGATAGGCAGCTATCCGTGGATAGGATAGGATCATTTATATAAATATTCAAAGAGAATTGATATTTTCACCAAAAATATGAAAATATCAATTCCTTATTTAAAAGTTTATATTTGTAAAAACTATTCATTCATTTCGTTAACTTGTAACCTCGTAATCCTATATCAAAATGAGTCCATTCCCAAACCTAATTCTAGCTTTCATTATATACTTCAAATTCATCCGAACATAATTTATTTCCGAATCCGTTAACTAGCCTATTCGTCAGCTTGAAAGTCCTTTGACGTTTACTTTCTTAACTTAGCGTTCTCGACATTCGTTCGTCCGTTCTTCGTAATTTACTCATCCTAACTCGGATTGAGTTCGTTCTTGATTTTACAGCTCATATTTTTCGTGTTTTACAACGTTCTTATGAAATTTCTTCGGGTTCATTAACTCATATCATAACTTCGTTTTCCTCGCCTTGAAGATGACAAACATGTTGGGACAAAAAAAAGTTTGCATACTAATTAAATTACAAATAATATTGCATGAAATTTAAGGATAGCACATTTACTAAATACATAAATTTTAAGGAGTAAATAATGCAATAGATAATTTAAAAGCAAAAAAAACAGACGATTCTTTTTTATACGAATGAGAAAGATAATATTATAATATTTTTTTCTGAGTCTTGCTACATATTTAGATAAATTAGGAGATTATGAATAATGGGGGTGGAAAAGAGGAGTTATAAAAATTTGGATTAAAAAATAAAAAAGATATGAGAAACTAAGAGTCAAAAAAAAAAAGTCATCTTGCTCTCCCTTGGCACACAATTATGTGTGCAAATTTGAAAAGTTAAAAACATTTGGTGGGTGAGAGAAAATAGGAGATTGTGAATAATATGAGTGTAAGAGAAAAAATAAGGTTATAAAAATTAGGATAAAAAATAATTAAAAAAATTATGAGTCCACAAAATAATTGTCATGTTACACTCTTAATAATATAGTTATATGGATATGAGTGTTGTGAAAATAATTATGTGTAATAAATTTACGTTTAATTATAATTGTGAAAATTATTAAATACATAAAATTGATAAAAAAAAAATATAGAAAGACGTCAATTATTATATATCTCTTTAAAAATTATTTTCAGAATTTGAAGTTAAAGATGTTAGAAAAAAAATTATCACAGAAATAATTGACTTGTGACAGCCAAGCGTTTATAGCAACATTGCTCTTTGATCCTTTTGACGTCGAGGCATTATAGAAATGGCTTTGGAGAGTTGGGGACAGAAAATTCAAGTAATTACTTATATGTGGAAAAGGAAAAATGGGTGTTTTTTAAAAGGTATTTTTATGTTGTTGCTATTGCAATATTACGCACGTGTCTCGTTTTGGGAATGTGGACCCTTTCAACAAAGGAGTAGGGCCTAAGTGGGCCATCAGCACCTTCAGAATGGACAACTCACGTGGGTTTCTCAGTATAGTTAAGGACAGAGACATCAAGATCAAATGGAATCTTTCAGCCCGCTAAACCCAAACCAGCTAAGCTGGTTACGTCAAGGGTTTAGTCCTTGTAGAAGACAACCGGTTGAGCCGGTGAGTGGAAGACTTTGGGCAAAGATGGGGAGATTGACGGAATGATGCATTAATTGACCGGCAAGTGGTGCCCACACCTTTCACTCCAAAAGTATGTCCGGTGATCCCCACCATCACCCCCCACTCCCACACACACACATAGGACAACAACAAAATTAGGAAACTTTTTTTTTTAGTTGACATTTTAGAAAATAATAAAAGACTAACAAATATAATACTTCATATAATTAATATTTTATCTAATTAATCATATTAAATATAAAATCTGAATATTAACCTTTTAAATTCACTACAAATATAAAAGTCAAGTAAATTAATATATAATATAGTGATAACATGAAAAAATTAAGTAATTAATATTTTTAAAAATTTACAAACAAAATATAAAAATAAACAATTTTCAATCTACAAAATACCAAAAAAAAAAAAAGGAATGAAGAGCGTATCTTTTTTACATATTTATTTTTAAATACAATGAACATTTAGTTTAATGATAGTGCATGTACATTATATTATTATTAATAAAAATAATTTTCTTAGCAATATAATTTATGTATAAATAAGTTTTTTTTTTTTGTAAAACGAATAAAATATCACTTTAAAAATAAAATCAGGAAAAAAATACAGCACTTATTAAAAAAAAATCAAAAATAGAAAACTTGACGACACATGCAAAACATAGGTAAATTTAGAAACAACTTATCGCATATTTTTTTAAAGAATTGATATTTTTATAAAAAAAATTGATACATAAATAATAAATGAGATTCATATTCATGTGAGTGAGGTCTTATAAAAATATCAATTCCTTTTTTTTATATGCAAAGCACTACCTGTAATTTTAGTATATATTAATTTGTTATTTTAAGTTTTAGTATATATATTAATTTGTTATTTTAATTGTATATATAAGATATGAATAATTTGCTATAATTATTTTTGGAGACTCTTGTTATTATATTTTTAGAAAAATATAAAGGCATTTTTGAACCCATAACAATCGAAATAAAAAAGGAAAAGAGAAAATGAAGAGAAACAAACAAAACGCGTTTTCTCAAAGAACTACCACTGTTGAGACTCTCTCTCTTCTCTTCTCTTTTGTCCTCAACTTTCTCTCTACCTTGCTTGCATGCACCAAAACTAGGGCTTGGCTCTAGGGTTTTTCGAGCAAACCCACCTCCTCAAAGCTGGTTCTGGAGAGAGTGAGGGACATTAAGGGGAGAAGATTTCATTTTTACTAGTTTTTTTTTGGACCCTTTAAGGGCTTCAGTAATGGGTCACTATTCTTCTGTGATCAAATGGTACAGTCTGCACAAACCATTGAAGCTGTTGATTATTTTTTGGGTTTTTACTTCAGCTTGCGGCGACGACGTTTTTGGCTCCGATTCGGACAAATCGGCTCTATTGGAGCTCAAGAGCTCAGTTTCAGACCCTTCAGGAGTGCTTGTGAGCTGGAACTCAACAGGTCGTCATCACTGTTCATGGTTTGGCGTCGCATGTGATTCAAATTCTATGGTTTTGGCTATCAACATCACTGGCGGCGGTGGAGGAGGTAATTCAGGCTTCTCTTCTTGTGCTAAATATGCTCAATTTCCATTGTATGGATTTGGAATTAGAAGGGTTTGTTCGGGTAGTAATGTTAAATTAGTTGGTAAGCTCTCACCTGCGATTGCAAAGCTCACTGAACTTAAGGTTTTGTCAATTCCTTTTAATGGATTCACTGGTGAAATACCTGTGGAAATTTGGGGCATGGAAAAGTTGGAAGTTCTTGATCTTGAAGGAAATTCGATTGGTGGTTCGTTGCCCTCTCATTTTGGGGGGTTGAGGAACTTGAGGGTTCTTAATTTGGGCTTTAATGAGATTGTAGGGGAGTTACCAAATTTACTATCGAGTTGTGTGAGTCTACAAATCTTGAACTTAGCAGGGAATCAAGTGAATGGGACAATTCCAATGTCCTTCAGTAAATTTAGAGATTTGAGGGGGCTTTACTTGTCATTTAATAGACTTGATGGGCACATTCCACATGATATCGGTGACAACTGTGGAAAACTTGAGCATTTAGAGCTTTCAGGTAATTATCTGGTGGGGGAAATTCCTAACAGTTTGGGTAATTGCAGCGAGTTGCAGTCGCTTTTGTTATATTCCAATTTGCTGGAAGAGGTGATTCCTGCGGAACTTGGACGACTTAATAAGCTTGAAGTGCTGGACATTTCGAGGAACAGTCTCAGTGGTTTGATACCTCCTGAACTTGGAAATTGTTCGGAATTATCCATTGTTGTTTTCTCGAACTTGTGGGATCCTCTTCGTAATGCTGCTGGTTCAGAAGCTGATCTGTCATCAGGGCGATTGACTTCTAGTATTGACGAATACAATTTCTTTCAAGGGACAATCCCTGTGGAAATTATTGCTCTTCCAAAGCTCAGGTTATTATGGGCACCAAGGGGGACTCTGGAAGGAAGGCTGCCAAGTAACTGGGGTGCTTGTGAAAGCTTGGAAATGGTGAATTTGGCTCACAATTATTTCATGGGAGAAATTCCAGAGGGGCTAACCAGATGCAAGAAAATGTATTTTCTTGATTTGAGCTCAAATAGGCTGACAGGGGAGCTTGTTGGGAGTCTCCCAGTTCCCTGTATGACTGTGTTTGATGTCAGTGATAATTTTCTATCTGGTTCCATTCCCTTGTTCAATTACACTTCTTGTCCTCGCATTCCTTCCTTGAGCAGTCATCCATTTGAACCCTACACTCCAACTGCATATGTCTCATTTTTGGCGTTTAGAACTCAGGAAGCAACCCCATTACCATTATTTGGAGATTTTGGTAATCTTGCAATAATGCACAACTTTGGTGGTAACAACTTTACTGGGACTTTCCAGTCAATACCAATTGCGCCTGAGAGATTGGGTGCACAGACTGTTTATGCATTTCTTGCTGGTCAAAACAAGTTCAGTGGACCATTTCCTGGAGGGCTATTTGCGGAGTGTGATAAGTTGAAGGTGTTGATTGTTAATGTCAGTGGAAATGGATTATCTGGTCAAATTCCTCCAGACATTGGTGCAATGTGCAAGTCTCTCAAACTTTTGGATACCTCCGTGAATCAGATTGCTGGAACAATTCCTTATCTTGGAGGTTGGGTTTCTCTTGTTGCTCTTAATATGAGTTGGAATCAGTTACAAGGTGCGATCCCAAGCAGTCTTGGTCTGATAAAAGATCTCAAGTTTCTCTCTTTAGCCAGTAATAACCTGACTGGCTCTGTCCCTACGAGCTTATGGCAGCTGCACTCTTTAGAAGTGCTTGAACTTTCTTCAAATTCTCTCTCTGGTGAGATTCCAGATAATATTGTGCATTTGAGGAACCTGACAGATCTTCTGCTAAACAACAACAAATTCTCAGGTCAGCTCCCCTCTGGTTTGGCAAATGTGACCACACTGTCAGCGTTCAATGTGTCCTTCAATAACTTATCCGGGCCATTGCCATTAAATAGTAATTTAATGAAATGCAATAATGTCCTTGGAAACCCATTTCTCCAGTCTTGCCGTGTTTTCTCTTCAGCAGGGCCATCTTCAGATCAACAAGGAAGGCTAGGGGATTCACAAAATTATGCTGCTGCTCCGACTACAAGTGAAAGCTTGAAAAGCAGTAGAAGTGGGTTCAATTCCATTGAGATTGCATCCATTACATCTGCATCAGCCATTGTGTCAGTTCTGCTTGCTCTCATTGTCCTATTCTTCTACACCAGAAAATGGCACCCAAAATCTAGAGTTGCTGGGTCTGCCAGAAAGGAAGTTACTGTATTCACTGACATAGGGGTTCCGCTGACATTCGAGAATGTAGTGCGGGCCACTGGGAGTTTCAATGCAAGCAACTGCATTGGAAATGGAGGTTTTGGAGCAACGTACAAGGCTGAGATTTCACCAGGAGTCTTGGTGGCAATAAAACGGCTTTCAGTTGGACGCTTCCAAGGAGTTCAACAGTTTGATGCAGAAATCAAAACACTTGGAAGGCTCCGCCATCCCAATCTTGTGACCTTAATAGGTTATCATGCCAGTGAAACAGAGATGTTTCTTATATATAATTATTTGCCAGGCGGTAATCTTGAGAAGTTTATCCAAGAAAGGTCCACAAGAGCGGTAGATTGGAGGATACTTCACAAGATTGCTTTGGACATAGCACGTGCACTAGCCTACCTACATGACCAGTGTGTGCCACGTGTTCTTCATCGTGATGTCAAGCCTAGCAATATCTTGTTGGATGATGACTTCAATGCTTATTTGTCCGACTTTGGATTGGCCAGGCTCCTCGGAACATCAGAAACCCATGCTACTACCGGTGTGGCTGGGACTTTTGGATATGTTGCTCCGGAGTATGCGATGACATGTCGTGTTTCAGACAAAGCTGATGTCTACAGTTATGGGGTGGTACTGCTCGAGTTAATTTCGGACAAGAAGGCATTGGATCCCTCATTTTCTCCTTATGGTAATGGTTTCAATATTGTTGCTTGGGCATGCATGCTCTTGAGGCAAGGACGTGCAAAAGAGTTCTTCACTGCAGGTTTATGGGATGCAGGTCCTCATGATGACTTGGTCGAAGTATTACACTTGGCAGTTGTATGCACTGTCGAGACGCTCTCCACGAGACCCACTATGAAGCAAGTAGTTCGGCGGCTGAAGCAACTTCAGCCCCCATCATGTTAGCAGGACCTAGGAGCCATCAGCTGATTGACATTGTAACATTATAGAAGGTAAGCCCAACTGTAATTTGTGGCCTTGCATATTTGTGAAAAGTGCTATCGTGTCTCTCCCTGGGCTGCCTAAAGAGGTTCAGGTCTAAATTATAGCTGCTTGTATATTGTAGTATAGTTTCTGCCACCATTTTTAGATCCGATTTCCCTGATTAGGGGGCTCGCCAGTGGATCTACAAAAGAATGCAGATATTTGTTCTGATGTTGTATACGTCTATCTCATTTTTATTTTTTTCGGTTAAATAAAAGCAAAGAATAGAGATGTTTATGAGAAATTACTATTAAGAGCCTCCAGAATTGGTCCAGTTTAGATGCGTAAAGCCAACGTCTTGAGTGGGAAAATTTGTCTAGAAACATCATGGAGTTCAATCTGTTCTCTGGGTAGATGTTGATGACCAAATGCAGCAAATTAAGTTATAGGCCAGTCTATTTCATCAACAGACCCTAACAAATCTCTACAGAACAGTTGGCACTTGTTATTGTACAAGTGATTACTTAGTTGTAAAATGTAGATATTGCTTATTCTGGCCTTCTAAGTTAGAACCTTGATGCAAGACAATCTTTAAAAGATTTGGGTTCCAAAGTCTGCTGGTGGTTCTCTACATCTCTAGTTCCGTTTCTTCTGTGGTTACCGAAGATTCTCACCGTGCAATGGTTATGAAGGACAATTACTGTACTTCATAACCCTTTCAAAATTTCAACTAACTTTTGTGACTCGCTCTCCATCTAAAAGAAGTCTAGCAAACCTATAATTATATGTGCTGCCTAATCGGCTGTGGCTTTGAGCACCAGTTGGAAGTTGTTTACCTTGTCTCTTTGGTTTCACTCTCTTCTCTCGGCTGTTTTTATTGGTTTCACTCCCTCATCTCTCGGCTTTTTTTATTGTTCTCTCTCAGGGGTTCACACGCTGTGTGGTAAGATGGTGATGTGGTAAGATGGTGATTTTTTGCAGGTTTTCTCTCGCATTTCCTTTCCATCATAGAGTAGAATTCTTTCTGCATGTTGCTGGATTTTAATGGCAAGGTGTGTTTATCCTGTTCTTCATGGGCCTGTTGGTGTACCTCTCTTGCATTTCTCAATTGAAACTTGAAAGGACTAGGAAAAGAACGATATTGTATCTTAACTTTCAAGAGGCATTGCTGCAAACACAGCATTCAGTACTGGGTTCCACACAGAGTAAATTACACCAAATAGGGGCTTCATGCAGTCATAAGAATTAAACCTCCTAGTCCATGAAAATCTTTGTAGTGTAACTTTTAACTGAGCTAACTGCGTTTTGTTTTTCTGAAGGTCATTAGAATTACGAAAGGGCCACCACCACCACCACCACCACCAGTGGCATGCTCGACAAACTCAGCTGGTGATAGATATCTACCATGACAAACACATACAATCCTCACTTCCTCTCGATTACTATACCTGTATAGGAAGGAAACCTTGTATTCTCTTACCATTAGGCCCATCTCCTCTTGTAGACACACGCACGCACGGCATGTCCATCAACTTCATCCTTTTTTCCTTAAACTTCCTTTATAGCAATCTTAGCTTTTGATGATGGATTCATTACAACTGCTACGGCTGGCTTATCAGTTTTCTGCTCAATTGGAAACTGGACATTCGTAGGGCTTCTCTCCTCGGTGTCTTTGGTTGTACCTATTGATCAATGTAAACCGGAATATGAATTCTGTACAAGGAATAAAATGACCATATGAATTTTGTCAAACATGTTGTTTGTACAAATCATTATTAACAAATATAGAAGGGACAAAATAACATGGTTGAAGAATCAAAATCACTCGAAACAAATTATAAACTACAAGTCAAATGACATTCAGATCTGAGGCAATGTTACAAATGACATTCACTCCAAGACTTTGTTCTATCTCTTCTTCTTCTTCTTCTTCCTCTTCCGGAAAATTGTTTCTTGAAACGAACCTTTGCAATAGATCTCTCTGTATACAACTTTCATGCTTCAATTCTCTGTTTTCTTAACCAGGATTGAACCCAGAATCAAAATTATGGTTAGGAAGTTGAATTTTAGGAGATTTTCTCTGGAAAATTGAGCCCTATCCAACTCTTAATTGGAATTGGATTATTAGAAATTGGGTTTGATGAAGGTAAAAGCTTGGATGGAGAATGTAATTTTTGAAATTAGACAGAGGAAAGGAAAGCCATTCGACAGAAACCAAACAAAAAGAAAAACAGAGAGGAAACTAGCAATACGAAAGAGATGATATTGTTTTTAATTTCATTCTGCATGCAGTTGGTTGAATATGACGAAAGTGACCTTGAAAATGACACTTTAGGGCGACTCCAATCCTAACAAAAACTCTAATAAGTGGACATGGACATGAAAATTAGACACCTAGAGAAGTTTCAATCCTAAAGTCCTTGAATTGGGCAGCTTAACCACGCGTCAGTTTGGGAGGGTTTCGAGGTGATATTCTTGCCACTTAATTATAATAGAAAAAAAAGATAGAATAAATTTGTAAATTTTCTTTGTTATTGAATTTTAAAGGGAAAAAAAGTTTAAATTAAAATTTTACTTTTAGGTTACTGAATTATTGTTGTATTAGTTTTATTATGTGTGTAATTTAGAGGGTATAATATATATTATAAAAGATAATCTTATGTTATTTAATTTTCAGTTCAAATTTGTTTATTTTTTTAAAAAAAAACTGACAAGAAAAATGATTAAATTTTCCGACTATATTTTTCTTTTCTGACTGGCTAGCATCTACAACAGGTACATAATAGTGCCTTAACAATCAGAGAATTCTACTTGAGATACCCCAAACCAAAATGAAAGAAGAGAGAAATGACATAAAGATCCTCAAAAGAATACTTTATTCTATGAGGAAAAGCAGCCCCTACAAAAATTTCGTCAAAAAGAATACCTGAAAGCTACACCAGATACAATTGCCATTTTCTTGAGGCAACCTCATTTCAGAATCAATTAAGTTTTATATTTTGTATTAGGCCTAACCAACTAGACTTTCACGGCTTATAAAGCGCCCAAACTGGCAGTGATGAATTTGGTAAAAACAATTGCCGCCAAAAATTTCAACAATAATACTCACTCCGGCACTGCATTTTGACTTGGACCACTTCGACGCACCCCCCTGCCTCTTGCTTGGTGATAGCCTTCTCCACTGCGTCCACCAGGACTCCTTCCTCTCCCTGAAAAGTCACCACGGCCCCCAAAGTAATTTCTCACATAACCCTGACCACTGCTAAAGTTCTCACGGCCTCTGAAGCTGTCATTTCGAAATCCTCCTCGTCCAGAAGGAAAACGACCACGTGCACTCCCAACTGCAAGAACATCAGGAAGGCCAACTCTATATATCATATGCAGAAAACCAATCCATGAACTTGATACAGCTTCATTTAAAGTCCAAGTCAACTATTACAATTAATTGATTTATTTTCCGTTATAATGTTATCATCCAAATTAAATGTCCAAACAGTTTTTCCACGGAGACTCGATAAATGGTAACACCAAACAGCTGATATAATTTTGCTTACCTCGAGTTGTAGTTCTCTTTATCTCAACAGCAGCTTGACGATCCCCAATTGTTATTGGTGAAGCCTGAAAGATAAAATTTTCTTTACAAAAAAACAATGAGCCGAAACTCTAAAGGTAAAAGAAATGGTTCAAAGTTGTAAAATAGATGTTCCAAAATGGGTAGAAAAAATCATATCTTTGAAATAATCAGCTTTCCTTAATGTAGTGTGGCAACATTGGATAATATGTGGCTCTGAATTAGGTTGGAGGAATTTCATCTACAGTACAATACAGCCACATGTCTTTTCAAGAAGTAACATGTTCAAGAGACTAACAAAAAGCACATCATCATTCACAGGTCTCTCCTATGAACTACATGTGATTATATAATTACTGAGTTAACTTAGTTTCCTTCCCAAACTGAAAGCACATCATCTTTCACAGTTCTCTCCTAAGAACTACATTTTCTTGCATTTTCTTTTTGAGATTGGGATCTAATGGCTGAAAAGATCTATAGTTTAATTACGAAAAAACTATCAAATCCCTTTTGCAATAACTTCAGATGGGTATGGTGCTTTATTCTACAATTTAACAAGCCCCCTATTATTAGTGATGTTTTTTAAGTTTTCTTCGTTGGGTGTCTGACGCAGTACAAGATTGTAGATCTCCCTTACCAGCTAATGTTTGCAAGATTTTTCGATTCACCAAAACCAAAAATTGACCCAACTAGATTCAGAGTATAACTTCTAACCACATATAACTGTATTTGTTGTAGTAAACATGAAGTAATTTAACAAACAGAAACATTAACGTTGAATCTTTTCATCATGCATATGAACCTGCTTAAGAGAACAGGCTAAGAATGTTTAGGACCCCAGCCAGGATTCTTTAGATTATTTGTCAATTGTTGCAGGAGGAATCATGAATATGTGTTTAAGGCTTGAAGAAGATAATTCAAGGGGGTTCAGCTTTAAAGAATTGTCACTTAAGCGGCACAACACTTTTTGAAGCACATGGCAGCCTCTCAAAATTTCACACTACAAGGTTGAAAGAGGAGGAGATTCCTTTAACCTAGTTTGGAGCCAAGTATTGTCCGACAACATAAAGATGTTTTGTGCCGCCTCCTTAAAAGGACAGGGAATTTTTAATTTTGAATAAAGAGTGTTTGATAAAAAATGTAATAAATATTTTCCATCAACCATATATATGTGGGAAAAAAGATCTAAGGCTATGCCTTAGCTAAAGTTGGCTAAGTCTACTTAATAAACGATGTAGTTTTACCCCTTAGGGTTAAGGTCCCATTTTAGAGTATATAAAAAAAATCATTAATTAAAAACTTTATACAAAACTATGTTGTTTTCATTAAAATTATTATATAGCCTTAGCTAAACTTGGCTAAGGCATGCCTTAGATTACCTTTCCCTTATATTATATATAAATATACAATTACAATTATTATATAGCCTTAGCTAAACTTGGCTAAGCCAGATTCCTTTCCCCTGTATTATATATATAAATATACACGTACAAATTGATAAGTACCATATGTCCAAATATACTACTAAATGGAAATAGAGTATCATAAATAAACTTTTGAAGAGGAAATTTTAAATCTAAAAGGATAAACACTTTAGTCTCGCAGAAAGTGACGATTTCTCACTACCTAAGCAATACCTCCCAACTAAGGAAAACTTGAAAGTGAATTTAACATGCCAATATATGACAGTCAAAAGTATCCACCCTTTCCCTTTTATCCATTGGTCATGTATAGTTTGTAATTGGATACCAGTAGGTGACATGTTATACATACACATACACATACACAGAGACAAACACAAACTAATAGACAAGCTCATGCGTGTGTACGTACGTCTGTACGTATGTATGTATGACTTCAAGGCTTGGATTTCCAACTGTCACATTCTTTTGAAGGGGATCCCCCAATTCTATTGGATTGTGATTTTACCTCTCATGAATAAGTAAATGATCTTACTAACTGGTTAGGAGTACAGTAGCCAGCAGATGAAATCTCCTTGAAAAAAGTCCATTGTTTCACAACAGATGAATATCCCGTACATTTTTTAGTAGTTAGCCTTGTTTGAAATTAAAAAGTATTTACCAGCAGTTACCAATATCTTCCTTTCCATAATTAAGAGAAATTATGACTTGTTTAAGAAATGAAAACTAGCCATGTAAGAAGCTATGCCATATATTCTGTTGAACCCAAGTCCGCACTTCCAAGTCTAACTCCAGTTTAAAGTTCACCAAGGTTAAGTTACATTTGTGTTGGTGCAGAGTACTAGAACACAAGGAAACATATAACCTAACTAGGGCCACATAGACAGTAAGTGATCCCAACTGATAAATGTTGGGAATGGTTCATAGATAATAATGTCAGAAATCTTTCCAGATACAGGGTAGAGAAGATGCTATCTATTCGTAAAAGTTGCTTGAGATAAACTACACATTTGAACAACCCATAAACAGAACAGTCATGTTACTTTTAGAGCTGCAATAAAGCATTGAAGCATTAGTCTACAAGCTATAAGTATTTATCTGGTGACACCTCACACTAGGTTCAGTTACAGTTTTTAGACACATCAGAACAGGTTCATGATATGCACGAGCACGGTTCACTTCAAGTATTACGGTGACCTTTCTGTAGACTTCTCCTTGTGAGGCTATTAGTTACTTGGTTAGTTGGTTACACGTCCTAAAGCCTCAACGGCTTCATATCATGTGAGGTTTGCATATACTAATCTAAGCTGAGGTCGGTAACTAACCCCAAGCCACAAGGCTATCTTAGAACCTACTATCACTAGCCACAGCATATAAAATCAATTACAAAAAGAATTTGGAAATTGGGAAGTTATAGAGAAAGCACCTGAATTGCATTGTGCATGGAGTTCAAATCTTTAAATTCAACGAAGCCAAAGCAAAATCCCTGTTGCTGGACAGGTGAATATGAGTAAACAACAGCTGACCCAAGTGGAACACAATGATATACATTCTTAGTGTATTAAAAACTACCTTATTACTTCTGACTTGAACACCTCCTTGCTTAATAGGTCCAAATTTCTTAAACTCTGCCTCAAGCCGAGTGACCGTCACATTTAGAGGCAAATTCTTTATATAGATGGAGTGACCATCACCTATAAGGAGTACAACATGGTAACTACAATATGGATTGAATGTTTTGTATGGAGTAAAGAAAGATAAGAAGAATTTGGATCCAGAGTCAATCATGCGAACCTAAATGGTTCTAAAAAACGGGATTCACATCTCAGATATGCTTTCTTTTCAGTGAAAAATTGTATGACAATTTGTTTTCATGTACAGAGCATCCTCAACACTTGTTAGAGAAGTGAGGTCCACAACTCCACGTTGTATTTATGCAAATACAAGTATGAAGCATATACCTTCATACTGAGCATTGCTACTTTCTGGGGCATTAGGGGCAGATGCAGCTGGTGCTGGATCTTGTGATACTAAACGAACTGAACGTTTTTCAATCTGTGTAGGAGCCACTCTTGAATTATTAATTGGTACATAAACCTTGATATCCCCTGAATTTCCCTTCTTTGTTTGTGAACTTACAATGGACGCATACGACTTCTTTGGAGCATCCTCCTGGGCATAAGAAGAAGCTGGTTCCAAGTTATGATTCTCATTTGGCTGAGGTTCAGAATCCGCTGCAGCCTTTTCATTTGCTAATTGGCTCTCATTGTCTATAGGGTCATCAGTTTTTCCCTCACCATTTTGGAGCTCCTCAACATGTGACTTTGCATGCTCCTGTACTGGAGGATCAAGCACACGAGATGTCTCTAGAATCAAACATCAAATCAATGTCAAAAGCCATCTCAAAGCAACATCAGTATAAAATATGGAAAAGTAAACAATAAATCAAACCTGGAACTGGGGTCAGGCTCACTGATTGGGTGTCATTGATTACTTCAATTGTCACTGTGTTGGTGTCTATTGGTTCATTTTCCTCTTCTACATACCTAAATACATCATTAAAAACAAAGTAACCATTGTCTTGTGGAGCTAGGAAAAAACTTTGCGTGAATTTTCATCTCAGGTTGTCCTTCCCTGTTAAGCACCCAGTTACCAAAACAATCACGCCATCCTTAAAAGAGTCCTGGGCATCTGCAGTCTTTATCTCTGCCTTGTAATTCTTGTAATCCAAGGAACATATTTTTTCATTGATACCCTGCTCCAAGGTTGATATTTTGTGAATATTTATCTCAAGAACAGTTGGCTTTTATAATCAAAATTCAAAGTATTATTAGTACATTTTTGTTAAGGTGTTGATACTCCAATCCAAATAATTCTTACATAAAAATTTTACTTAGATCAGTTTTGGATAAATGTATTGATGGAAGTTAACTAATTAAGATAACGAGGGACAAGTACAAGGTCCAATTAAAAGAAAAAACAAAACCAAATAGAGGACAAATCAGAAATAGAAGCACCATACAAACTCACTTTCTTGGTCGTCACTGATGTCATTATACCATCAGGTTCTGGACGGCTTAGCACGCTTGAATCATGATAAAATCTATAAACCAACTCAGGTGTTTGGTGAAGGATATGGTAGTATTGCTCAACAAAGGCATTTCCAACCACTTGCGCACTTGGAGGAGGAATAGGAATTTCTGTTTGAACTGCCATTTTACTGGAAAACAACAATAAGATATTATACAAAAACTTAATGATTTTCTTTTTCTTTTCCTTCTCAGTACAAAATGAGGAGTCAAAAGAATTTAGTACATTTAACTGATATATCTAGCGGAGGTGAGATGGACATCTAGAATAAAGGACTTCTTTCTGTAAACACAAAACTACCACATTGTTGGGGGAAACATTAAAAAGTAAACACCCTAACATTATAGTAAACACCAAACCTAAAAAACTGAACAAAGATTAGATTGTTCCCATTAAATTCCTGGATCTAAAAGCATGAAACTTGATAGGGAAGAAAATAAAAAAATTACAAAAAATCGAGAAGAAAAAAGAACTAGTTAACCGCGAAATTATTCCAGGCAACATTTACATTTCAAATAAAAGAAAATTAAGAAATATATATATATATATATATATATATATATATATATATATTTAAACGCTAAACTGGTACATTAACCATTGTTAAAATGGCTGATCACATACCATAAACAAGAGCACAAATATAAAAGAATTTAAACTCGGAGAGATTGAGCTGAAAATGATATACTGATAAACAACGAATAGAAGAAACCAAATTGAAGTCCATAATTTATGTACTAAAAATAAATAATTTACGAATTTTACCTCCGGGTATAATTTCAAATTTGAGACAAAATGAGTGTGGTGATGGTGAGATTTACAGAGAGAGTACCTGCTCTGACTGCCCTTATAAGAGCGAGATAAAGAGAGAGTGAAGAACAGTTGGAGCACGAAAGAGGAGTGTGTACTCGGGAAGAAATGTTGCAGCTGGGGGGAGAATAACCTTAGGTCAGGTTCTCTTCTTAAGGTTTTTAAGATATAATTAAACTCATTTCTTATTTGTTGATTAAATATTTATTTATATAATCATTTCGTTTCGTAACTAACTTGAATTTAAGTTAATTATACTTTGTGAATATAATACGCTACTTAAAAGAGTGATAATACATCAAAATTACAAGAATCATATATTAATGTATTTGTATTATTATAATTTTACAATTATATAATCAATAATCAAATTATTAGTACTAAAAGCTACTATATATTTAGATTACTTTTATTATAAAACTTTTGCAAAGTATATAAAGATACTCTTATAATTGCTGTATAAATTTAGAGAGAATAAATAAGAGAAAAGGAAGAGAGAAATTCTTCAGAGAGAAATTCTTATTATTTCTTTCAGTATTCATTCCTTTATATAGGAGAAGTTGAGGTTCATTCAGAAGAGAAGTAGGAAAAGAAAAGCAGAATCCTATTATAGGAGGGAATCATTATTATAATACTTTCCCTGATTTTCTACGATAGAAGATTATGTGTCATTAAAAACCTTGTTAAGAAAATTCAGTGGGAAAAACTTAACGAAGGAAAAAAGAGTACATATCTTTTACATAAATATCTTAATTGACTGCCTCGTTAAAACCTTGTCAGGAAAAACCTATTGGGATAAAAACCATGACTAAGGAAAAAGAGTACAGTCTTCCCCTCAAAAGGAATTCATTACTCCTTGATGAAATGTTGTCATAAGTTTTTCAGTCGACATATTCCAATCTCTTTCCGAAGTTTTGCAAACGTTGCATTTTGGTAGCGACTTAGTGAATAAGTCGGTTAGATTATCACCTGATCGAATTTGATGCACATCTATATCACCCTTCTTTTGTAGCTCATGTGTGAAGAAGAATTTAGGTGAAATGTGCTTTGTCCTATCTCCCTTGATATACCATCCTCTAAGTTGAACAATGCAATTGTAAGAATGTCTTTGATTGATGGTAATCTACATGATTTTTGAATATGCTGAATAATTGATCTCAACCAAACACACTCTCTCGCTTTTCTTCATGTATATGAGAATCTCCGAAAGTGATTTGAAGATGTAGGCTGCCATGGTTTGCTTTGTGGATTTCCGGATATAGCCGTGTCACAATATGTAAATACATAACTTTGTTTGTGATCTTCCATTGTGTGAATCGATAAATATCCTCAGACATCGGCATATCCAACCAATCGCGACGTTGAATCTCTTGGATAAAATAACCCAAGATCTATACTTCCACGAAGGTATCTCAAAATGTGTTTGATCCCATCCCAATGTCTCTTAGTCGGAGAAGAACCGTATCTTCTTAACAATTGTCGACAAAAAATTAATATCGTCGTTATACGGTTTGCAAAGATACATAAGAGCACCTATTGCACTTAGGTATGGAACTTCAGGTCCAAGAACTTCTTCCATTACACTTAGGTATGGAACTTCAGGTCCAAGAACTTCTTCCATTGCATTTAGGCATGGAACTTCAGGTCCAAGAACTTCTTCCCCGCTTTCTAGAGGCTGAAATGGATCTTTATCAACTTCTAAAGATCGAACAACCATCGGGGTAGTCAAAGGATGAGCTTTATCCATATGAAAACGACTGAGAATCTTTTCAACATATGTGTATTGATTAACAAAAATTCCAGATGCTAAATGCTCAACTTGTATTCCCAAACAGAATTTTGTCTTTTCAAGATCTTTCATTTCAAATTCATCTTTTAAATAAATAGCAGTTCTTTAGGAGTACCTACAAAATTCAAATCATCCACATATACAGCAATGATGGAAAATTCACTTTGTGATTTCTTAATAAAAACACATGGACATACATGATCATTTATATATCCATCTTTTATTAAATAATCACTAAATCGATTATACCACGTACGACCATACTGTTTCAACCCATACAATGAGCGTTGTAACTTGATTGAATATATGTGACTGGGCCTTTGTGATTCAGCCATTTTCAATGTTTCAGGGATTCTCATGTAAATCTCACTTCAAGTGAGCCATATAGGTATGATGTTACAACATCCATCAGACGTGTTTCTAAACCTTCCATAGTTGTCATACCTATCAGAAAGCGAAAAGTGACTCCATCTATTACGTACTGGAGAGTTTGTATCCTGATAATCAATACCAGGTTTTTGTGAAAACCCTTGAGCTACAAGTCGGACTTTATATCTCACAATTTTATTTTTTCTCATTTCGCTTTTGTACAAATACCCATTTGTTTCCAACTAGGATTACACCCAAATATTGTTTGGACTCTTCGGTCCAAATACTTCTCTTTTCAATAGAGATTTTGTTTCCAATCGGGATTACACCCAAATGTTTGAATTCTTTGGTCCAAATACTTCTCTTTTCAATAGAGATTGTAGCTCAGTTTGAATAGCATCTTTCTATTTTGGCCAATCTTTTTTTTTCTTCTGAGATTCTTCCACGTTTTGTGGTTCAGGATCCGTGTCAGGAATTAAAGTAATATCTTATGCTATAAAGAAAGTAAATATACCGTCAATCATGACTTTGCTTCGATCTCATATTTTCTCATCATGTACATAATTTATTGAGATCTCTTGGTGTTAATCTCTTATCCCTTCACTGAGATTTTGAACCTCTTCTGGAGTTAGTCCCACTCTTGGAATATGTGTTACTTCTGGAGCGGTTTGTACCTCTTCTAGGGCTTCCTTATTTGCTTTTGATTTTCACGGTACAGTGTCTTTTGCACCAACTGGTCTTCCACGCTTCTGGTGTGGTTTAGATTCTTCTATTACCTTATTTGTCAATTCTTCAGGATTTGATTTTTCAATAGGTATTTCTATCTCTGCTGGAGTATTCACTGCAGGCGTATATGACTTTATCATTTTTCTAGCATCATTAAATGCATCTGGCATTTGATTTGCAATATTTTATAAACAAATAATTCTTTGAACTTCAATTTTACATTGTCCTGTACGAGGATCAAGTGAATTCAATTTTGATGCATTCCATGATATTTCAGAGGGTTTTTATTTAAAACTTTCCCTCCTTCTAATGGTGGAAATACAAATTCATCAAAATGACAATTTACATAACATGCAGTAAAAACATCTCCAGTTAAAGGCTCAAGATATCTGATAATAGAAGGAGAATCAAAACCAACATAAATACCTCTTCTTCGTTGGGCTCCCATTTTAGTTCTTTGTGGAGGTGTAATTGGAACATATATTGCACTTCCAAAAACTCGAAAGTGTTATATGTTGGGTATCTGTCTAAGAACTAACTGTAGAGGAGAAAATTTATGAAGAGCCATTGGTCTTACTCAAATGATGGCTGCAACATGAAGAATTGCATGACCCCAAACTGAGGTAGGTAAGTTAGCCCTTAACATTAATGGTCGTGCAATTAATTGTAGTCTTTTTTTATCAAAGATTCAGCTAAACCATTTTGTGTATGAATATGAGGATCAAAATGCTCAATGGAGATTCCAATAGTCATACAAAAATCATTAAAAGTCATTTATGAAAATTCAGCTGCGTTATCAAGTCGAATTGACTTAATTGGATTATCCAAGAACTGAGCTCGTAACTAGATTATTTGAGTAAGAAGTTTTGAGAAGGCAAAATTTCGGAGAAGAGAAAACAAACACGAGACCATCTAGTTAAAAGATCTATCAAAATCGGAAATATCGAAATGGGCCAGACAATGGGTGAATAGGTCCACAAATGTCTCCTTGAATTCTCTTTAAGAATTTTGGGGCTTCTTTATAAATTTTTACTGGTGATGGTCGAACAATTAATTTTTTTCGAGAACACGCAGCACAAGGAAATTCACTACTAGAAAAAACCTTCTTATTTTTGAGAGGATGACCAAAAGAATATTCAATAATACGACACATCATAGAAGTACCTGGATGACCGAGTCTTTCATGCCAAAGCATAAAGAATTTGAGATCTAGGATTTTGGAATCATAACAAAGATGAGACTCAATTGCTCTAATTTTCATAGTATTTAATCCAGAAAAAATTGAATGAAGTTTTTCTAGGATATTCAATTTTTCCAGAAATAGTAGAAGTGATGAGAAGATATTCATTAAAGATGGTCTGACACATATAAAAATATAAACAAGAAAAATTACATTTCATATATAATTTTATTCATGAGAAACACATACCACATATAGAATGAAAACAAATAATATTATGCATGCGAGGTGTTTAATTAAAACAATAATTAAACGATATCCCAAAAGATACTTTCAGAAGGTTTCGTAATATCAATAACCTTTTCCTCATTGTTGGTCATTGGTGGAACATCAACAATATCCAATTGATGATTAACAAAGTTTGTTTCTGCCTCCATTACTTTGTTCTTTTGAGACTCCAGGAATAAATTAACCAGATGCCTCGGCGTCTGCATTTGTGACGCCGATGCCCATTCATCCCACACCTAAAACAAACATCCGGTTTGTTCTTTATCTAAGTCTTTGCATTTTCTTTATTTTTACCCGACCCAGACACTTGCCACTTCTGGTGGCCTGAATTGTCGCGGTTCTGGAATTTGTTGTTATGATGGCCTCGTTTATTCTTTCGTCCTCAAGACTTTTTATTATATGACCATCTATTGTCACGTTTATTCTGCTGGAATGACGTGTTGTTAATATCCGGCAATGGGATAGCAGTTGGCCGTACATGATGGTTTTTCAACAACAATTCATTATTCTTTTCTGCAACAATGAGGATAGACAATAAGTCACTGAATTTTGTGAACTTACTCTGTCTATATTGTTGCGACAGAATCATGTTGGTGGGATGAAAAGTTGAGAACATTTTTTCTAACATTTGGGTTTCAGAAACTGGATCTCCACATAAAGCCAAAGTAGAGGTTATTCTATAAACATTGAAACTATATTCCGTAATTATCTTTTCTAACTCATTTGCACTAAGCTGCAATTCTGCATCAAGTGTCCAAGCCAAATAGTTGTCTCCAGAAATTTTCAAAATAGAAAAATCTATTTTTGCCAAGTTTGCCATTTATTCTGGGTTAAAACACAATTATTATTTATTAAAACAATACATAATTGCAAAATAAACTAAATCACGACTTCAAGTGGTGATAAAGTGCAAATATAAATAATATAAATATTCTTATATATATATATGTTATTAGCATATTATCTTAGTAAAAAGAATATGCAATCGTTAATGTATATATACAATTATAAAATATATATATATATACAAAACTGCAAATGGATCTTCACCCGCCATGCGGTAATACACGTCGACAGATCATTTCCATAATTTAATAAAGAATGAATACGAAAGGTTATTCACCATGTATGCGGTAATCCACATAGACATGTTATTCCAACAGAATAATAAAGAATGGAACCAGTCAAATGCGTAATTACATGCATGTGATATTCCAATGTAATAATAAATAATGGAACCAGTCCAAATAAACGCACAAACAAGATATTCCGGCGTAATAATAAATAATGGAACCAGTCCCAAAACGTAGAAACGCATAAAGCAAGATATTCCGGCAAAAATAATAAAGAACAAAATAATAGAAGAATTTCACCATGTATGCGCAGATTGGCATAAACAAAAGTTATTCCAACATAATAATAAAGAATGGAATAATGTAAGAATTTCACCAAGTATAGGGTAGTCACAGATATCAAAGTTATTCCAACAATTTAATAAGAAATAAATACAAAGGATTATTCACCGTGTATACGATTTTCACATATACTGAAGTTATTCCCATAATTTAATAAAAGCGGTAAAAGGTTCCCACCAAATCTTGTAAGATCGAGAAGGATAGATGGTACCACTATAAATAATGTAATTTTAAAATGGACAATAAAACATAAATATAACTTGACAGCTTAATATAATAAAGCAAAAACCAAAGCCAATTGTAAGAATAACATTATACTATTGGTGGTATATAGCCAAACCCCAGAAAGATATAATAATAAATTGCAAGAATTTAAAGGCAATTAGTTCTTTTAGTTCTTTGTGGAGGTGCAATTGGAACATATATTGCACTTCCAAAAACTCGAAAGTGTTATATGTTGGGTATCTGTCTAAGAACTAACTGTAGAGGAGAAAATTTATGAAGAGCCATTGGTCTTACTCAAATGATGGCTGCAACATGAAGAATTGCATGACCCCAAACTGAGGTAGGTAAGTTAGCCCTTAACATTAATGGTCGTGCAATTAATTGTAGTCTTTTTTTATCAAAGATTCAGCTAAACCATTTTGTGTGTGAATATGAGGATCAAAATGCTCAATGGAGATTCCAATAGTCATACAAAAATCATTAAAAGTCATTTATGAAAATTCAGCTGCGTTATCAAGTCGAATTGACTTAATTGGATTATCCAAGAACTGAGCTCGTAACTAGATTATTTGAGTAAGAAGTTTTGAGAAGGCAAAATTTCGAGAAGAGAGAAAACAAACACGAGACCATCTAGTTAAAGCATCTATCAAAATCAGGAAATATCGAAATGGGCCAGACAATGGGTGAATAGGTCCACAAATGTCTCCTTGAATTCTCTTTAAGAATTTTGGGGCTTCTTTATAAATTTTTACTGGTGATGGTCGAACAATTAATTTTTTTCGAGAACACGCAGCACAAGGAAATTCACTACTAGAAAAAACCTTCTTATTTTTGAGAGGATGACCAAAAGAATATTCAATAATACGACACATCATAGAAGTACCTGGATGACCGAGTCTTTCATGCCAAAGCATAAAGAATTTGAGATCTATGATTTTTGGAATCATAACAGTATGAGACTCAATTGCTCTAATTTTCATAGTATTTAATCCGTAAAAAAATTGAATGAAGTTTTTCTAGGATATTCAATTTTTCGTAATAGTAGTAGGTTGATGAGAAGATATTCATTAAAGATGGTCTGACACATATAAAAATATAAACAAGAAAAATTACATTTCATATATAATTTTATTCATGAGAAACACATACCACATATAGAATGAAAACAAATAATATTATGCATGCAGGGTGTTTAATTAAAACAATAATTAAACGATATCCCAAAAGATACTTTCAGAAGGTTCCGTAATATCAATAACCTTTTCCTCATTGTTGGTCATTGGTGGAACATCAACAATATCCAATTGATGATTAACAAAGTTTGTTTCTGCCTCCATTACTTTGTTCTTTTGAGACTCCAGGAATAAATTAACCAGATGCCTCAGCGTACGACAGGTACGCGACCAATGCCCATTCATCCCACACCTAAAACAAACATCTGGTTTGTTCTTTATCGATCTGCATTTTCTTTATTTTTACCCGACCTAGACACTTGCCACTTCTGGTGGCCTGAATTGTCGCGGTTCTGGAATTTGTTGTTATGATGGCCTCGTTTATTCTTTCGTCCTCAAGACTTTTTATTATATGACCATCTATTGTCACGTTTATTCTGCTGGAATGACGTGTTGTTAATATCCGGCAATGGGATAGCAGTTGGCCGTACATGATGGTTTTTCAACAACAATTCATTATTCTTTTCTGCAACAATGAGGATAGACAATAAGTCACTGAATTTTGTGAACTTACTCTGTCTATATTGTTGCGACAGAATCATGTTGGTGGGATGAAAAGTTGAGAACATTTTTTCTAACATTTGGGTTTCAGAAACTGGATCTCCACATAAAGCCAAAGTAGAGGTTATTCTATAAACATTGAAACTATATTCCGTAATTATCTTTTCTAACTCATTTGCACTAAGTTATTTAATTCGCATCAAGTGTCCAAGCCAAATAGTTGTCTCCGTAAATTTTCAAAATAGAAAAATCTATTTTTGCCAAGTTTGCCATTTATTCGGGTTAAAACACAATTATTATTTATTAAAACAATACATAATTGCAAAATAAACTAAATCACGACTTCAAGTGGTGATAAAGTGCAAATATAAATAATATAAATATTCTTATATATATATATGTTATTAGCATATTATCTTAGTAAAAGAATATGCAATCGTTAATGTATATATACAATTATAAAATATATATATATATATACAAAACCGCAAATGGATCTTCACTCCGCCATGCAGCAGAATACACGTCGACAGATCATTTCCATAATTTAATAAAGAATGAATACGAAAGGTTATTCACCATGTATGCGGTAATCCACATAGACATGTTATTCCAACAGAATAATAAAGAATGGAACCAGGTCATGCGTAATTTTGCATGCATGTGATATTCCAATGTAATAATAAATAATGGAACCAGTCCAAATAGAACGCACAAAACAAGATATTCCGACAGAATAATAAATAATGGAACCAGGTCCGGCGTAAACGCACAGGCAAGATATTCCGACAAAATAATAAAGAACAAAATAATAGAAGAATTTCACCATGTATGCGGTACTTCGCATAAACAGGTTATTCCAACATAATAATAAAGAATGGAATAACAGAAGAATTTCACCAAGTATAGGGTAGTCCGCGTATACAGGTTATTCCAACAATTTAATAAGAAATAAATACAAAGGATTATTCACCAGGTATACGGTATTTCACATATACAGGTTATTCCCATAATTTAATAAGCGGTAAAAAGGTTCCCACCAAATCTTGTAAGATCAAGAAGGATAGATGGTACCACTATAAATAACAGAATTTTAAAATGGACAATAAAACATAAATATAACTTGACAGTTAATATAATAGGCGGCAAAACCAGGCCAATTGTAAGAATAACATTATACTATTGGTGGTATAGCCAAACCGGTAGTATAATAATAAATTGCAAGAATTTAAAGGCAATTAGTTCTTTTAGTTCTTTGTGGAGGTGCAATTGGAACATATATTGCACTTCCAAAAACTCGAAAGTGTTATATGTTGGGTATCCGCTCAAGAACTAATCTGTAGAGAGAAAATTTATGAAGAGCCATTGGTCTTACTCAAATGATGGTCGCAACATGAAAGAATTGCATGACCCCAAACCGAGGTAGGTAAGTTAATTTTTAACATTAATGGTCGTGCAATTAATTGTAGTCTTTTTTATCAAAGATTCAAATTTAAACCATTTTGTGTGTGAATATGAGGATCAAAATGCTCAATGGAGATTCCAATAGTCATACAAAAATCATTAAAAGTCATTTATGAAAATTAATTTAGCGTTATCGTTTCGAATCGACTTAATTGGATTATCCAAGAACTGAGCTCGTAACTAGATTATTTGAGTAAGAAGTTTTGAGAAGGCAAAATTTCGAGAAGAGAGAAAACAAACACGAGACCATCTAGTTAAAGCATCTATCAAAATCAGGAAATATCGAAATGGGCCAGACAATGGGTGAATAGGTCCACAAATGTCTCCTTGAATTCTCTTTAAGAATTTTGGGGCTTCTTTATAAATTTTACTTTTGGTGATGGTCGAACAATTAATTTTTTTCGAGAACACGCAGCACAAGGAAATTCACTACTAGAAAAAACCTTCTTATTTTTGAGAGGATGACCAAAAGAATATTCAATAATACGACACATCATAGAAGTACCTGGATGACCGAGTCTTTCATGCCAAAGCATAAAGAATTTGAGATCTATGATTTTTGGAATCATAACAGTATGAGACTCAATTGCTCTAATTTTCATAGTATTTAATCCAGAAAAAATTGAATGAAGTTTTTCTAGGATATTCAATTTTTTCAGAAATAGTAGAAGTGATGAGAAGATATTCATTAAAGATGGTCTGACACATATAAAAATATAAACAAGAAAAATTACATTTCATATATAATTTTATTCATGAGAAACACATACCACATATAGAATGAAAACAAATAATATTATGCATGCAGGGTGTTTAATTAAAACAATAATTAAACGATATCCCAAAAGATACTTTCAGAAGGTTCCGTAATATCAATAACCTTTTCCTCATTGTTGGTCATTGGTGGAACATCAACAATATCCAATTGATGATTAACAAAGTTTGTTTCTGCCTCCATTACTTTGTTCTTTTGAGACTCCAGGAATAAATTAACCAGATGCCTCAAATAGCATTTACGTGCACGCCGACCAATGCCCATTCATCCCACACCCAAAAACAAACATCCGGTTTTGTTCTTTATCTGCGTCTTGCATTTTCTTTATTTTTACCCGACCTGCACACTTGCCACTTCTGGTGGCCTGAATTGTCGCGGTTCTGGAATTTGTTGTTATGATGGCCTCGTTTATTCTTTCGTCCTCAAGACTTTTTATTATATGACCATCTATTGTCACGCTTATTCTCCTTTGGAATGACGTGTTGTTAATATCCCAAGAATGGGATAGCGGTTGGTAAAATGTATACATGATGGTTTTTCAACAACAATTCATTATTCTTTTCTCGCAACAATGAGGATGTATAATAAGTCACCGAATTTTGTGAACTTACTCGCCTATATTGTTGCATGACGTAATCATGTTGGTGGGATGAAAAGTTGAGAACATTTTTCTAACATTTGGGTTTCGTAAACCGGATCTCCACATAAAGCCAAAGTAGAGGTTATTCTATAAACATTGAAACTATATTCCGTAATTATCTTTTCTAACTCATTTGCACTAAGCTGCAATTCTGCATCAAGTGTCCAAGCCAAATAGTTGTCTCTAGAAATTTTCAAAATAGAAAAATCTATTTTTGCCAAGTTTGCCATTTATTCTGGGTTAAAACACAATTATTATTTATTAAAACAATACATAATTGCAAAATAAACTAAATCACGACTTCAAGTGGTGATAAAGTGCAAATATAAATAATATAAATATTCTTATATATATATATGTTATTAGCATATTATCTTAGTAAAAAGAATATGCAATCGTTAATGTATATATACAATTATAAAATATATATATATATACAAAATCGCAAATGGATCTTCACCGCCCATGCGGTAATACACGTCGACGCATCATTTCCATAATTTAATAAAGAATGAATACGAAAGGTTATTCACCATGTATGCAGTAATCCACATGTATATGTTATTCCAATGTAATAATAAAGAATGGAACCAGTCACGCGTAAATTCGCATGCATGTGATATTCCAATGTAATAATAAATAATGGAACCAGTCCAAATAGAACGCACAAAAACAAGATATTCCGGCGAATAATAAATAATGGAATCAGTCCCACAGTAACGCACGAAGCAAGATATTCACAAAAATAATAAAGAACAAAATAATAGAAGAATTTCACCACGTACATGCGATGATTGCAGATAAAACAAAGTTATTCCAACATAATAATAAAGAATGGAATAACAGAAGAATTTCACCAAGTATAGGGTAGTCCGCGTATACAGGTTATTCCAACAATTTAATAAGAAATAAATACAAAGGATTATTCACCAGGTATACGGTATTTCACATATACAGGTTATTCCCATAATTTAATAAGCGGTAAAAAGGTTCCCACCAAATCTTGTAAGATCAAGAAGGATAGATGGTACCACTATAAATAACAGAATTTTAAAATGGACAATAAAACATAAATATAACTTGACAAGCTTAATATAATAAAGTGAAAAACCGGACCAATTGTAAGAATAACATTATACTATTGGTGGTATAGCCAAACCGGTAGTATAATAATAAATTGCAAGAATTTAAAGGCAATTATAAGAATAAAATTATATTATTGGTGGCATAGTCAACCCTGTAATATAATAATAAATTGCAATAATTTAATTTTACCTTCTCAGTTGGTTAGAGCCTCGTGCTGATAACGTGTTATAAAACTTTAACAAAGTATATAAAGATACTCTTATAATTGCTGCATAAATTTAGAGAGAATAAGTAAGAGAAAAGAAAGAGAGAAATTCTTCAGAGAGAAGTTCTTATTATTTCCTTCAGTATTGATTCTTTTATATAGGAGAAGCCGAGGTTCATTCGGAAGAGAAATAGGAAAAAGAAAGCAGAATCCTATTAGACGAGGAATTATAATAACTTTTTAATAAAGCAAAACAAAAGTGGAACATAATAACCAAAATACATAGACTATTGGTCCATAATAAGTTTTATATTTTATTTAATCCATCAGATTAATAATATCTTTTGTTCTAATTTTTAAAGAGATGATATTAAAATTTTAAATTTAATTTTATTATTAACATAAAATATTAGAATAAATAATATATATGTAGATTGATTTATAACAAATTTAAATTGTAACTAACCTAAAACTATAAAGATTAAGTTAGAATAACAATGTGTGGGTTTTATTTTTTTCTTATATTATTTATTCACATACGTAGTAATTTAGTAACAATATAAATTTATTATTATATATAACAATACTTAATTATTAATAATATTTTTAATCTTTATATATTATTTTTCCAAAACATCAATGAAAATGGGGAAAGGATGACTAACTTTCTCCTATACTTGGGAAGTATAATACCTTTTTTTTTTTAAACAACATAAATTTTATTGTTAATATTTTGATAAATTTCATGTTTTCCGCATATATGTATTTGTTGGTTAAAATTAAAGTTACGTTTGTTTGTAAGTATTATACATAATTTGAGTGTCTTCTTTATTTTTAAATTTAGACTTAAGACTATTAGTTTCAAAATTATAAAATGACTAATAGTCTTTACATTATAATTATAATCTTGGGATTATAATTCCGAGAAACATAATCTAAAACTGTAAATAAGTAAACAGTTCAGATTCAATCGTACTTGCTCGATTAAAATTTTGATTATCAAATCAAAATATAAAAATTTAAATATTAATAAATTTCAAAAATTAATAAATTATTCGAATCTTTTCAATAGCTAAATCAGAAACCTTATTCTATATTCATAAATTTTGTTCACCAAAATGTGAGCAGCTCGATTCCGACGCCCTTAATTAAAACTATCTTTACGAAGGTACTTACGAACTTCTCTCAAAAATTCCTACAAACCTAACACAGATCTCAGGCGTTCCCAGACCGGAGCTCCGCCATGGCATCGGCAGCAAAATCAATAGTCCAAACGCTAAGGAAGTACATTAAGAAGCCATGGGAGATAACCGGCCCCTGCGCAAGCCCCGAGTACAAGCTGGCCGTTCCCGCCGCCACCGAGTACCGAATCTTCTGCCCGGCCACCCAACCCGGCAACGCCATTGTCCCCACCTCCGATCCCGAAACCGTTTATGATATCAAGTACTTCTCCCGCGACCAGCGCCGCAACCGCCCACCCATTCGCCGCACATTTTTGAAGAAAGCCGACGCGGAAAAGATGATGAAAGAGAAAACCACTTTCGATGTCTCTGATTTCCCTCCCGTTTATCTCACTAAAATCGTTGAAGAAGACTATAACGCCCGTGGCGGAGGGTACACACAATAAGGTCAGCAAATTTCTTAACCGTTGTTGTTATTTCGCAAATTTATGTGGTAATAGGGTTTTGTCTATTCAGTTCTTAAAATTGTATTCTGACCCTGGGAATTGGGATTGAACAGTATATATAGATGAGAAATTTGTCAACAACATCCTTCCAATTTATTTATTTATTTTAGATTGAAGGTTTTATATTTAACCACTGGTAGGGAAATGAATTTGGTGGATTCTAAGCTGCTAGTTAGGATTGAAGATCAAGGGTGATTGAAAATGATGAAAATTAAGTATTTTCTCTGGAATTTAGTCTCCTTTTTTTTTAACAACTTTAATAAGAATTAGGGGCAGACTTCATAGGGGGAGGTATTGTTTGGACTTTCTAAATTGTTAGCCACAATGAAGACAAGGATATTTCAATAAGATGAAATCATTTCCCCCCCACAAAAGTACATTTTATGGTCTTAGTGTTGTATGTTTGCTGAGAATTAGGGTCAGCGCGAGGGGTGTTGTTTGTAGTGGATATATTGGATCATTGACTCCTGATGATGATGTCTTAGTTAAGTTAAGGGAGTTGATCTTTGGAGGTAGGGAAACCATGGTGTTGATTTCTAAGTTCATTTTCGTAGTCATGGGATGGTAAGAGAGGAATTTGGGTGTGTTGGGTAGTTTCTTATCACATTGTTTGGAGGATTGATATGACAGGATTTAGCTGTATAGATATCTATTAAAGCTTCATGGAAACAATAGTCCTTATCCTAAAATCTCTCATCCCACTTGAATCGAGAGAAGGGGGAAAATTCGATCTTTTTCAATATGAGTAAGAGTAGGATGCTGCCTGCATCTACCATGACCCCCTAATCTGTATCGATTCTATTGCTGTATTTATAAAGTATTAACAATTTGAGCCTGACAAGAGTAGCCTTGGTAGCCTGTTAATATTTTTGTTCAATTCAAGAATATGTCCAGTTTATTTGCCTTCCTGAAGGATTGACTCGCATATATGAAATTAAGGTGGAAGAAGTCCATATATATAATCTGCGATCATGAATGAGCTCTTTACATGATCCTCTTGTAAAATAAAATTCAGCTATCCCACTCACAAGTAGAAATGACTGTAACATGTGAGCACCTGCGAGTTTCAATCATTAGTTGGTGGTGTGTAGCTTAAATGTGACGAGTTCACCTATTTTCTTTTGTTTATGGTCCTTAGTGTTAGATTAGATGACAAAAGATAGTAAATGAAAGATGAACAAGTATTCATTGTAGAACTAAAACTACATGAATAAATAGAAATCCTTCTTGTCAAATTCTTATGCATTCTAGACGGTGACAATGTTCAAATTATTTGTTCCATTACTTATAGGTGATAGGAGGCTTGAGCGTTGAAGGTTGCACAATTAGACTATACAATAGGCTATATTTTCAATTCATCTTATATATTTTCATTTCATCGAGTCCTTTGAAATACGACAAGTTATAGGATTAGCTATTTCTGACCTTTACTAAATCAATGAATTTTGCAATTTGCAAAATTAGTGTAGGTGGGCTTTAGTTTAAACAAGCTAAAAAATATATCCTTGGACGATTTGAGGAAACTTTGACATAAGGAGACCGAGCTTTTTAGTGGTGTTTGTTGCGTTAATTCTTGATTCCATTTTTATATTCTAATGAGTTGATTTTTATCTCTATTTTTATATGCCTATTGGAGGACTCCTTATTGGTATTTATCTCTCATGGGGATTTAGGAGAGTCTTGTGTCAAGTACGGTTACAAAGCTCGTATAGTTTGAAAATTATTCCTATGCATATGGATCACTCATTTAGAGGCATTGTGTTTGTGTTTGGATTTGACTTGAATGTTTGAAAGGTTTAAGAGATATGCATAGTGCCATCAATTTTATTACTTTAGCATCACTTCTTTTGATAAGATTTGTGGAGGGGAGCTAACATGGTCCCCTTAAAACCTTGTTACAAGGGGTGATATATATAGGACAAAGGAGTGTGGATTAGAAAGAATGTGAAAAGAACAGAAACGATGGGTTGTGTCACTCTAGCAAGGGATCCACTAGTAAGTTTTTAAGGATTTTTTAATTCTCCCTCGCTAGAAATTGGCAATGCCATTAGACAGCGCAGTGCTATGCTCATGTTAAATAATAATCAACTCCATGAAAATTGTAGGGATACATCATAGTTACGGGCTTGAGAGACCCTTATTCTTTTATAACAACTAATCTATACATGGTAACAATTCTAATAACCTAAATATAAACAAAGTAAATTGTTAATTATTAAAATAATCATGGCTATTAAGACTCCTAGTATACACATTACTACAAAGAATCCTAATTTAGTTCCAATTCTATTTACAAAAGACTCTAAGCATTATTCAAGTAATATCTAAGCTTTTAGAATTTTTGCCATTGTGTTCCCCATCAAAGTGTCAACATTAATCCTAAGTGTTTTTATAACGTTTATGGTATATGTATATATAATAAATAAATAACAGAAAAAGGATTTATTCGAGATGAAAGCAAAAGAATACAACGCTAAGGAGGAAAGATCAAGAGGTCCTCCAAAAGATAAGAACAATGGAAAACTACCACAAAAAAGAGAGAAAACAGAACTCTCGAGTGTTTAAATATAACTAGAAACCTTGTGAAAAGCACCCATTGCATTAGCCTAAAAGGATGTGTATATAATACCCTTACCCGAAGCAAGTCAATAGTCATAGACCAAATGGGGAAAGTTCTTGCATTCCGTTCTATCAAACACCCCATAAGATGGTGAAAGCAGGCACTCCATTAAAGGTTCTTGGATACTCCAAAAGATGGTGAAGCAGGCACTCCATTAAAGGTTCTTGGATACTCCAAGGAAATTCATTTAAACTACAAGGGCACACCAAACTCTCATCCAACACTTCAAACAAAGTGCACCAAAGCTCCCATTGAAACTAACAACGAACAAAAAAGTGGAACAAAAAAGTTGGAGAGGGGAGAGGGGAGAGGGGAAAGGGGAGGGATGATAAGTAATTCTCACACAACATAATTCTTCTCAATTCCAATTAATTATATAATAAGGTATCAAAAATAATAAATTACATCAAAGTCTGTTGCTCCAATCAAGTCTCATGGGCTCGCTCTACGTCAACTAGCACTGGTACGGATTATACAAACATCTAGATATAAGGATTTGCCTCCTATCAACTATTGTATTATTATGTGATTCCCTCTTATATTCATATGATATCCCCGCCCCATACCGCCAAGCCCCCACGATCGATGATGGGCCCCAATTTATATATATATATATATATATATATATATATATATATATATATGATTTGAACATTTGATTGAAAATTTTGCCTCTAGAAATATTAGAAGAAATATCTTTCAATAAATTCTCTCATATGTTTTGTTGTAGTTGAACTATTTAGTCGAACTTCTCATATATTTTGTTGTAGTGAAAATTCTCATATATTTTTATGTGTAGTCGAGCTATTATGTTTTAAGCTCCGGAAATGTATTTTTTTGGATATAGTTTGTACTTTTTATTTATTTATTTTTACCATTTTTTTTGGATAAAGACAATGTTTCAAAAAGGGTTTCGTTTTCATCTTTCGCCATGGACCACCAAAATCTCAAGAACGACCCTGCCTCCAAGCACACACGTTATTGACATTATTATTGAAGTATTTACATAATGTTGTCGCTCTTTGTATGGTTCATGGATTTTGCTTTAAGAAAGTAATATATTGAGTCTATGAGAATAGAGTCATAGGACTCTGTTAACAATTTTTTTTAAGGATTAATTGTATTTAGTGTGGTTGCAAAAGTATGTTTCAAATGATTTCTGTATACCCTCATTTCTTATTACAACAGGGAAACTTCATCTTATTCTCCATTTTGATGATGAAAATTGATAATAGGGCTTGTACTAATTTGTATTCAGGATGGTTACGAAACTGTTTTCACATAATTCTCAACATTACTCCTCATTTTACTCTCAAATGCTATAAAACTCTTGTATTATCAAATGCAATGAGAACAGGAAAAAATTACCTATAAAAGAAATTGAGAATATATATATATATATATATATATATATATATATATATAGGAAATAATCCATAGCTTCCGTTAGCTATGAGTACTATTTCAGCTAACGCATCTCCTGTCGTCTAATGGAAGATCTAAGGGGGCTGGGTTGGAGCTGTCTGCTAGCGGCCAACCAAATTCTTTTATGTTGGCCGCTACTCAAATAAATTACATATTGAATACTACTCCCAAATTAACTAATCAAGTACTATTCCTTATATTAGTCTACTACTCATTTTATAATTCTTTATATTTGTGAACCAATTAGGGAGTGAAGTATTAATTAGTTATATTTTTTAATTTAAATTATACTCCCTCCGTCCCATGATAAAAGTCCTTATTACTATTTTGGGTAGTCCCATGTTAAATGTCCACTTTCTTTTAATAACCAAAATTTTACATATTTTTTCCTATTATGTCCGTACCATTAAATATCTCATATTATTCTTATTTTATTTTTCTCTCTATATTTAATAAGTATGGAGAGAGAATATTTTGAATTGAATAGCTAGAAAGTCATTCTCTCACCTACATTGAAAATAATTAATGACATATTATTATGGGCAATTTTGTCATTTCATTTCTCTTCTTAATATGCGTGAAAAGTCCACCAGGACTTTTATCCTGTGATGGAGGGAGTAACTATTTTAAGTCCATGATTAAGCCAAATTCTTTATGTTGGCCGCTACTCCATCTAGCGGCCAGTCAAAATGCGGTAAATGCGGTCGTTTTGACCAGCCACTAGAGGGAGTAGCGGCCAATATAAAAGAATTTGGCTGGCCACTAGAAGGAGTAGCGGCTAGCTCCAACCCAGCCCCTTAGATCTTCCATTGGACGGCAGGAGAATAGTGCTCATAGCTAACGGAAGCTATGGATCATTTCTATATATATATATATATATTGTACTGACATAAAAATTATTTTTTTATAAAAAAACTAGTACTTTAGTTATTAAAAAGGAAATATAACATATCGCGTGTCAACTCTCAGTTATATTGTCATGCAATAATGTATTTATTTATCTCTTCCAAGGTTTCGTTCTTTTATTTTTCTTTTATTATTTTAAGGGGGAGGGGATGTTGGTTATTGAGTTCAGGTTCTTAGCGGTTTTTGTATTCTGAGTCATGTCATGTATCTTACTTTTTTATCCTCTCCTCCATTACAGTATGCTTCCTATCCTTCTATTGGTTTTGACTAATATAATTCCGTCTCATAATATTGACAATTTCTCTCAATTACTATGGTTGGTATATTGTGAGAATTGTGGTCATTTATATGCGACAAGGGTTTGTTCTTTTCCTGTCTTGCTTTGAAGGGGGGAGGTGTTTTTGGTTCACGTTTTGTTGTCTTTTAGGAATTAAGTGATTGAAGGGGGTCAAGTTTAGCATCATATATATTAAGTATTATTCTTCTATTGATATGTTGTAGAGAAAATGCTGTTCTACTTTAACATGAGTTGATTTTTTAATTAATTTAATTCTTACCAGGATTTTGGGTTGCAAAGGGAAGGAATTCTTAGCTACCAATAAATCTGAGTATTGTTATCTCAGAAGTGTAACCCTACTATCATGCAATGTGACATCTGAGCTGGTTGTTCTCTCAAGAACTCGTGTAATTGGCTTTCTTTGTTTCATCTCTATTTTTCAACAAGTTCCCAATTCAGGTACATCCAAGTGCAACAACTGGATTCCTTGAACCGACTGTGTCATGTTATTGATAATAATCATGGTAATCTGGGGAATCGTCCAGCTTGGATATTTTATTTTCTAGATTGAGTAATGAGTATTGATATCAATCCTTAATGTCTGCTTTTATTGTTCATTAACTCTCTGTCTGGTGAAATAACTTATTAATTGTTTCAGAGGGTGGTGCTCATTTTGATGGGAGGCTGAGATTGAATGAATGAATGTTCATATTTAATCCCCACGACAGCTCAGCTATTAAAAACCTTGTCATTTTTTTAAAACAGATGAGCCCATTCCCCACCTATCAATAAGAAGATCTTTAAGAGCCCATCATGAGGTTGTGGGGAGAGGCTATTGGTTGGGGTTGGGGTTGGGGTTGGGGTTGGGGTTGGGGTTGGTTAACTTTGGTCAATTGATCAATATAGTGTCGACATATAGGTCGGGAGGTGATTTCTCTCTTCGTGTCAGCATTATATTGGTTAATTGATCAACTTACCGGACCAGATACGGCTATTGGTAATGGCATTGATCATTTAGTTTAGGGGTTTGAAATAATATGTAATACCTTTCTTGCTTAGGTTTTATTATCGAGTCATTTTTCATATGTATAGTGCAATTAGACAGTCATGTTTTATAAATATTTGTAATTTTAGGGATATTTCTCTACTGTCTTTGATTGAAATGTGGGAAGAGGATATACTCTCTAGTTCCTTTTTATTTTGTGTTTTAGGAAAAAACGTAAATATTAAAAAATTTAACTATTGTTTGATTAAATTAGATATAAAGTTTCAACATTACCCCAATAAAATTCGTTGGAAAGATGAAAAAAAATTAGTTAGTATTTGATAGTATGAGAATATTGAAAAATTAAGAGATCGATATTTTCTTGAAAACAGGTAGTTGAGGAGGAAGGAAGATCAGAAGAGAGAACGTGTTTATATATATATATATATATATATAGCCAGGGGAAGTGAGAAGAAGGTTGATGCCAAATTAAGTGCCAAATTAAGTCTAATCAACTTGACAAATTGTAGTAATAGATGGAGAGACGACATGACAAAGGGATTTTTTTTTTTTTGATAAAAATTAAATGAAATGATTTTGTTTGATAAAAATCGAATGTAATTGTAGTAACGGATTTTTATTATTTTACTTTTTTAAAAAAATTTAAAATTGTTATAAATTTATTTAATATAATATTGTAAAAAAAATCAAACGGCCTCTAAAATTCTCTGACAAACAGCACAACGGATGGACCATCAACACCATTTTTACGCGGATGAAACAAATTGTCCTGCTGCTAAAGGGAAATGACAACCCGGACAATTCAAAAGTGAATACAACAAAATGATTTTACACCAATATTATATATTAATGAGAAGAATAATAGAGAATTAAATCACTCCATCGATCGGTTACATAAGAGTTCAACTAATTAATCAATTTTTAACTCGGGTAGTTATTATATACATACATACATATAGATAGATAGGATTAGTTAATTAGTATATTTATTTAGTATTTATTAAGAATTGGGTTTAACTTTAACTCCATATATATGCAGTCAATTTTGAATGTCACCATTAATTCATGCATGTAATACATACAATTCATGACTGCCTTCCTAACTACTCATATCATATAATTAAACAAGTATATATATGCAGTTTTGGCTGGAACAATTAATTAATTAATTTGGTTCAAACGACACCGGCATGAGCACAAGTGGACGCCTTAACTTCGTAGCTCCGCGCCTTTCGTGCAATCATCATGCGCGCGCAAAAGATATATATGATGCTACGTACGACTATATGTGCGATCTTTCATTTTGGCATGCGCATATGTATATGCGTGCCTACCATTAGCTAAGCTCCGCTCTCCTCTCCTCTCCTCTCGTCGTGTCAATATATATATATATATATTCCTCAACTTAATTCCACTTGGATAGATGTTTATACTAGTTTGGCAATGTGCCATCATTTTGCTCCACCACCTTGTTTACACATATAAGTAAATTTATCTACGTACTCCACTTGTTATGCTTGCATTATATATATTTGTACATTTTCATCATGGACTCGTGAATCTTAGTACCTTCATGCTTTATTCTCTCTCTCTCTCTCTCTCTCTCTCTGTCTCTCTCTCTCTCTCTCTCTATATATATATATATATATATATATATATATATATATATATAAATGATCGATTGATGTATATATTCCTACATGTATGATATTTTTAACATTGAAAATACTAATTGATCAACGCAACTCCAGCACATTTATATGCAAATAGTACAACTGTGCAATGCGTGTATTGCATTGGATTGATATTTCCAGCGTTGTAAATATCAATCTCATTATATTATGACTAGTTCACACAACGTCTAGATAGATATACATTACAACATATAGCTAACAACCCATGACATGACATGACATAAAAAAAAGTATTGTTAAGAGTATATAATTAGTCCGATATTAAGTACATTAATTGAATTTGTACATCTAGTACGTACATATTAATTAGGGTCTTTTATTTGGCTCAGAGTGTTTGATATGTTAGATTTGGGTTAATTTTATAATCTTAATATAAAAGTTGGGGTCGTCTTCGGGCCTGTTAACGTCAAAATCTTTTTTAACGTCCCAATCACGTAAGACGTCTTGATTTTGTACAGTAAACACGATAAACATCACAAGCTTGACGGCTGGACCGCCGGGGGATAGCTCAGGCGTGAGAGTCAGTATACGTGTTCACAAGGTTAACAATAGAGGATGTAATGTCTAGTGTATTGAGAGTGATGATAATTCTCAGTTGTGTGTATGTGAATATGAATGTGAACGTACCTGTTTGTGAAGACTTAGTTGATAGGTTGTACTCTCTTTTGCGGTTTGCCATCGTACACCTACTACCTCCTCCGACACGACCCCATATGATGGATTCTCGCCGATCGAGTGTTGTATACCCACTACCTTTGGTATCATTGTTTATCTTTACCACTATATTTCCATCCACATTAATGCATGGCAGGTGTCTTAGTCAACTGTCATGCTTTTTCATCATTACAAGTCAAAATAATAGATATCAAAAGATCCAATGAGTTAGTCCAATGAACCGACCCGATTTCATAGGGTTAAATAGAAGTGATATGGTGACTAGGCCCAGTGACTTTCAAGGTTCAATAATGAAGGCCCAATAGATTAATTAAATAAGTAAGCCCAATTTACTCGGCCCAAAAAGGAGAAATATCATGACCCAACATTGTCCCCTAGTTTTTTGTTGAACAGAATGTTTAATAGAAAACTATAAATGGTCCATGATATTTTACTAAAGATCCATAATCAGAAGTGATCGAAATGTACCCGGTTATCGTTCATGAGATGAAATGAGAGGAGACCGGAGGCCCAAATCAGAAAGGCCCTATCTGATAAATATCTGGACCCGGAATCGGACGCTTCCCATTCAAATTCTAAATCATTACTAACATTTAATGTTCCTACTTTGTAATCGTGGTAAATCACAAGATAAAAGATAAACTTTACCAATTTTGGATGCTTTACACGCCAATTTAAACTTTGAACCTTTGAGCTTTCTTCTTCCCTCTCTCTCTGTGAAATCCCAAAAATGGTGGTCCTGAATACCAACCAGAGTTCTCCTCTCTTAGTGACTCCCATTAACACCGCTTTCCCATAATCCAAACCCCGATCAAGAGGGTTCGAGTTCAAATCCCCAAATTCACAAAGAACCACGGGGAAGAATCCGCCGATACCTTCTCCGCCACCCATCGACTTCTTTAAGGATGGGGAACAGCTTCCTCACGCCAATACCCCCCTCTCACATTTAAGTCGAGATACGTATCCTCCTGGACTCATTATCGATTTCGGATATGTGACGCGCAACAAGGGCTCCTCGCTCCCGAAGAATCGTGATGTACCATCGACCGGATGGTTGGGTCGCCATGCCGCCACTTTTCTCGAAAAGGGATTCGCTTACCCCTCCATGCCTTCGTCGTTACCCTCCTAGGGTTTATAGGAGTGGGATTTGCCCAGTTGGTTCCTAATTCCTATATCCACATTCCGCATTCATTGCCTTACATCATTTAACTAAGGATTCCTCCATCTCGTCGACATCTTCTTCACCCTCTTCTCAAATTTAGAGATCCCGGAACGAGGTTTCAAAATGTTGAGCAAACAGTCTCCTCGACCCAACGCCAGATTTGAGAAGAGACCCCTGATGGATACCCCTTCAAGCAACAAGGGTTAGCACGAAAAATGATTTTTTGTTATAGGACCCGAAATCTCTTCTCTTCCTGATTGGACTATCTCTGATCGAATTTCTGCTGACTTTGGAGATATCCCCAAAGAGCGTGTGAAGGAAATGACAGATTTTTTAAAGAAGATTCCTCCGAAGGAATGGAGTTTTGCACTTCTGACTAAGCAAGCCTGGTTATATGACCATAAATGTAAGTTTCGAACAATTTTGTAACACAGTTTTTTGAGATATTTAAGTGACATGGGTTCTGATACATGGTTATTTGCAGTTTCTTTGATCAAACCAACTTCTTCGGAAGTAAAAGAGTTGGAAGACTTTTTGGCAGGGAAGATTACGGATGCAAGTGAAGAGCTTCCGACTGAAGAATCTCCCCGAGCTGATCCCCCTGTTACCGATCCACCCATTGTTTCTCCTCAGAATGACGAACCCTAAACTGATGAACCCATTGTTCCTGAAGAATCTCTCAGACCTCGTCGAAGGAAAAGAGCCGCTAAGAAATCTAAATCCACCCGGCCGGAAACAAATCCTGAAAGCGATCCGGAAACAATTCCAGAAGTAATTCCACAAGCAAACCCTTCATCCAACCCTAGTTCTGTACCTTCTGAACCTGTTCCGATTAAGAGAAGCCTGCTTGACATACCTCTACACGATCGGGCGAAGGTCCTCCTTGCTAAGAAGCTGAGGACAAAGATTACCCCTTTGATTGCCGATGAGCTCCGAGTTCCATCGTCTTTGACTGACATTCCCCCAATAGTCCTAGCTAAAATTCAAGTGCCTGATGATGAACTGGTCGAATCTGTCCCCATCTTATCTAGAAAAAGGAAACAACCATCAGATAGCCATCCAGGTTCATCCTCTGCTCCCTCACCAGTCCACGAACCTAATCCTGTTCGATCTCCCTCTCCAGAAAATATATATGTGGATCCCTCGCTAGTTCACAATCAGTCCATGCCCTCTCCTCCAAGACAGTCAACCTCTGAATTTCAGCATGATGTTATGGCCTCTCCAACCATGTGGCCTTGATTTAATGCCAACTTTCCTTTTCAACTGTTTGACGCTTTCGTCCGTGAGGCCGATGACCATCGATTTGGGAACAGTCCGAACGGGGATTTACTTAACTAAGGCATGAGCTATCTGGCGAAGGTAAATGGTTCTCTCCTTAATTTCTGTATTTATCTTCATACTTATACATTTGAAACTGATCAAATAATGTTGGACATGCGTAGGCGAATGCTATGTTCGGACGTCTGCGTCCAAAGTCTATCGAAGCTGAAACCGAAGAAGAGGCAATAAGAAAGGAGAATTCCATCCTGAAGTCTGCTCTGGCTCGGGAAAGGACTCAACGTGAGAGCGTTCTTCACACAAATGAAGGTCTTCGGAAAGAGTTGGCCCAAGCCAAAGGAGATGTGAAGACATCCAATGAAGAACTGAAGTCAACTAAAGCACAATATGAGGAGATCGTCAAGATGAACGTTGATTTGGTTCAGAGGAGTGAAATAAGGATGGAGAAGATCAAAGAGTTAAAGGCTGATGCTAAGATCTTTACTAAAACGATCCAAAAGCTAGAGCTAGCAGAAACTCATCATCTGAATAAGCGTCAGAAGTTTGAAGAAGAAATCTGAGAACTCAAGGCTCTTCGGGACCTTGGGCCTCCTTTGACCGATGATCTTTGGAAGCAGATCTGTGAAGAGTATCGGACATCGGATGAGATTAACAGAGAGATCATGAAGATATATTCTGAAAGCTATGAGCTCTGCCGGAGTCGTGGCAAGGAGAAGTTGATTACAGCTAACGTGGATCCAACTTTGCTCGACTCTTCAGATGGCGAGGATGATGCATTAAGTGAATACTCTTATCTTTCCTGGATTTTATTTAAGAATATTTGTGAAAATTTCTGTTATTTTGGAAATTGTTTAAGGATTTTGTTTTAAAAACTTTTACCAGGACTTCTATTGCTCAAATTATGTTGGAATTTATGTTTTACGCACAATAGGTTTATCGTTATGTATTTAATCAAACTAATATTTATTAATGAATTTTTCATTGGTTATGTCCTGACTTCAGCATAATACTTTTCGTTTCTTGTTAATAATTCAGTACCAATGGACTTGAATGAACTGAGCTTAAATTATGAATTAGTTAAGGCATATAACAGTTAAGAATGAAATGAAGTAAACTGAATTTAATGGATAAAATTTAATGAACTGAATTAAATGAACTGAACTCAACACTTGAACAAAATAAAGTAATGTATACTTATCGTTTCCAAAGTGTGAGATCGGTCATGTGTCAGATGAATTCGGCTGATCCTCTTTGCACCATCGAAATTTTGTTTACCACTCGGGGTGAAACAATTATATAGGAACCAAGATATAAGGACCATGGAACTTGTCTATCACACGGGGTGAAACAATTATATAGGAACCAAGATATAAGGATCATAGAATTTGTCTACCACACGGGGTCACAAATTCATAGGGACACTCCTGACAATAAGGCTGCCATCGAATGGCCAGCAAGTCCGACCATACCTCCTTACTCCAGTGCATTTTGTTTACCACTCGCGGTAAATCAAAATTAAGAGGATCATGGAATTTGTCTACCACGCAAGGTATAACAAAACCATAAGGACACTCCTGCCGAAGAGGCTACCATCGAATGGTCAACGAGTCCACTCCGTCCTCCTTACTTCGGTGAACTATTGATTTACCGCCCTCGGTAAAAGCAATATAAAGGAACATAGGATTTGTCTACCACGCTGGGCAACAAATAGATAGGCTACCATAGAATGGCCAACGAGTCCGACCATACCTCCTTACACCATTGTGAACTTAGGACAAATAAGAAAAGGATCAGTTGTGAAAAAGTGAACTTTTATAGATGGTGAACAATCATGTATGCACTTCTTGTAAACCGACTCGATCTCTCTTGAAATATTTTCAAGCCCGCTCAGCATGCCAAATGTTCTTGATCTCGGATCCATCTAATGCTTTTAAACGATAAGTCCCTGGATTTGGTACTTCGATCACCTCATACGGCCCTTCCCAGTTCGACATTAACTTTTCTGTGTTTTGAGGCGTAGACGCTTCGGCTTCTCTGAGGAGGAAGTCTCCTACTTCGAATCTGCGAAGTTTAACCCCTTTGTTGTAATGCTTAGCTACTCTTCGTTGATAAGCAGCCAATTTGAGCAAAGCTACCTCTCTGACTTCTTTTAGCAGATCCAAGTTGGCCTTCAGTCCTTCGTCATTGTAGATCTCTTTGAATTGACTGACCCGAAGACTTGGAGATCCGATTTCAACTGGGACTAAGGCATTAGTACCATAGGCCAATCGAAAAGGTGAATCCCCTGTGGTGGTCCCTCGGTGTAGTCCGGTAAGCCCACAAAGACGCCGAAAGCGCTTCTTCCGCCATCTTCCTTTAGCTTCATCCAACAAGGCTGATCCCGCTTCGCCACATCTCCGTTGGTCACCTCGACTTGCCTGCTCGATCGTGGATGAGCCATCGAAGTCTTTCTGTCTTTGAACCCCACCCTTCAAAAATCCTTCAAATTTTGATCCCACGAACTGGTGTCCATTGTCTGATATCACCACTTTGGGAATTCCGAAACGAAATATTACGGACTCTTTAATGAACTTCAAACATTCCTCGCTCATGTTATCAATCAAGTGGCTTCGCCTTCTACCCACTGGTCATATAATCAATGACAACTATAACGAAACTGACCGGCCCTTTAGCTTTTAAGAATGGACCCAAAGATATCAATCCCCCAGCATAACAAAGGGTATAGGAGATAGAATCGAGTATAGCTCTTCCGTGGTCATGGGATCTGACCGCTGAGTTGACACTTCTCACACTTCTTCACATACTCTCTGGTAGCTTTCTTGAAGATCGTTGGCCAGTAGTACCCTTGCCGAAGAACTTTGTATGCTAATGACTTAGCAGCCATGTGATCTCCGCAAATGCCTTCATGAACTTCCCTGAAGGCATACTCACTTTTCGACGGACCGTTACACTTCAATAGTGGTGACGAAAATGCCCTTCGATAAAGATCCCCATCAATAAGAACGAAGTTGGCACTTCAGTACTTGATCTTCTTTGCAAAGATCTCGATCCGGGAAGGACGCCATCCGCCAAATATTCGATGTAGGAGTCATCCAACAGCTTAGATCGCTCGATACATTATCACCGCTTCAAGTCAACACTCTACCGCCGCAAAACTTCCAAATAAATCGATCCGTTGAAAACATCTCGCATCCGTAGTGGCTACTTCGACAAAGGTATCTAAGAATGGAATTGTCGTTACGCCTATGCCCCGAAACTCATAAGAAGCAAAATATTGAAGTCGGTCTTTTAATTCTGCTAGATACTTGATCATCCTGGTCCCATGAGCTTCATAATCTCCCGACAGTTGTTTGACGACCAACCGAGAGTCATCAGAAATGATTAGCTTCGACCTCTGCATTTTTGCAAATAAACTCCTCGCTAACATCGCTTCATACTTACCGTTGTTTCGTCGCTTTAAACCCGAATCGATGGCTCACTTTGCACTTTGAATCCTCCGGACTCATCAAGATAATTTCGCCACTATCAGCCATCAGAGGATCCATCTCACATACAACGTCCATGCACTCGTCCTCGCCAAGAATCGCAATCGCCGATCGGACGCTCTCGGTTCTAGCGCTTCAAGATTCGCTTTATGAACGAGCACTCCACCATAAAATCGGCTAAGGCCTGACCTTTGATAGCGGTTCGGGGATGATATTCAATGAAAAATTGGGACAACTCCATAGTCCATGCTGCTAGTCTCCCTGAAACCTCTGGCTTGCTAATCACCTTCTTCAATGGCTGATCCGTGTAGACGACCAGGAGCCGACCTTGAAAATATTGTCGAAGCTTTCTACTAGCAGTTATCAAATTAAAAGCAAAATTTTCAATATTCGGTACTGGTTTCAAATCTCTCGTAGGACGTGGTCGACATAATAGACCGGATCTCGCTTCCCATCGACCTCTCCGAACCAAAGATCGCCCAATCGCCAACGAACTTGCTGCAAGGTACAAATATAAGGTCTCTACTGGGGCAGGCTTCACCAATAAAGGAGCAGAAGACACATATGTCTTTATGCCTTGGAAGGCGTCTTCACACTCCGAAGTCCACTGGAACGTCTTCGCATTCTTCGGCCCCTTCAACGTGTCGAAAAACGGCAAGCATCTCTCCGCAGACTTCAACATAAACCTCCTCAGAGCTGCAATCCTGCCAGTCAGACGTTGGACGTCTTTGAACGACTAAGGAGTCTTCATGTCAAGAATGGCCTGGATCTTCTCCGGGTTGGCCTTGATACCCCTTTGACTGACTAGATATCCCAGGAACTTTCCTGCACCGAGGCCGAAAGTGCATTTGACCGGATTGAGCCTCAGCTGACGATGACGGATAGTGTAGAAGCATTCCTCCAAATCATCCAAATGCTTCTGAACCTGCATGCTCTTCACGATCATGTCATCTACATAAACCTCCATGTTTCTCCCTAGTTGCCTGTTGAAGACGAAGTTCATCATTCTCTGGTAAATGGCTCCAGCATTTATAAAGCCAAAGGTCATCTTCTTGTAGGCGTACACCGAACGGTGTGTAATGAATGCTGTCTTCGGAATGTCCTCCCTGCACATGGAAATTTGATGGTAACTTGAAAAAGCATCCATAAAGCTTAGTAATGCATACCCCGAAGTGGCATCGATTACTGCCAAAGATTACTGGGAACTCGATGGTGCCTGCAACTCTGATCGGATCATTGCTAAAGCCATATAAAGGAGCCTCCTGCCCGACCTCTATCTTTCGCCCATCAAGATGCATCATCTAATAAGCATGGGCATATAGAATGTCTATAGAAGACCCGTTGTCTATCATCACGCGCTTCACATCTACCGAACCCACCTGCGCTGTGATCACCAACGCCCCCTCATGCGGCTCGATAGTTCAAAGGATAATCAGATCGGTGAAAGAAATAACAGTCCCTGGAAAAGGTCTGTCGGCCTTCGGGGGAGCACCCGCTACGGACATGACCGAATCCAGATATCCTATCCTCTTCCTCCCTACTAACTTCCATGCTGTCCCGACGGTTATTACATCAACGACGTGCCTTGGCGGTGGTATTGGAATACTTTACGTGGGTAGGACCGCTTCGACGGATTCGAATAAGACAATCAAGATTTTGCTGACCTTGTTGGTCCCTCCCGGCCACATACTGAACCAGCAAACCATTTTGAATCTTCCTCTCTACGAAATCTTTCAAATTACAACATTCATTAGTATCGTGACCAGCGGCTTGATGGTAACCACAATATTTTTGGGTATTGCCCTGCCCTGGCTTGATGTGGTCACGAGGCGGCTCATAGAATGGCTGGTTCCTGATCTGGTCCAAAATCACTAACCTATCCGTGTTCAGCTTGGTGTAAACCTTATTCACCTTCGAAAGCGACGCAGTGGACGACTACTCCTCTGTCGCCATGAGTTATTGAACTTCTTCGAACTGCCCTATGGCCGATCATTATATCCTCCCCCCCTTTCTCTGATCGCCATCTGCCTTAGGATCATCTGCATCCTTTAACTGGTCCGAAGAAGGACATTTCAGGCTATTCATAGCCTCCTCTACAACAATATATCCTTCTGCTTTGTCAAAAGCTTCTGCCAGGCTCTTCGGATGGTTGAACATCAACTTCTTCACCAACTTCTTGGACTTTACCAGATCTAGCCCATTTTGAAATAAACCTACGGCCTGGGGATCATTGAGGTCGGACACCTGACCAACTGCTTCTCTGAATCTCTTCACATATTGACCCAAGGACTCGTTGGTGGCTAACTGGTTTAACTGTCTTAATGAACCAAAGGGCTTCCTCTCCTTCTGGTTGCTCCCAAAGCGGGCATGAAACTTATCACAAAGCTCTCGGTCCAAGAGTAAATCGAATCGACGGCAGAAGTCCCCATCCACCGCCTCGCATCTTTCCTCAATGTCGTAAATAAATGTGTGGCACTTGGCGGCATCGGTGAAATCATAATAATCCATGAAATTGAACGCTCATTATGGTCGTAGTGGTCCCTCTGACCCATCGTAATTTCCATACGAGGCAACTTCTTGGTGATATCTGCTTTCTCTTGAGAATATCCGGAAAAAAGGGATGCCTTCTTTCCGGAGTGTCCTTTACTTGTTGAACCTCACCAACCGCTTTGAGCTCTTTCAACTCCTTTACTAAAAATCAACACCTTCGGGTCGTGAGGATACCTCTTTCTCCCGAACGACATTCTCGCCTCGAGTGGATCGATTTCTCCTCGCCGATCCCATTGCCCTCGGGGCTTCGGATCTACTCCCTGCTGCTAATTCTATCCTCACGATGAGAATGGTCACGCCGATGCTTCTTCTTCTTACGGTTCGACACGATCTCCCTCAACTCGCTTCCTTCGCCGCCGTCGCCGTCTCGATCTCGAGAACTAATGACCACCGGTGCCTTCTTCGAGGCCACGGAGTTCTCGCTTCCTCGATCTCCTCCTACCGTGAGAACGATCCCTGACACACGTGTAAAATGCTCCGGCTTTTACCCTCTCGCCACTACGGATCTCCTTATGCTTACTCCATCTTTCTGATCGAACGTGGCTAGATGCTTCGTCCTTAACTTCGCCACCAAGCATCTGCTTCGGCTATATCTTCCTCTCTCTTACTTCAGACCTCCAAGGGTTTATCTGCTTGCCCGCCATTCTCGCCAACTTGGCGCAACTGTCCTCCCGACCACTTCGACGATGAACCTTAGTGGTGAGCCCTCCGTCACTTCGATCACGATCATGCCCCTTATCCGCATCGAAGACCAACCTCCGTCTGCTCCACCACGGATCTTCTGACGGAGATCACCCGAATTATGCTTAGAGGCCGTGGGTCTCGTGAGCACTTTTAGTAGGACCTGACGATCCTTTATCAAATACGAGGCGTTGATTTAGCTTACGACCATCGCCGCCTTTTCCGGGCGATCGCCTCTACTCCTCACCATCTTCCAAGTAGGTTAAACGATTGTGATTGAAAATTTCAATGACACTAGAATCGGCCTCCTTCTAGCGCCAATGTTAACGCCAAGATCTTCTCCAACGTCCCAATCACGTAAGACGCCTCGATCCTCGCAGACAAAGAAACACGATAAACACCATTAAGCTCGACGGTACGGATCCACGGGGATAAATTTTAGGCGTGAGAGTCGAGATACGTGTTCACAAGAGTTAACAATAGAGGATGTAATGTCTAGTGTATTGAGAGTGATGATAATTCTCGGTTGTGTGTATGTGAATATGAATGTGAACGTACTCGTTTGTGAAGACTTAGTTGATAGGTTGTACTTTCTTTTTCGATTTACTGCGCCACCCACCACCTCCCGACACATACCGATATGATGGATTCTCGCCGATCGAAAGTCAGATACCCACTACCTTTGGTACTGCTTATGTCATTTGGCTATTATATATTTCCATCCACATTAATGCATGGCAGGTGTCTTAGTCAACTGTCATGCTTTTTCATCATTACAAGTCAAAATAATAGATATCAAAAGATTCAATGGGTTAGTCCAATGAACCGACCTGGTTTCATAGGGTTAAATAGAAGTGATATGGTGACTAGGCCCAGTGACTTTCAAGGTTCAATAATAAAGGTCCAATAGATTAATTAAATAAGTAAGTTCAATTTACTCGGTCCAAAGAGGGAAAATATCATTACCCAAAAGAGCCTATTTAATTTATTTGATTGTAAATTAGAGAGTTTAATATGTTTATAATAATAAAGTGAACCTGGATATATGTACAAGATGAGGGAGCATCAGCTAAGAGTTACATATAGAGTAGAGAAGAGGACATATAGCCTAGAAACCCTAGGCAAGGCACAGGCACAGACGACACTTGACATATAAAAAGTGAATTAGTTATATACGATTGTAAATAATTAATAATGGAAAGATGAATGGCAGAGAAAGTAGAGAACTGTACAACCTTCCTTTCATGCCATGAAATTTACAGTGATGCTACAGCGGACAAGAAATTGGGAATTTTTACAAAATATAATGTTTTAGGTCTAAAAAATATTTTAGGTGTAATTGTATTATCCTGAATTTATATATATATCTACATTACACCTAAAATATTATATTTTATAAAAAAATTTATTAAAATAAATACTATATATTTTTTGAAAGTCGCAATAAAAAATAAAAAATAAAAAATAAAAAATAAATCGATCCAATAATCCGGTCCCAATTCCCTGTCCGACCAGACTTATTCTGAAATTTAAAGACAAATGAAATGAAACACTTCATTAAAGCTTTAATTCTTAGCCAGCCAGCTATAGCTATAGCTATAGCTCCCTTCTGACCTCCTTCTCCTTTCTGTATTTTTCTGCCACCTTCAATTTCTTGTGACTCGCCTTTACCTTCCAAAAAGCTGAATGCATGCCTAGTATATATATAGTACGTAGCACGTAGAATTAAGAGGGGGAGAGAGAGAGAGAGAGAGCATCACAATGACTTGTGATTCCTAAGACTAGCTCTTCCTTCCTGTTCCTGGGGAGACTCAAACCAGTTACGGATATTTACCATGTACAATATAATATATATTTCATCAAATGCATTATATTTCATTTTAATATAGAGCAAATTTGACGCATTTTAGCCTTGCAGTGAAACACGTACGTTCAAACCTTACTTATAATTAAGTAGCTAGCTTTATATCAATGTTGGTTTTTGTGGTATGTCCGGACCCCTGGATGCCCAAGCCATTCTTAGGTGATGTCGTAAGTTCCTACCGAGGCCGAGTGTGGTATACTAGTTAGCTTGTAAAGCATTCAGTGGAAAGCTGATTTTGATTAAACGTTTACATTTGACACTGAATGGCAGGACCTATATATATATATATATATATATATATATATATATATATATATATATATATGAGGTTCATCTGATGAAGAACCTGTTCTTTGTGAAAGAACCCTTTTTTTTGGTCTCGTTGAATTTTTATTTTTATTTTTTTTGCTCTAAATTAAAATTTCAATGCACTAAAAAAGGAGATGCTGCCCATGACAAAGAACCTATTCACGCATGGATGGAACCCCATATATATATATATATATATATATATATATATATATATATATAGAAATCCTGGATCGTCCCGCACTCCTCATTTTAACAAAATTTGGACCTTTTTTTTTTCAAACAACTAAAAAAAAAAAAATTATGGAACTTGAATTTTTTCATAATACAGTGTTTTGGGTGTGATTTGGATACATATATCAAAACATGTCTGTACAGTTTGTGCAGACTATACATACATTTTTTGGTATATGTATCCAAATCACACCCAAAATATTATATTATGAAAAAATTTCAATTCCATATTTTTTTTTAGTTGTTCTACAAAAATAAAAAATAAAAATTCAGAGTTCGGATTTTGGACCTATCCGGGAGTCTGGGGATCCATTGTGTGTGTGTGTGTGTGTATATATATATATATATATATATATATATATATATATAGGCCTGACAAAATATGGTTATAGGTTAATTTTGATTTTCAAAATATGGTTATGGTTCTATTTAAAAACTAAAATCATATTAACCATTTTTAATATGGATAACTATATGGTTATGGTTCAAAACCTTATTAACCATTTTAAGATGTTTTGACTTTTAAATGTAATTTTAAAAAATAAAATTGTAAATCACCACAATTAAATTAATTAAGTAATAATATGATATAAAATTATTAATATAAATAATAAAATGCTAAAAACTATACTAATAAAATTTTAAATTGAAATTATTAATACCCTTCCATATTTAAATAATTTTTCAAAATTATTATTAACTCGCTAATAGAAAGGTTGGAATTCAAAATACACCATAGTATAATTCTATGAATGTCGTTTAATTATTGAAACATATTTATAATTCTTTTGTAACTAGAATACTAGAATTTACATAAACTGACACATACAGAACAATATTAGTCACCTAAAATAAGAACATATTAATTTATAGAACATACAAGATAAGTAGAAAACTGAACTATATAATTCTATAGACCATATTAAAATTTAATTAATTAGACAGATATATTAAAATTTAATATTACAAAATATATATTTTTCCAAAATCAATTCCAAAAGGCTAAGTCAACTTCTTTTATAAGTTAAACGTCACTGATGCTTTTTTTTAATTATTTTATTTGAGATATTTATTAAATATTTAATATTTGGTCGCTGAAAATTATCAACCACGTCATTAATGCTATTTTAATATATATATATTTTTTAATTTTCCAAAAATTTGTGTACCTACACTTAAATCTCTGTCCCAACACGTGAGCACGTCAAATATATAGGAGTAACAAACTTAACTAAACTAAACTAAAGTACATGTATAATCAAAACCAAACTAAAGTCCATAAGCCAATTGTGGCGGTCGCTGATACAAGAGGTACGTTGTTGATGAAGCTAGCTGTTTCTTGTAGCATGCCGCCACTAGCTACCACATTTTAATCGATGTTAAGGATAAGTTTGGAAATTTTAATTAATTGGATTGAAATGGAATATGGTTGAAAAATGATTAATCGGTTCAGAACTATATTTATTTTAAAAAATATGAGTTTAAATTTTAACCAACTTGAATAAATAAAAATGGTTAACCAACCCATTTAATTTCAATTAATATAGTTTGATCCAACAATTAATTAATTATATTGTCAGGTCTAATATAGTATATGTTTATAGAGTTGTCACTCCTTCTATAGTATAATACTTTTGTTTAAGGTTGTAGATGAAGGGAGCTAACCATTAACTAGGCATGCACTCAACCATAATTTATTAATTCCAAAGTGATGTAATGGAATATTTTTAATAACTGAACTAGTACTTTATCAGGCTTATAATTATAACCCCTGGTCTCCTAAACCAAATTAAACGGGTCCTTTATATAAATATACAACAAATAGAAAGTAATTACAAGAAAAGTGCATTAACTAAATAATTACAAAAAGAGTGTAATTAAGACTCATATTACAAAAATAGTACAATTCATATTAATAAAGAAACCTAAAATCAAGGATAACTAATAATTCAAATTCAAATTCAAATCTTGTCTCTAACAACAATTTCAAATCTATATTTCAAAATTCAAATCAAAATAAAAAAAAATAAAAAAAAAAAATTATGAAGGAGCTAATGTTCATCATCCTCCTCTCTCGCCATATATCATGTTGTCGCCACATACATGCATGCATTATGCATGTACCACAAAATTGACTAGTAAATCGCATCACATTTAAAATAAAATTGGTAATCAAATACAATCGAATTGGTTACCTTGGTCTAAAAGTTTGACAACCAATTTCATGTTGGTAAATAAAAAATAGAACAACGATATTTATACCAAGGTAACCAAAACTTTATACCAAGGTAAGCAAACTTTTATACCAAGGTAATCAAACTTTTATACCAAGATAATCAATCTACCTCCACACCGCAGATGAATTAGTTACCTTGATCTCAAAGTTTGGCAACCAACTCACAAGGTTTGGCTACCAAATCAGATTACATATGCAAAATAAATTGAAACTTAATAAAATGTAATTAGTTACCTTGATATAAAGGTTTGGCTACCAACCCATTATAAAAAATCTGCAGAACAGAGGCGACGATGGCGGAGGGAGGGTGGGGCGGGGCGGGGAGGAGGAGGAGGAGGGTGGTGAGGGAAGAGGGAAGGGATGAGGGGTAGGTGAGAGGAGAGGAGGAGGAAGAGGGAGGCGGAGGGAGGGGGGGATGATGAGGGGTGGGGGGGGAGGATGGGGTGGCGGAGGGGGGGTGCGAGGAGGGAGGAGGAGGAGGGGCGAGGGAGGGGGAGGAGGGGTGGGGGAGTGAGGGGTGGGGGCGTGGGGCGTGGGCGGTGGGTGGAGAAAGGAGGCGAGGAAGAGGAAGGAGAGAGGGGTCAACAATAACAAAGGGTGGGAGGGGGAAGTAGGAGGCGGGGAGGGGGCAGGAGGGAGGGAGGAAGGGGAGGCGGGGGGGGGAGGGGTTGGACAGAGGAGGAGGAGGAGGAGGAGGAGGGAGGGAGGAGGAGAGAAGGAAGAAGAAGGAAACATAAATGGAGTGGGAGAAAATCGTGGGAGAGATGGGGAGAAAATTGTGGGAAAGATGATTTAGAATTAAAACACATCCCATAATTAAAGGAATCATAAATATGTACTAATAATGAAAATAAAATTTTAAAGATATTAATTATGTAAATATTTAATGAGGGCACTTTTCTTGTAATTATATTTTTAAATGTACTATAAAATGTAATTGTTCCTTAAACTAATTGCATATCTCGGAAAAATATGGTTATAATTGTTATAATTAAGGTTGTAAATGAGTTTAATTTGGGCTCGATTTGAAAAAATATGAATAAGACTCGAATTAGCTAGTTAATAATATGATCTGAGCATAAAAAATAGTTTGAATAAAAATATGAGTAGAATCTGAGTAAAACTATACTCGACTCCTTTAAAATTTAAACTACTCGAATTCTCAATTATGATTCAATACATACTCGATTGATACAGATTCGATTAGATACTCGATATATTCTCTTATAAAATATACAAAATTAAATCAAATTAGAACAATTAATTATTATTATTTTATTTTGTTTTTAATTTTAATTGTGATTTTATATTTGTAAAATTTAATAGTAAATATATTTTCTCATTTTTAAGTAAAATAACAAATTTAATTTATAATTGTATCTATTATAAAACTAGTTATTATGTGGAGACTCGAATTCGAACTTGAATTTGAAGCTCATTAGTAGTTTGAATATAATTTGATCCAAGTCTAATCGAATTCGAGTAATTAATAAATATTCTAGTTGAATCGAATCTTAATAGAATTTTCAAATATAATTCGAATTTGAGTATAAATTTAACATTTCGAATCGAATTAATTCGAATAGCTCTCTATTCGACTCGTTTACATCATTAACTGTAATTAGTGCGTTGACGGTATGTGTAATGACTTGAACGGACCTAATTTTGAGTGACAACAGGCCAAATCACGTGACAAATCTAGTTGCATTTGGCAGCCATTTCTGCAATGAGTTCTTCTATGCAGACAGGAATATGGGACAGGGATATTGGACAGGAGGTGTATTTAATTTTCATCTATTTATATTTTTATCCCAATTGAGGGTCAAAACATAAATAAATAAAAGTTAAATACACTCATGTCTAATATTCATGTCCCATTTTTCTGTCTGCTTAGACTTTTTGTTCGGCCATACTTCAAATAATTTCTTTCTTAATTTCCAACTTTATTAATTATTTTGATCATCTATTTAGAAATTTGAATTCCTGAAACATGAGAATGATTTCCTGCCAAGACATGTATGGTCATGAAAGATCGAAGAATTCAATGTATCAGAATTGACTGAATGATAGTCGTGGAAATATTTGTTTCTTCTTAATTAATTCTTAGGGTAGGTAAGAATTTTTCTATTCTTGCTTATATAATTATTAATTAATTAATTGCGTGAAAAAGATTGATGTTAGAGGAGCAAGAATGCTGAAAGGAAAATTAGGTGGAAACGGAACATACAATTTAGAGCTAGACACATGATAAATGTGGACTTTCAAATTAACTAGTAGGCGAGGTCGGTTTTGGAGGTGCGGATGTAAGTATATTGTGGTGACTGGTGGGTGAATCTGAGACTGAGACAGAGACAGAGACAGAGACAGAGACAGAGACATAGACATAGTGCGGGCCCTGGGGCGGGCGACTTATCGGGTTTATAACAGACTTGCTAGTTTTCAATCGGATATATGGATCTGATACCAAGTGGTTACTAATTACTACAGGGAGGATACCTAGTTAGCTTAACATACAGATATCATATATGTTCGGGAGCATTTTATCGACCCTCATTTGGGCCGAAGGCTTAGTATCAAAAAGGCTGGAGAGATCGGGGGGCTGAAGCCTATGAAGATATTGGAGGTGCTTGGGTTAAGCATCTAAGCCCTCCCGGTAGGAAATGAACCCTGGCCTTTGTGATGTTTGGGGCGGCCTTCTTGAGTTAACAGGTAGAAGCCCAGCACTAGATTATAGACCGTTTGGGCTCAAGCACAATAGCTCTCCTGCAGTCAGAGTCAGAAGTCTTCATTCATAGGCATATAAGGTAACTCCAAATATGGTGATGAGATTGGACTCTACTTGCACCTTTTAAGGAGATTGTGTTGACCCAAGTTATGGTAACTACTATACACTAGAGTCCTAATCCGACCTGGAGAAGGATTCTAAGGTGGTGAGTCTTATAAATATAAGGCCTAGGGTTATCATTATGAGGTAATACCTACTTTTGAGCATTAAATACTTATCCTCCATTGTTAAACCTTGTAATTTACTGTCTTTCATTCTCACACCTAATTATCCCCGCAAAGACAAGCCATCAAGCTTCGTGTGATCATTCTTTCGTGCGAGTTCTAGCGCGGATTCTTGTGATTGACGCCACGCACGTGAAACTTAATGCGTTAACATTGGCTTAAAAGAGGGGCGATCTTAAATAACAATCACAATCGAATTCTTTTCCTGCAGAAACTACATGGCGAGTGTGGAGTATGCAGCTTTAAATCGTGAAAAGGCTAAACACACCGCACCACTCTTCGTGTGAGAGGATCGGTGAAAGACAGATCGGGTTCCGAATCCAGATTTATCGGATGGAGCCAAACCGGCTCCCCGACGAAGGCTCTTCCATGAAAAGCAGTCATGCATGACCAAGAATCAGCCATCGGATGGGCGGGTTAATTCACGAAAGCCACGGAGGCGCGTGAAAAGAGTCGTAGCTGTGGTAATGAGATCGTAGAGAATTCATCTTGCGAGTAAAAAGATGCAAAGAAAACAAAGATGCCATGATGACCCTACGCCTTCAAAGCAGAGGAGCTCGAATCTATAGATGGCCAACGTGTTTCGGAGAAAGCAGAGGCATCCTCTAAGAGGCGTAGGCACCATAGCCGATCTCTTTGGCCACCTCGAAGGAAGGGGCGATAGGGAGAAAAGTAGATACCGGTCGTTTCGAGGGACGGCCGGGTTTAGAGGAGGAGTCGATCAACAGGACGATGTTCGAGCACCCGGGTTGGTCCGGCAGCAGGAGGAGGAGACAAGATTCCCGAATGTGAGAGGGATGGACTCACAATCGTCCCCTCATGCGCAGAGATTTCACCCCCTCGCTCAAAGGGTAACCGAATTGGAGAAGTCATTGTTGTCAAGAGTCTGATCTAACGCCTCGACCTATATAGGTCGCGCCTCTCACGGAAATTAATCAGAGATAATGGACCCCAAAGGAAGATGCCCCGATGGAGACTTATGACGGGTCAGGGGATCCTCACGATCATTCGATGGGTATGACAGTTGATGACGATTATGGCCACTCTGATGCAAACCCAAGTGCCACATGTTCATTCTACATACTCAAGATGGCCTACCGGGAATGGATGGGAACCTTGGCGCCGGGATCGATATCTTCATGGAATGACCTTCGAAAAGTTTCATGCACGTTCGGGAGTAATAAGAGACGGGGGAAGATCACAAGATCCCTCATGAGGTCGTGCAGAGATCGAGATGAGAGTGCAAGCGATATGTTAAGAGATTTCGGAGGTCGGGGGTCGGTGGCGAGTTGAATTCCCCACAAGCCTTGGGATTCTTTACAACGGGCTAGACATCGAAAAATCAAAGAAGTTCATGAAGGACTCAGTAATCAACCCCTACCGACCGACCGACAGAAGCCTTCCATAGGTAGAGGTCACATAGCGATCGAGGAAGCGATGGGGAATTTCAAACCACAATCCCAATCCTATGAAGTCTCAGAGATCGGGACAAACAGAGCTATTAGAAGTCCGATAACCGTGGAGGGCCTGATACTACATGAAGAACTACAACGGGGGGCGGAAGGCAACCCTTCCCAAACAAAAGTGTCAACAAGGTGTACACCACACTCAATACAGATCGGGCCAAGATATTGGAGGAGATGTGAAGCAAGCCCTTTTTGAACCATGTCAAATGATCCCGGCCGTGGAATAGGGTTTGAACAAGTATTGTATGTATCACCGTAGCTCGGGTCACACGACGTAAGATTGCACTAACTTGAAAGATTTAATAGAAAGAATGTTCGAATCTGACGGCTAGATACGAAGACGTAGTTGGCGAGAAGGGCCGGAAGCCCCAAGAGAGGAGAAGCACAGCCGCAACCAAACCCACAAGCCCGAGGAGTTATCGATGTGATATCGGGCGGGCTCAGAGGGCGAATCGCAAAAGCAGGAGTGGGCATCACGGGCCGATCATCACACCACTGGCGCCTCCTCGCCCAGAAAGGACAGGCCATATTCAGGCACGACCATCTCCTTCTCAGACGATGACTACCCTACAGAATAGATCGAACCGTATGACGGGGCACTGGTGATAACGGCTCAGGTCGGGCCAGTGGACATAAAGAAAATGATGATCGACAACGGGTCTTCGGTCGACATACTCTACACAAATGCATACCAACGGATGGATTTGGGAGGAAAGAAGATGGAATTGGGAGGCGAGGGCCCATCAGACGGCTTCAATGGCATGAATCTTGCTCATGTGTTTCGCACTTCAGATAACTACTCATCATATTTGGGACGCCTCCTCAGCAGACGGAAATCATGGTAAAAAATTTTGTCGTCTGCAGTGGATTCTACTTACAACGCCATCTTCGGGAAGGCCCACATTAAAGAAAGACCGCAGCAAGAATATCTATACCCCACTTCAAAGTCAAGTTTCCGATACCAAACGGGATAGGGGAGGTAAAAGGGGATCTGGATATCGCCCGAAGGTGTTATCGAAATACCTTGATTTCCTTAAGGCCTGAGTTAAGAAGCGAAACAGACGTTGTCCATCGAGATAGAAAGCCGTTCAACCGAGAGAAGACGGAACCCATGGCTCTACCAAAGGTTAAGCATGAAGATGTTGAAATGGTACCGGGAACCCGCATAAACCGTCAAAATCCAAGCGTGATTATCCGAACAAATGCGAATCTGTTTGGTGGAATTACTTGGTGTATCTTGAACATCTTCGCTGGGAACCTAGCGACATGCCCGAAAGTAAGTTTAATCAATAGCATTACATAGGCTTCATACCACCCAAAGAGGAAGCCAAAGATACTGAAAAAGAAGGATCTTTGCCCTTGAAAAGACGTAAGATTATTGACGACGAGGTTACTAAATTGTTAGAGGCGGGGTTCATCTTCAAATCGACTATCCCGAATGGTCGCGAATGTAGTATTGGTTCGTAAAAAAAAATGGGAAGTAGAGGATGTGCATTGACTACACGGACCAACAAGGCATGCCCCAAAGACTTCTACCCTTATGAACATAGACCAAATTGATTGATGCCACTTCGGGTATGGGATGCTAAGTTTCATGGACGCTTTCTCGGGATATCACCAAATCTCGATGCACAAGGAAGATATCCCGAAGACTAGCTTCATCACTCATCGGGCTATATACGTGTATCGGAAGATGACCTTCGGACTGCTAAACGCAGGAGCAACTTACCAACGAATAATGAACTTCGTATTCAGAAAAGCAGCTGGGGCGAAGTATGGAAGTGTATGTGGACGACATGATCGTCAAGAGCATGTCAGTCCGGGATCATCTGGAGGATTTAACAGACTGTTTCGAAATAGTGAGACAACAGAAACTGAGACTGAACTCGACCAAATGCACCTTCGGATTGGGTTCAGGGAAATTTCTGGGGTATCTAGTCAGTAAAAGGGGAATCGAAGCCAATCCAGAAAAAATCTAGGCGATCTTAGATATGAAATCTCCAAAGACATACAAAGATGTCCAGAGACTGACGGTCAATTGTCGCCTTCTGAGATTCATGTCAAGTCACCGAAGATGTCTATCCTTTTTTGACACTCTCAAAGGCCCAAAAATGATAAGAGTTTCAGTGGACTTCGAATACTGAAGACGCGTTCCAAGAGATCAAGAGGTATTTGGGTTCGGCATCATTCTTAATGAAACCGATTCCTCGTAACCTTTATACTTATATTGGGCGCAGTCTCACGGCGATAGGGGGCGACCGGTGAGGATAAGGGAGGTAAGCGATTCCTGTACTATGTCGCCCATGTTCTTCTAGACACGTAAACGAAATACCCGAACTCGAAAAATTTGCCTCACGCCTCATAATTGTTAGCGAGAAAAACTCGAGCACTATTTCCGTGGCTTCGGTTGATAAGTGGTCTACACGGATCGCCTTTAAAGAAGATTCTCGCCAAGCTTCAAGTATCGTGTCGGTTGGCCGCGTGGGCAATGGAGTTGACACAATTTGTTATAGAATCGCCTTAAACGGCAATCAAAGGGCAGGCGTTGGCAGACTTCGTGGTCGAGTGTTCTTTCACCGAACCGGAGGTGAGTCCGAAACACAACTAATCCGCACTCTCATGGACTCTATACGTGGATGGATCGTCAACTATGGATGTCGATTGAGCAGAGTCATCCTAACAAGTCCCGAGGGTTCAAGGTACAAAGAAGCTATTCGCTTTTGGTTTCAAGGCCACAAACAACGGGTTAGAGTACGAGGCCATCTTAATGGGGGATACGATCGGCCAAGCTTCCTAGAGGTACGGAGGTTGATCATCTACATGTGATTCACAAATTGGTGGTCGAGCGATTATCGAAGCAAGACGGGCTCTGGGGCAAGGATGACCAAATATCCGCCGAGGTAAAAGATAAGCTTATGTACTTCACTTCATACAATTGTCGGGGTGGACTGTCGAGATAATACGATAAAGAGATGCCTTGGCAAGGTCGGCAACCATCAAGCAAGCTCTTTCAATGGATCGAACACTTGGAGGTTCTCGAAAAACCCAAAGTCCTCAAGGCGTAAATCTTAGCTTTGGACCGACTCGATCACCGCTCACATCTTATATCGCATACTTGGCCGATGGGACCCTCCTTCTGACCGAATCCTAGCCAGTAAGTCAAACAATCAAGCTCAAACTTCGTCCTCATAGATGGAGATCTATACCGAAGAGCCTTTAGCTCTCCATCGCTTCAAATGCTTGACTCCTTCAGAGGCGTATCACACACACTTCGGAGGTACATGTGGGGATCTGCGGGGATCACGTGGGAGCAAAGTCACCAGCACATAAGATTTTGAGGCGGGGGTATTATTGCCAACTATCTATACGAAGTCGAAGGAATTCGTTAGAAGTGTCCCAAGTGCCACCGAATGAAAGAATATTCCACATCAACCCCGAGGAAATATATTCCGCTCGAACCCGATCCCCTTCATTGTGTGGGGAATCGACATTCTGGGCCTCTCCGCCAAAAGCTGGCGGACAAGTTAGCTTTGTGATCGTGGCTATTGATTACACGACAAAGTGGGTCGAAGCCAAACCACCGCAAAAGATCACCGAATGCAGAGTGTTTGAAGTTTTTTAAAGAGGGGTCGCTCTACCGGCTTCGGTATCCCGATGCGATGATCTCGACAATGGCAAGCGCGGTTTGGGGTCTAAGTTTGAAGGTTTTTAAAAGAGTTAAGATCCAAAGATCGTAAGACTTCGGTTGCCCACCCTTAGTCAAACGGCCAAGTGGAAGTGACCAATCGAACCCTACTCAATGGGATTAAACGCAGATTAGATGAATTAAAGGGTCTGGTGGCCAAGAATCATTATCTATTTTGTGGGCGATCGAACTACCCCAAGGACTACAACTGGAGACTCCCCATTCAGGTTGGCATACGGGACCGATGCACTCATTCCTGTTGAGATCGAATCTCCAACTCTTCGAGTCAACCAATACAAAGAGCTATATAATGATGAGGGTTTGAGAACGAATTTAGATTTGTTGGATGAAGTTCGGGATTCAGCAATGATGAGATTGTCCATCTATCAGCAGCCAAATGAACAACCCGACACTATAATCGGAAGCAAGAAAACGAGGAGGTTTGCAATAGAGATTTGGTCCTCCGAGAGTCTGAGGCATCAACCCCCGTAACACCTTGGCAAACTAATGCCCAACCGGGAGGGGCCTTATGAGGTGGTAGGAATGCTAAAGCCGTGAACCTACCGGCCTTTGAAAGCAATGGACTGCCTCGGAGGTAAAGAATACATGGCATCCGGAAGACTTAGAAAATTTTACCAAGAATAGTTATGTCGTTTTATTTTTATCCATGTAATCGTTTCAACTCAAATGATATAAATGAAAGTTCTATTTACATCGTTGTTTAACTTCATCTATATTCATATATTTCACTTACTTGAATAGACACGCTTGGGCACTATCCGATCAAGAGGTTCGGAAAAACACCACCGATCGAGATAAGTCCCAAAGATAATCCGACAAAGAGTTCAATAAATTCTTAAAATATAGATCTCGTGCACTATCCGATCGAAAGGTTCGGAAGACACCACCGATCGAGATAAGTCTCGTGTATAATCTGCTGACCTTCAAAATCGATAAACTCTAAGGACAATCCAATCGGAAGGTTCGTGGACATAATCGATCGAGATTAGTCATAAGTAAAATCCGATAATAAACATTCATGGGCAAAAAATATATCTCATTCATACTTAGAAAATTTTTATTTTACAAACCCGGCCGCCATTTAACTCCAAGCAAGACAAAAAGGGAAATTTTCTTTATTATAAATCCTACATATCTACTCGGCGAGGGGGGTCTTCAAATACGTCGGACTCATCATCCAGAAGAGTCAAGGATGGAGACATCGAGCCCAAAGAGCCCATCGCCTTTTGCTTTTAGCTTTTTCCCAACGAGTCTCATACCCTCACCAAATCAAAATTACGACCTTATCGCTCAAGGCTTTGGATTCTTCGATTCGACGATGGCTTGTTGTCCGCTTCGATTATCTTCTGGAAAGGCGCTGATTGTGAGCAAATAAAGTGTTGTTCTCCTCGATCAAGAACATCATCTTATCACGCATCTCGGAGAACTTGAAACGTATCTCATTAACAACATCTTCCCGATCCTCGACCGCTTGGAGCAGATTGTAAGACCCCAAATAAATAATAAATGAAATTTAATTTTCTCTAATTATTATTTTGAAATAGTAAGGGTTGATGTGATTAATGTGGATAGTTATGGGTAAAATACGCAAATATTTCAAAATAAGCAGTTGGTTATAAAATATTCATCATTGTTTGGAAATATTCGTTTGGTGTCGTGGAATATTCGTGATGACGGACAAGACACGTACCATGTAAGGGCCCCCATAACTAAAAGCGATTGGAGGAAGAAAACGACAAATATAAGTTGTTTAAAAATAACTACAGAATAGTTATTACTGCTTTACACTATTGAATACCGATTGTTAAAACACAAGAATACTGCCGTTGTTACTTGAAGATACTGCAGATTGCACCAATTATTGACTCTTACGTAAGAAGGCACTACTCAATAATGGTTACGTAATTATCGCTCAAAGATTTTATTTTATTGGTTCAATAATTGTTGCGTTGATATTTTATATCATCGTTGTTTCAATAATTGTCATTACACAAGATTTTTCATTATCGAAGCAATAATTCATATTATCCTAATAATATTATTAGATAACATTATTGGCAATGTCTAGAAAGTTCTGCATCTAAGGAGAGGTTTGGTCACCTAATCACAAGGCCACCAAGAAGAGAAATTCTTATCGAAAGCCCCTCTTTCCTGAACCACCGTTGTCAATATTTTGATTCTCAGTAATATTATTTGTGAATAATTAATTATTGATTCATATGATGAGGAAAATATTGATTTTATGTGGATATAGATGGAGAAAAATTTTAATGTGACAATTGTTGAAAATTGAAATTTTATCTTTTTCTCGATAAAACAATTCATTTAAATATATATATTATTATATTTTAATAATATAATAATGGTGATATTTTTTACAACGAATGTGGGATATATGAGTATCTGAGGAGGAAGAGTATTTTTGTTACAATAAATGTTTAAAACATGTTAAACATGTCTTGGACCCTATTTATCGATCGAAATTTGATTATAAAGATCTAAAATCGCCTGCTTTGTAGATTTTGGCCAATTTCTGCTTTGGAATTTGGAAAACTTTCTTCCGCAAAGTTGTAGAGAATTGAATTTCCTATACAAACACGCGAGATTCGAATTTTCTGATAAAAGGGCTATTTATTATGAATTATTAAAGTTCAAGTTCAAATAATTGATTTTTGGAAGTTTAAAATATTTTAATTACAAAACGTTTTTTTTTTCATTTTTGAAACTCATTTAACATGTGGTTAGGAGGCTGAATTTAGATGGTAGTGTGCGTAGAGATATTTAGAAAAATATAATATTAATTTATTAAATTTTCTCGCTTTGGTGTTCTAAAGCATTTTCCTATAAATAGGTGCTTAGGGTTAGAATTAAAAATCACACCGTAAACTCAAGTTTTCTCTATATATTATCGAGCGTATTCTTGTGAGTATTTTGAGTATAGTTTGAGTATTGCTATACTATGAAAGTTCAAGTTATAGCCTTATATCCAATTATTCCAAATTTAAAGATCTGATCTTTCGAGGTAAGGGGATATTATTTTTTTCAGAATGATATTATTTCTTCAATATCATTATCTTTCAAATATTGATCTGAAGTTTTATCAAATTTGGAACTTTTGGTGTTGGAGTTACTATTCACATATACGACCTTTATTCACGATATACTGATTATTCATTCAATAATCGTAAGACTATTCATCAAAAAATGAAAATTTTTCTTTTCGTCTAAAATATCTATTGTGGATACTAGCTTTGATTGTATCCATGTTTTGATCATTCTTGAATTTTACACCACTATGATTATTTTTGAGGTATTTTTGGACGTGATAAAACAAAGTACGAATCCTTAATCCTTAATCCTTGTCATTCGATTCAATCGGATTCGCTTTTTTAAAAATATTTTTCATCATCCTCGGTCTTAAATGATGATATTATGGAATATCTTTGGCTCAGTAGTCTGAAGATGAATGATTTTCGATGAATATCTTTGGCCCAGAAGTGCAAAGATGAATGATTTCGATGAATATCTTCTGGCGCGTAGTCAAAGATGAACAGTGTTTAGATGAACATGACTAATCGGTGAATGTCCTCGGCCTCAGTAGTGCAAGGATGAATATATGATTCCGATATATATTGATTGATGTTACGTGGATAAAAATATTGATGATGGATCGTTAAATTCATAGATATTAGTAGATGTCATCCTCTACGTAACTCTTCTATGAATTAATATTTTCCGCCATGAGTATTGATTTAAAACTTGTTGTCTATTGTATTCTATTAAATTTTTCCTGTTGAAGACTAACGATAATTTGTTCTCAGACATCTTAGTCATAATATTCTTTATCGGGCTAGTTGAGCTCACCCTTTTCCTTTTTGTTCCATTTTTCTTCTCGTGAGGCGAGAATGTAAGCGAAGTACGCAGCCTGGGTATGGAATGATGGTTTTAGAGAGTTGTTTAGTAGTCCTCACCATTTTGTAAAATAATGTATCAATAATTATGATGAGGATTTATTTGTATGTGGATATTGTTTAGATGGCAATATCTCAGATTTAAACTCACAGCTTTCTTGTTGTAATAATAAAGTTGTAGTTGTTTCGCATCAGTGTATTGACAACTCGTAATGGGTGATGTATACCTATTTTTGGGGTGTCACAATTGGTATCGAAGCTTAGGGATATGATCTCCGGAGGAGATCGGGGAATAGAATCTAGGAGGAGAGAGACGAAAAATCCTTCGCCAAAGGTGTCCTACCTAAGCTTATTTGATAGTTGGTCAAGATATAGGGATATTATGTGATATATTGATTTCCTTAATTAACCCTTGTTTTATGACAAGATTTGAGAATGTCGACCGAGAATATTAACAATAGAAATGAGACCGTGGAGACGCTCAGACTTTCACCAACGAGGAGAACGTCAATAACAGTCGGCAATGTTCCTTCCGTGAACAACACCACTTGATCGACGATGAACGACACAATGTTTAGAAGCTTTTTATAGTTCATGCAAAAATCGATTTAGGAGACTCGTGTTCAAAACATAGGAGGAAATGATAGCAATTCACGGGTTGTCACAAACCAAGCGATTCAAAGAGTTGGGACCACCAGAATTTAAGGGAAAGTCGATCCGATCACAGCGTAAACATGGGTCAAGCAAATTACCAAGATATTCGATGTCTTGGGATGCACGAGAGAATGAAGGTTCCATTCGCCACCTTTATGTTCCGTGGCGCGGCAGACTACTCGGTGGGGAGTCGTAAGCGTACTCCATCCAAATTTCCCACTCAAGACATGTCTTGGGAGACGTTTCAAAAACTATTTAATGACAAATACTTTCCCGAAAGTGTTCAATACGTATGAAGGAAGTGGAGTTTATTAGACCGGAAAGGAAACAACATGGCGGTGTCTCAAAGACGAGGCGAAGTTTGCAGAGTTATCCAGTTTGCACCTCATTTGGTGGAGAATGAGGAACGATGACGCGGATGTTTCGAGAGGTTTGAAACCCGGCAGACGCCGAGATCTCATCTCTCTCAAATTTTCTATCTATTCGGATGTTGTTAACGTGGCTCAATTGTTAGAAGCGAGATAACGAAATGCACGGCCAACCGAGGTACCACAATCGAGGATCATCTGGGAGATAGCGATCAACAAAACAACAATAACCAAATGGAAAGAAAGAAAAAGACGGACAAAATGGTAACCACTCCGGTGGTAATCATGGCCATAAAAAAATAGAAGAAGCGAGTCGAGGAGGAGATTTTAAAAAGAGGAGATTCAACAACGACCATGTGAAGACGACAAGGCCAAAGAAGAATCGGTTCCAAGGAGGAGAACGACCACCGGCCATATGCTATAAATCATCACGGGAAAGAGGGACATATCAGTCCAAACTGCCCACAACAGTTCCAGGTATGCTATAATTGTGGAAAGGAAGGACATATCTCTCGAGAACGAAACCTAGTTCAGCGGGGACGGTGACTCAAAAGACTGTCCCAGAAAAGTCAAAATCAACGGTTCCTGGAAGAGCGTTTGTTGTGACTGGTCAAAATACGAGGAACCCAAACGAGGTGATCACGGGTAAGCTATTTATAAATTCTTGTGAAGTTTATACTTTACTAGATACCGTGTTACCCATTCATTTATCTCTCCGCTTGTGCTCAACGCTTAAATCGACTCTAAAAAATTAGACTTTGACCTATCTGTGGAAACTCCGTTAGAGAAAATTTCATCACATCCATCGTTTATAAATCTTGTCTAATCCAAGTTGGCACCCTTATCTTACCTGTTGACCTTATCTCTTTAAAGATACTTGCTTTTGATGTGATTTTAGGGATTGATTGGTTAACTACTCATCATGCCAAAATTGATTGTTTTTCGTAAGGTTGTTAGTTTTCATATTCTAATCAACCTATTGTTCAATTCGAGCAACTAAACCATTAAAATCAATCACCGCCATATCTAATCATAAAGCGATTCGCTTATTGAAAAACGGATGTCAAGCTTTCTTAGCCCATGTTATGGATTTGAATAAAGACACGCCAAAATTAAATAATATTCCTGTTGTTATTAACTTTCCCGACGATTTCTGAAGAACTTCCCGCCTACCCCGAGCGTGAAGTTGAATTCTTTATTGACCTTGAACACAGTACAAAGCCCATTTCTAAAACCCCATATCGAATGGCTCTATTGAACTTCGTGGAGTTAAAGGTCCAACTACAGAATTACTGTGGTCTCGAGCTCGAACATAGGCCACCAAGAATCGATCGTAAGAGTATCCTTTAAACCGCTCGTCGTCGTCACTGTAGTTTGAAGTGATCAAGAGCGTAAAAAGGAAAACCTCGATGGGCTCTTAGGCCAACAGTAATCAGTGATCCCCGGAAGAGCTAGGGACCTAAGAAGGAGTGGTGGAACAGGTCCAGGCATCGGGGACCACCATCTCTCCGTCGGTGATCGGAACCCTCGACAACCGAGGTCTTTTTGATCGGGGTTCGAGAGGAACCTCTTGATGTCCTCCAATCCTCGTACTTTCGGCCGGCGGAGGGGACGGCGGGAGAATCGACTTCGGCAGAGAAGGTGGAGCGACTTTTGTAGGCGCTTTGATGGACGGCTTGGAGGGCTTCTTGGACTTCTTCAGTAAAGCCGCCTTCTCCGCTGCATGGCTCATCTTGGCCTTTTTTGTGTGGTCGGGGCTCGGTCATGAAGTGGACCCAGTGTGACTTCGGTGATCGGGACCGTATCCTCCTCAGGAGCATCGTCAGTCACTGGGGGTCGGATGAACCCGGTTGTGATGGTGGTAGGGATGAAGCCGTCGACAACGCCCTCTGGCTTGAAAATGGTCACTGCACGGGGACAAATGGGTTAAGGCATGGAAAGCTTCAGAAAATAGGAGGAAAAATAATGAAAAACGGAAGGATACTCATAGCCGTGTTTGTACAACCAGGCTTCATTCATCAGAAGCCCCAGATTCCATTGGGTCTTTTGCCATTGCTTGTAGAACGTCTTGAAAGCATCGGCCCGGCCCTTCGGGAACTTCGAAATCTTGGCCTTTGGTCACCGGATGGGCCAGGAGGAAGGAGAGCCGGAGGTCGGTTCCTCGCAAAAACCACTTATTATGCCACCCTTGTTGCTTGAAGGGTCTTGATCGGACGGTGCGGTTGGGGAGTTTATTGAGTTCTTAGAAGACCAAGACTCTTTTCAACCACTAACGGTGAATGCAGGGCAAAGAATAGATCGAACCCGGATTGAGGCCCACCTCGCGCGGTTTGGCTATGAAAGAGACTAAGTGGATGTACAGCGTTTCGGCAGTTAGCCATGAACGACTCACACGAAGCTCAAGAAAGAAGAAATGAAATTGTGAAGTGGGAACCAGACCCCGACTTTAGAGCGTCTGAGGACGACCCACCCACTCGCCTCGGGATGCCAAAACATCTTCTCATCTAGCATAGGTACTCGTCGGGTATTCTTCAAGGATCTTAAAAAGGGACCGGATGTCAGAAATCTGTGAGGGGGTGATGGTGGAAGGAGTATGAAGGTGAGAAAACTCCTCTGAGGAATAGTATGCATTTCGAATCCTAGCCTCGGCGTCTACCAGACTAGGCAGGGTCGAAGGAGTGGTGTCGGCAGGGGCATCCGACAGTACGACCTCTAGAAGGTCGCCGGTGGTGACGGTGGAGGTAGCGGTGATAGTCTCAGTGGCCGGAATAGTGCTGAAATTGGCCATTTAAAAAGAATGTGATGCAAATAAGAAGTTTCGAAGAACAGATAATCAAGAATATAACTCAAATATCTGCAAAGTAATGGGAGTTCGTGGAGTTTGGGGAAGAAATGAGCTCGCCGGAAATCGTCTTGCCGGAAAAAATGAAAACAGAGAGTTTGGGAGTGAGAGTCAGTAAAGGTGATAATGAGGGGGGAAGAGGGGTTTTTATAAGGGGTACGGCACGGAACCCCAAGGTGGCTATTAAATACTTGAGGTGGGTCCAGGCGTGAAAAGGCGTGCAACGTTTCAAATATCAAGAATCGATCAGATGGCTTCCACAAAGAAATTTCATCATTACCGTCGTGACCTTTCATATACCGCCTGCTTCAAATCCTAACCTTTCAAGTCTCCAATCATAAATATGTTATAATTAGAGACCTGGGGCAATGTTCGGGAGCGTTTACCGACCCTCCTTTGGGTAGAAGGCTTAGTATCGAAAAAATTTGGAGAGATCGAAAAAAACTTCAAAGATATTGGAGGTGATTGGGTTGAGATCTAAGCCCTCCCGGGCCGAGTCGAACCCTGCTTTGTGATGTTTGGGGTCGGGTCTTCAAGTTCTTTGGTAAAGCCTTAGATTAGATTATAGGACCGTTTGGACTGCAGACAAAGGGCTCTCTCTGCGTCAGTCAGAGAGTCCGCACCTATTCATAGGCATATAAGGTAACTCCAAAGGTGGTGATGAGATTGGACTCTACTTGCACCTTTTAAGGAGATTGTGTTGGACCCAAGTATATGGTAACTACCATACACTAGAGTCCTAATCCGACCTGGGAAAGGATTCTAAGGTGGTGAAAGTCTTATAAATATAAGGCCTAGGTTATCATTATGAGGTAATACCTACTTTTGAGCACTAAATACTTATCCTCCATTGTTAAACCTTGTAACGGCCAAGACTTCATTCTCACACCGGAGTTATCCCCGGCAAGACAAGCCGTCAAGCTTCTCGTGTGATCTCATTCTCGTCATGTGTTCTAGCGTGGATTCTGTGATTGACCTGGCTACCAAGTAAACTTGGCTTTAGCAATATATATATATATAGGGTTCATCCACAACAACCGTTTGTTGTGGAGCAACTCCTTTTTGACTTATGAAAAACTCGGCTGGAAAAAAAAAATTCACATGCCAAAAAAGGAATTACTCCATAACAAGTGGATGAAATCACACACACACACATACACACACACACACACATATATATATATATATATATATATATATAGGGATTCCATCCACAAAGAACTCATTGTTGAAAAAGAACCCATTTTTTTAGCCACCGCCATGTTTTGCACTGAACCCTTATGCAAATTTTTTTTTTTTATAAGCCATGAAATTGTAGCGGTGGCCCAAAAATAAATTACTCTTAACAACCGGAATTCATCGTGGATAAAATTTCATATATATATATATATATATATATATATATATATATATATATATATATATATATATATATATATATATACCAGTGCACCTTCTGATCCTTCTCCAGATGCCAGCGCCTAATTATAATGCATGCATGAGCATGAATTATTAACGGTACCGTAGACATAACACAAATTAATTTTCAACTATCTAGATCAACCCCTACCTTCTCAAATCATATAATAATATTAATAATTAAATATATGGATATCAAAAAACATACGTACGGACGGTCCATTCCAAAAATAAATATCTTAACTATTTTCATTTTAATTTTTATGAAAAATGTTACTTTTTTGGAGACGGCGAAGTAAGTAATTGTTTGATTAACACTTAAATAGATTTGATCGAATGACTTCAAATCTGAATCGTTAAGTCATTCAGGCTATTTAATTTGCATACATAAAAGTCTGAATTAAATAAAAGTGGTGTGAATTGACTTTTGGATCGATAAGTTGGAAATCTTAATGAATTTTTACTTAAATACTCTCAGACAATTTAAAATATTACTGTGTATCCTTTATTCCAAAATCAGATTTCAGTCTAATCCTTTTTTTCTTCTTCTTCGACTATCATGCTCCATCTCTTTTTGTGCCCTCTATTTCAAAATTTAAATGAAAAATAATGAATCATTTAAAGCATGATGATGATGAGAGAATGAAGCATGTATATTATATTTAATTCTTCCCTCTTTATCTTCTCGTTGAAAATGATGACTAGTAGAGTCGGGGTAGGTATGGAAGGGGAGGAAGGAATTGAAAAGGGGTGGAAGAATAGCAGAAAATTAAGAAGGAGGTGGAGGAGTAGGAGTACTGCTTTGATTAGGGTTTATTTATTTATTTATTTACAGTAGCCTCCCCTCTTAATAGTAAATGTGAGCCAAGTTACTTATCCATAAAAAGGAGTGTAAGTGTTAAAATTGTTTGAATTATTCAATACTTTGTTTGATAATTTGTTTTAATTATTTATTTTTATTTGTTATACAATAAATTAATATTGTATTTTAAAAAAAATTAGTACGTTTTATTATTCAGACATATTAATTATCAAATAATTTTTTAATTCAATATTCAATTACATTCAACTCATTTAGATTATTAAACATTCAGACGTTTTATTCAATTTTTATCAAACAGGATATTCTTTGATAATGCATGGTTTGATCAATCATAAACGTCATGTGTGCAAAATGTGCGTAGGAAGACCAATAATGGAAAACTGAAAACCGTACGTTGTTAATTGCATGTATTGGAAGTAATCGATCGAGGGCCAGACATATATATATATAGTCGAGGGGGTCATATCATTCCTTAACTCTTATATCTAAAGAATATATATATATATATATATATATATATATATATATAGGGAACTAGGAGGTCGAGAGTATCATATCACTCTTTAACTCTGAAATCTAAAGTATATTAATATTAGTTGAATTTAATCTTTGTTATGAGATAATATTAATTTATTTATTTTTTTATATTTTTTCACTTATAATAAATTAACAATATTACTATAAGATAAAATAATATTAAATAAATTTGATTATTAATTAATTAATATTACATTCATTTGTCTTACTGACTTAATCATATAACATTGGTATCAATTTTTTTTTGTAAATGAGAATAACTTAATTCATTTTTTTGCTTTGAGTGGAGTGGTTACTCTCAGTTGTCTCCAAAAAAGATGACCAGACCCACAATATAAGGTTTTGAATATATAATATTATAATTTGTAATCTATCTATAAAAATAATTAATCAGTTGATTAAAAAATTCAAAGTCTGATTAATAGTCTCATAGTTCAGGGAAAATTAATAAATATATATTTAAAGTTATTAGACTAACAACTCATAGGTTTACAATGGTTGGAATAGAATGATGTGAAATATTATAATTGGACAAAATAAATTTGAAAGAAGCACTATAAGCGTCAATAAATAATTTTTTTGTGTATTACACAGTAGGGCTATGACGACGAATTTTTTGGGCTATGATGATTTCGATGAACCGTCATCATAGCCTGTATTATTAACTATGACGACGGTGAAACCGTCATTATAACTCCAAAATATCAATATAAATATATATGAATAACGTAATACATACATGTGATTACATATATATATATATATATATATATATATATATAGGGAATGATTGATGGCACATGTTAGCTATGAACATTATTTCAACTAACTGTTATTCAGCCGTCCAAAATTAAATCGAATAGCTAAGGTGTGGGCTTAGCCGCTACTCTCTAACGACTAGAGAAAATTTTTTTGGCGGCCGTTACTCCCTGATCTAGCCAAGAAAGATTTTTTTTGCTGGTTACAAGAGGAAATAGAGGTAAGGAGAAATTTCTAAAATACTCTCACTCTTAGTTAGATTTAAATAGTTTTAATGTACAAAATAATTGTATAAATAACTTTTTAAGTAATAAAAACTAACATTATCAACTATATATAATATATTTATTTCTATAAATAATTTTTATAAATATTAAAATTTAAAATTACTAATTATATTATATATATATATATATATATATATATATATATATATATATATATATATATATCTTTTGGTTCATTCAGGAGTGATGAATTTACGTACCGCGTAGGTAGTAATTGTGTACTTGTTTGTTTATTAATTTTAACAAATAAATTGTTGAAACTTTTTTCTTTCCCAAGCAAATTAAATTAATCAATACATTAATTAATATTCTCTCCGTTCTAAAATTAAAAATATAATTTAATTTTTAAAGTTAAACGATAACATATTAAACATTAAAAGTTGTATGACTCATAAAAATTTATGAAAAAATAAATTTGGTGAATAATAATTTTTGTTATGTATTATATACAATTATAATAATTTTACTAACTAAAATTAAATAAATTTTAATTAATTTAAAATTTTATATATGATCATTTGATTTTAAAAATCAAATTACATCTTTAATTTTAAAATAAAAGGAGTTCTATTGACTCAAGGTTTAAGTAGAACTACATTAATATTGCTTTAGAATATTACATAAATGACTTATGAAAATATATGATTACATTTTTAAGGAGGAGGTTAATTGCATGTTTCGTTTTTCTGTTTGTTTGCTTGCAGGAAGCAGGAAGCAGGAAGAGTCCTTCGCTTGTCCCCATGAGGAACAATCTGCCCGTCCCATGGATATACTCTTCCCGTCCCTTAATACAAGATTTTTTAAAATTATGTACAAGTATTAAAAAAATAATTATATAATATTAAATATAATTCTAAATGTCTATATTGCCCTTATATTAAAAAAAGATATTGTTATTTATTGGATAAAAAATAGTGAGAGAACCAAAATTGTGTTTAATACTTAGAGTAATATTAGAAACTAAATAATTAGAACTTACTTGGAATTTTAAAATGTCAAAAAAACTTCTCAAAAATATCTTATATTAAAGAACGAAAGGAGTATACCTGAAGGCTCTCTCTCTCTCTCTCTCTATATATATATATATATATATATATGTAAATATGTAATAGTTCTCCAAGCACACATTATGTGTGCAGTTAAAATATAGTGTAGAAAAATTAGAGATTGATAAGAAAGTGGGGAGAAAAATTATTATTTTTGTTAGAGAAGTTAAAATATGAGCGACATGACTTGACTTTTTTTTTGCCCTCTTCCTTTATAAAATATACTGCAATATTTTTTTAAAATCATTTAAGTGTTGCACAACTTCAAGAAATTTAATTTTTTTTTTTCTCCATATCCCTTTATATATAATGGCTATATATATTAATTATTAATTATTACCTAGCTCGGTTCTAGATGTTCAGAATTGACCGGTGATCCATCCCTAGCTATATATACATTTCTATCAGTTGAAGAACAGCTAGCTAGCTGATCATTGTAGAAGGTAAGATATATATATATATATATATATATATATATATATATATTGATTGATTGGTAGCAAATATTTGCTATGGTTATTTATTAGGACAAACAAATTTATCATTGTCCATTACCAGTAGGAATGCCCAAATTTAAAAAATAAATAAATAAATAAAGGCTCCATCATTGGCCACTGTTACTAGCAGATTGCTATATATTGGATTCTTAAATTTTCACAATTGAGAAAGAAAGATGCTCCAAAATGACTAGACTACATTTAATTTTTTTCTCAAATAAACATATATATTATAGATATATACAAAATTAACATTTTGTTTTTTTCTTTCATGTTTGTGTGTCTCAGCTCTTAGTTCAGCAGTACAGTTCAAGTTGCCCACTGCAAATCTCTCTGCAGCTGGAAAACTAGCTGTGTGGTCCTCTTTCATTTCTTCTCAGTGGGTAATTTAAAGAAAAGATAGAGATGTATGTATATGTTGGTCCCTGACCTATATATATATATATGAGGTACCCTTTAATTTCTCACTCTCACTCTCCGAAGTAGCTATCGTACACATCAACATGACAATGCTCTTACACGACTAACTGTAAAGCCCTCAACTTGTCAATCCCCCTACCTTCAAAATTATGGATTGGACCTATCAATTATATATCTAAGTGACGTACAATATTTCTGTTTTCCCTAAAGTCTTATTCTTAATTCCCATCTATACCGAACGTAATTAATATATAGCATTATCATTTGATCATATCCACTGAGTATATATATATATATATATATATATAATTTATTGTGATATATACAAAAAGAATCTCATGCATTTGCAATTTACATATATTTAAGTTGTATCTGTGTTCTATTTTTCTCCTCCAAATCATAAGTTATTAGTTTAATAAAGTACGTTGTCATAATATATAATAAAAATTTTATTTTTAAACTTGAGAATATTGTGTCATATAATTTTATACTATTATTACTGCAGAGATGAGTACTCTTAATTTTTGTCAAACAAAAAAATGATAAATGTGATCTGACATATGGAGTATATATATGTTTTAAGTGACTAACCAATTAATGGCAAAAATTTAAGCTTTGATCAAATCCAAACTTAATTAATTCAGGGTTGTAATTAATTACATATGTGAGGAATTAATTATAAGGGTACTATATATATATATATATATATATATATATATATATATATATATAGCTAGTTAACATGCATGATCTTGCTTGGTGCTAATTAAGTAGCTAGGCGTGCATCTGTTGACCCATGTGATGAGCATTCGATATCACAATGCCTGCCTATAAGCTTTTGTAGTTGTCGATAAAGCACTAAGGCCAACTTTTATATGGGCATGCAGATTGATCAATTAATGGTCCCCAAGTTGAGATGAAATGAATGAATATATTTCATATATCGATGGATCCACCAAATTATTTCACTAAAACACATGTTACTTATATATACTAACACATTACTTATACTAATATGGATCATATGTGTGTATATGTATATATAACTCCACATGCAATTAATTAGCAAGTCTGATGAGAGAAATTGATAAAATTTAGACCATCACAATTTTATATATATATATATATATATATATATATATATATATATATATATATATATATATATATATATATATATATATGATCTGACAATATATTAAGATGCCGAAGGCTGCCACGTGGCGGCCTATGTGCCACTGCTTTTCCTTCCCTTTAACATGGTCGGTTGAATTCCAGCATATTCTCTTCTCTTAATTCTCAATCCCACCAATTCGATCTTCATTAGGTATGTTTAATTTTTCTCTGCAAATGGAATTAAAGTGGAGTCGTCAATTCTTAACTCTTTCTTTAGACCTTCATATATAAGTATATACAGAGTTTGATTACTGAATTCAGCAAAGAATTAATTAAGTTGAAATACCAAATCTATATATATACTCCCTACAAGTAGCATATATAGACTAGTTTCGATTCTCATGTAAGTGATCGTAGCTAGCTAGATATATCCTTCTGATTTGGTTCTTTACTTATAGCTAGCATAGGTTAAAGATTTTCAACTGTCAATTGCTGCACATGATGAGTTCTTTATACTTCCAATTCATGCATTTATATATATATATATATATATATATATAGCTAGATTATCAATTCACTCGTTCACTAACATCAGTTAGATCTTATGCCGGAATTTTCATTTTTAAAGCTTAATTATCCTCGACGTGATCTATCCGGCCAGTTGACTGATCGTAGACGACCACAAATCAGCTAGCTGCTTCAAACTAATCTTTCAAGTAAAGGAGGTAAATATATTACGCGCGTGTGTTTGTTTTTTTCCACCAAGTAGGTAGGTATAACTAGGTCAAAATTAATCCAGAGCAGTTGAATCTAGTACTATTCTTGAAAAAATCTCGGAGACATTAATACGGTATGGATGAATTATTGTTTTGTGATGCAGTTCTTCCTTCATCAAATTAAAATAGTACTAGCTAGCTTTTTTTTCTTCTTCTGCTTCTTCAATTCAATCATATGTTTGAAACACATGCAGTTATAATTAAGTTCTTATATATAATTGTCGACTGGATTTTTTTATTTTGTTTTTATATGAAGCAGAAAATCAAGAAGATAATTTATTGGAAAGAAACCCATGCATATGTATGAGAAGATAAGAGAGGAATTAATGGAAGCAATTGAGCTACATCTCATTGAAATAATTCAATTAATCAAGGTGTTTTTGCACCAATTATGAGAGTTATAAGATGATTTCAAACTCAATAGAAGCAGCAGATTTTACACCAAAACAGGAAGATCACAAGACGAGTGAAGGTAAAATATCCAAGGCAGCAGCAGCTTCATCCAGCTCAACATCATGGTCAAGATTGAGGGATCCGCGGATTGTACGTGTATCGCGTGCTTTTGGAGGGAAAGACAGGCACAGCAAAGTCTGCACAGTGAGAGGATTAAGAGACAGACGCATAAGGCTATCAGTACCCACTGCCATTCAACTTTATGATCTTCAAGACAGGCTTGGCCTTAATCAACCCAGTAAGGTCATTGATTGGTTGCTTAGCGCCGCCAAGGATGAAATTGATGAACTCCCTCCACTTCAAATGCCTCCTGGAAACTTCTCTCAAATTCATCATCCAATGTCAAGTACTAATTCTCAAGGAGGACTAATTGGTCATGATTCTCAATCAGCAGAAAAATCAGAAAGGCAGCTTAACATCAATAATTGGAACCATCCATTGGAACTATCTGCATCAAATTATTGGAGTACTAATTCAGAAGGGAATTTGAGGGATCATCATATGAAATCTAAGGAAATTGTTGAAGAAAGAGATGCCAACAATAAACAAAATTGGACGAAAAGAAAGCAAGGTGATCCTGATCAAGACCATGATCATGCATATATTTCATCAAACAACTTTATCACGAGAGCTAATCTTTCTAATTCCCTAACAGGTTTGCTAAATAATGTGATGCCGGTTCATAATTCATCATTTCTCCCATGGGATACTTCGAATTTATCATTATACCAGAAAGAAGATCATCCCCACCAAAACTTCAATTTTGTGCCAATATTACCATCAACCTCCTTGTCTATGCCATCTGGATCTCATCAATTTGTTGTATATCCACCTGCTAGGGAATTTGATCCAAAACATATGATCAATTTTCAGATGTTAAACTCCACTAATACTTCACAAAATTCTCCATTGTCAAATTCATCTTTTAGTACTCCACCTCTTTACACTATAAACCAAGCCATGAGACCATTCCATTTGAGCATGAATCCTTATGGTGGAACTGCACCAACTAAAGATGATTGAGAAATTAATTAATTTCAGGAATTTATGCTCTAGCTACCCCTTATCTATAGGGCTTTCTCCTTTCAAGAAAACAGACATAGATAGCTAGCTGCTAGCTCAAGTCGATCGAGCTAGAGGGATATGTTCTATTTCTCCAAGTCACATTCAATGTTTACTTGTATAGTTGTCTCATGGTGATGATCTTGTTTTTGAGCGGTTGGAGATTGATGAATTGGTAAGATTTATAATTATTGTTGCAATGTGTATTTGAGCTACTAAAGGAACAGCTTTATACTGGTAAGATAATGATATACCTCATGTTCATATATATATATATATATATATATATATATATATGGGGTTAATGGAGATGCACAGTTGTACATACTCCAAATATACACAGTCTACGATCTACGATTTGAGAATTAACTATATGTTTCTATGGTAGTAGAGTGACTACTTTATTATCGGTCAGTAACTACTCTACGATCGTTAACTGTGTATATTTGAAATTTGCATGCTATTCCATTTTTTCATATATATATATATATATATATATATATATATATATATTGAATAGTGCTGATAAACCCTTGAAATATATACATTGATAGGAGTACAAGTGTCTCGTTGTCCTAGCTACCATAAATTCATTTTCCTTATATATACAATATTGTACGAAAATGTATTGTGCAAAATTATAATGATTAATTGTGAGCTTAATATAGAAGCAACTTAACATAGTTTTCTCTTCATTACCTTTTTAATTTCTAGTAATAGATTCTAATTAATCTTGTGATTTTATATTGGACAGAAAATTCCATTTTAAATATATTTAGCAAACATTAATATGCTAAGACTATATATATTATATATATATGGAACTAGGAGACAGACTTGGAAACTATATAGTAGGGACGAATGTAATGCTAGCTAGCCGCTGATCAGAACTGAGAAGAAAATGAAGGAAGAAGAGAGGTGTCCTTGGATGAGTGGGACAGAATTAAGTAGTGTCAATTTTGCACAAGATCTAACTACATATATGATATATATAGCTAGATAACAGTTTAACCAATTTCTTCCCATAAAGTGGCATCAAATTGAATGAATAGAATTGAGATAGGCTGCGGCTGTGGTCCTCAAATTTATGTAGATACTGTATAGAGGGGAAAAAAGAGCTAGCTAGGTACAAGAAGATAATTAGGTTTTGGAGACAGTACCGGTCTTTTCTCTCTGTCCTATACATACATATATATATATATATATATATATATATATATATATATATATATATATATATATTATTATATATAACAGAAGGGACCACGAGTTTACGTATGATCATGAGGTCCCCTTGCTTGCTGATTTAGTTTCCGGCATATAAAGTTGGCCTAATAAGCAAAATTACTTTCAAGAATATATATATATTGGATCTTTTCTTGCTTATTTTAGTTCTTTAAATTTAGGGTTTTGAGTTTCTTGTGGCACCCAGAAAACATCGATCTGTTTAACACTCGCAGAAAAAGGAAACAACTTTACATTGAATATTTTACTCCTCGGTGGCAGGAAAAATGTTGGTAGATTACTGCCATCAATGAGTAATTCTATCCATGCCAGTTAACTTAAACACCATTAATTCTCTCTTTTTTCTCTATTTTTAAAGTAATTCCTAGCTAGAATTACTTACTAGTTAGGTCATATATAAGATTGCACCAGAAAAAATAAACAAGAAAAATAAGATATAAAGATGCAGTCTTTCTCAAGTTACGATTTCTTGATAAATTAAAGAATGATTGCATTTAATGTGAATTTAATTAGTCTGCAGAAAGATTAAAATTAATATAAAAAAAAACTACTACTACTAGAAAATTAAGTTAATTATAGGTGCAGTCTTTAATTTCCCAAGTTAATTATGGTTTCTTCTTGGTAAAAGAATGGTTGCATTTATAGTCCACGTACAGCAAGGTTAAAATCAATTTGACGATTGAGAATTATTTGGTTTCTGTTCATAGGGAGTTTGGAGTCGCTAAAGCTTGCTAATTGAGACGGTTTCTCAACGCGTTAATTTAAAATTTATTTTAATTGTATGAGTTTATTTTGCATATCCTAATTAAAATGTAGAATGCTGTCCAAATGGTATGAATATTCTATTGAACATTCTTACTCGTTGTGCAACGTAGTATTGGTAATTTGTTCTTCTTCTTTTTTTTTAATTTTATTTTGGTTATAGATTTCTAAAAATATTTAATTAGTAAGTTAGTTTTCATATTGTTGGGTCATGATATTTCATATATTAGGCCGAAAGTATTGGGCATACTTATTCGGTTAGTCCATTGGATCATCATTATTGGATCCTAAAATTATTAGGCTTAGTCCTTATATTATTTATGTTAAGTCTTTACAAGTACTGGGTCGGGTCAATGGGCTGACCTCTTAGATAATAAATATCTCCATCTTTGACCGGTAATGATGAAAAAGCATGACTGTTGTATCTGCATGCATTTATGTGGATGGGATCCGGGGATGGCCGACGATAGAAAACAGTGACCACAGGTAGTGGGTGGGCTGTGTGTAGTCGGCAGAAACCATCAGGATCAGGGGGTTGTGTCAAATAGTAGTGGGTGGCACGGTAAACCGGGCTAAAGATCAGTATAACATAGCAAGGAAGTCTTCAAGCAAAAGGTACACACACATAACGGATAATTTTATCTCTCTCAAGGCATTAGATATTTTTATCCTCCATTGTTAACCTTGTGATCGCTTTGTCTTGACTCTCACGCTTTGAAGCTTATCTCCCGACGCAAGCCCGGGCCGTCGAAGCTTTTAGTGTTGATTGTGTTTTAGTGTGAAGGATCGAGCGTCTTACGTGATTGTGGCGTGGAAAGATCTTGGCGTTAACATTGGCGCTAAAAGGAGGGGGTGTTCTAGTGTCTTGTAGTTTTCAATCACAAAACTTTATTTGTTCTACGTCGAAAAAGATGGTGAGGAGCAGAGCAGATACGCCGGAAGGACAGCCGAAGGCTGTGAGCTCATCTGTCTAACACATTTTTGTTAAGGATCGTCTGGGTCCTTCGAAGAGTGCTCATGAGAGTGAGAGCACTGCTTCAAAACATGTTTCCAAGGGTTTTCGTTCGAGAGCTCATGGTGGAGCCAGACGGAGGTTGGTGTTTGCTGATAATAAAGGCCATGACCAAGATCGGAGGCAGGTGGAGGGTTCTCCGCCTAGAACCCATCACCGAAGTGGTCGGGATGACAAAACTGCCAAGTTGACGAAGATGGCAGAAGAGGCGGATAAAGCTTTAGAGGTTCTTCTGAAGCAGAGGGAAGATATAGTTGTGCAGATGCTTCGGATGGCCGATCTAAAAGATGAGGCGTCCACTTATGTTCAGTCCGGAAGGCGTAGTAGGCATAAGGATGTACAACATCGGGAAGGGAAGGAACCAGAGCATTCTGTGCATGTGTCTCGGGGTCAACCTCAAGAGAGAAGGAGATCAAGAAGCAGAACTCCCGAGGTATCAAAGAAAGCACTTATTGTCATCGGTTCTCAAGGTCGTGATGGTGGTAGACCGAGAAGCAGGTCGAGAGAGTATGCACCTGAGAATCGAGGAACAGAGCATCAACGCGAATATTCTCATCATGAGAATAGAATTGCACGCAGGAGTAGATCCAGAAGTCCAACGAAGGCAGTGGGGTCGAATAGAGGAGGTCGATCCACTTAGAGGCAGAAGATTATTCAGGACAAAGAAGTCTCCTCGCAACCAGAAGGTGTGGATTTCTTAGTTAAGGAGTTGAAGGAGCTCCGAAAGAAATTAGTTGAGGTTCAACAGGTGAAAGATACTCTGGGAAAGAAGGCGTCTCCATTTTCCTCAGATATTCTTAAGGAGAAGGCAGACACCACCAAGAAGTTGCCTCACATGGAGAGTTACGATGGGTTCGGGGACCCTTATAACCATAGTCAGGCGTTCGACCGGCTGATGGATTACTATGATTTCACTGATGCTGCCAAGTGCCATACGTTTGTTACAACGTTGAGAAAGGATGGAAGGCAGTGGATGGGGACTTTACCCGCTGATTCAGTCTCATCGTGGTCCGAGCTGTGTGACAAGTTCCATGCTCGTTTTGGGAGCAACTGAAGGAGGGGAAAGCCTACTGGTTCTTTGGCACAGGTCCGGCAGTTCTCCAATGAATCTTTGGGTTTGTATGTGAAGCGATTCAGGGAAGCCGTTGGCCAAGTATCCGACCTTAATGATCTTCAGGCTGTCGGGTTATTTCAGAAAGGGCTGGATCTAGTGAAGTCCGAAAAGTTGGTGAAAAAGCTGATGTTTCACCATCCGAAGAGCTTGGTCGAAGCTTTCGATAAAGCGGGGGGCTACATTGTGGTGGAGGAGGCTATGAATAGCCTGAAATGTCCTTCGGACAAAATGAAGGAGGCAGACACTTTTAAGGCTGAAGGCGATCAGAAGAAGGTGGGAGGGTATAATGATCGGTCAGAGGGCAGCTCAAAGAAGTACAACAACACATGGCGACAGGGAAGTAATCGCCCACCTGCTCCTGCCCAGAAGGTGAATAAGGTTTATACCAAACTGAATACGGATAGGTCGGTGATTTTGGATCAGATCAGGAACCAGCCGTTCTTTGAACCACCTCGTGATAATTTTAAGCCAGGACAGGGCAACTCTCAAAAATTTTGTGGCTATCATCAAGCTACAGGTCATGACACTAATGGATGTTGCAATATGAAGGACTTCGTAGAAAGAAAGGTTCAGAGCGGTATGTTGGTTCAGTATGTGGCCGGGAGGGACCATCAGCAAGAGCAACAGAATGTTGACCATACTATTCAGACGGTTCAAACGGTTCCACCCGTGCTGCCTGCTCCAAATCAACCATCAAGGCACGTCGTTGATGTAATCGCCCACCTGCTCCTGCCCAGAAGGTGAATAAGGTTTACACCAAACTGAATACGAATAGGTCGGTGATTTTGGATCAGATCAGGAACCAGCCGTTCTTTGAACCACCTCGTGATAATTTTAAGCCAGGACAGGGCAACTCTCAAAAATTTTGTGGCTATCATCAAGCTACAGGTCACGACACTAATAAATGTTGCAATCTGAAGGACTTCATAGAAAGAAAGGTTCAGAGCGGTATGTTGGTTCAGTATGTGGCCGGGAGGGACCATCAGCAAGAGCAATAGAATGTTGACCGTACTGTTCAGACGGTTCAAACGGTTCCACCCGTGCTGCCTGCTCCAAATCAACCACCAAGACACGTCGTTGATGTAATAACCAGTGGGACGGCAGGGAAATTGGTAGGGAAGAAGAGAAGAGGGTATCTGGATTCGGTCATGTCCGTGGCGGGTGCTCCCCCAAAGATCGACATACCATTTCCAGGGACTGTTATATCCTTCACCGATGCAGACTATCCTTCGAAGCCCATCGAACCCCATGAAGGAGCGCTGGTGATCACTACACAAGTGGGTTCGGTGGATGTGAAGCGTATGATGATTGATAACGGGTCTTCTATGGATATTCTTTATGCCCGTGCTTATCAGAGGATGCATCTTGATGGGCGAAAGATGGAGGTTGGGCAGGAGGCTCCCCTATATGGTTTTAGCAACAATCCAGTCAAAGTTGCAGGCATTATTGAACTACCAGTAATCTTCGGCACAGCTCCTCAGCAGGTAGAAATAACATGTAAATTTTATGTTGTGCATGTAGATTTGGCCTACAACACCATACTGGGTAGACCTACTCTGACAGCTCTCCAAGTTGTGACTTCCATCCCTCACTTCAAGATCAAGTTCCCAACAGCGCATGGAGTTGGAGAGGTAGCAGGGGACTTGGATCTGGCCAGACGATGCTACATGAATGTTGTGATTGCCTCGGGAGTAGGGGTCAGCAAGCAGAAATAAACCATGACGATTGAGATCGAGCCCTTCATTGAAAGCAGTTCGGAGCCATTGGTTATTCCTGCAGGAGAGACAGAGGAGATCGAGCTAGTTCCTGGGAAGAAAGGCAAAACAGTGAAGATAGGTTCAGGTTTTCCGGAACCTCTTCGGATAAATCTTATGGAACTTCTTCGTTGCTATGCGGACATCTTTGCATGGGAGCCACAAGACATGCCTGGAATCAGCCGAAAGATTGCTGAGCACCGATTAGATGTAGATCCATCAAAGAAGCCAGTTCTGCAGAAAAGGCGGATCTTTGCACCTGAGCGATAAAGGATCATTGATGAAGAGATTGCGAAGTTGATAGCTGCTAACTTCATCTTTGAAATCGACTATCCGGAGTGGATGGCAAACGTAGTATTGGTCCAGAAGCAGAACGAGAAATGACGAGTTTGCATTGACTATACGGACCTAAATAAAGCATGCCCGAAGGACTTCTATCATCTGCCCCACATTGATCAACTTATTGATGCCACTTCGGGGTATGCATTACTAAGCTTTATGGATGCTTTTTCAGGTTATCATCAAATATCTATGTGCAAAGAAGATATTCCGAAGACAACATTCATCACACACTGTTCGATGTATGCCTACAAGAAGATGACCTTTGGCTTGATAAATGCCGGAGCCACGTACCAAAGAATGATGAACTTCATCTTTTAGAAGCAGCTAGGAAGGAATATGGAGGTATATGTGGATGACATGATCGTGAAGAGCATGATTGTTCAAAAGCATCTGGATGATCTGGAGGAATGCTTTCAGACTGTCCGTCATCACAACTTGAGGCTCAATCTTACGAAGTGCACCTTCGGGCTCGGTGCAGGGAAGTTCCTAGGCTATCTGGTCAGTCAAAGGGGTATCGAAGCCAATCCAGAGAAGATCCAGGCCATACTAAATATGAAAAATCCTCAGTCATTCAAAGATGTTCAGCGTCTGACCGGGAGGATTGCAGCTTTGAGGAGATTCATGTCCAAATCGGCAGAGAGATGTTTGTCGTTCTTTGATACGTTGAAAGGACCGAAGAATGCGAAGACGTTCCATTGGACTTCGGAGTGTGAAGACGCCTTTCAGGGCATAAGACGTATTTGTCTTCGACTCCTTTATTGGTGAAACCTGCTCCTGCTGAGACCTTGTACTTATATCTGGCAGCTAGTTCTTTGGCAGTGGGAGCTGTTTTAGTTCGGGAAGTAGGAGGGAAGCAACGTCTGGTTTATTATGTTAGTCATGTCCTAAGAGATGCTGAAACCAGGTACCCGAATATTGAGAAATTTGCCTTTACTTTGATAATTGCTAGTCGTAAGCTTAGGCAATATTTTCAAGGTCGGCTCCTAGTAGTTTACACGGATCAGCCGTTGAAGAAGGTGATGAGCAAATTAGAAGTTTCGGGGAGATTAATAGCACGAATGATGGAATTATCCCAATTTTTTATTGAATATCATCCCCGAACTGCTATCAAAGGTCAAGCCTTGGATGATTTCATGGTGGAGTGTTAGATTCTGAAGTAGATCTTTGAGTTGCGGTGTTCAAACGTCGATCGAAATTCTGATTCTTGACAAAGATCGAAACTCGTGGACTCTGTATGCAGATGGATCTTCTACTTTGGACGTCAGTGGAGCAGGGATTATTTTGACAAGTCCGGAGGGATTCAAGGTGCAGCAGGCCATCAAATTTGGGTTCAGAGCAACGAACAACGAGGTTGAGTCTGACGCGCTTAGCGAGAGTCCGATTAGCGAAGAGTCTGGAGGTTCAGAAGTTAATCATTTATAGTGACTCTCAGCTGGTTGTCAAACAAGTGTCAGGAGATTATGAAGCTCGTAGAGCGAGAATGATCAAGTATTTGGCAGAGTTGAAGGACCGGCTTCAGTATTTCGTCTCCTATGAGTTTCAAGATATAGAGCGTAACGACAATTCTATTGCCGATGCATTATCGAAGTTGGCCACTACGGATGCTAGCGTTTTCGATGGGTCAGTTTATTTGGAGGTTTTGCAGCAGCCGAGTATCCAGCATGAAGCGGTGATATGCATTGAACATTCTAACTGTTGGATGACTCCCTACATTGAATATCTGGCAGATGGCGTCCTTCCTTCGGATCAGTTGCTGGCAAAGAAGATCAAGTACAAGAGTGCCAACTTCGTTTTATTGATGGGTATCTTTATCGAAGGGCATTTTTGTCACTATTGTTAAAGTGTTTGGTCCCGTCCGAGGCTGAATATGCTCTTTGAGAGGTTCACGAGGGCATCTGTGGCGACCATATGGCTGCTAAGTTATTAGCCTATAAATTACTTCGGCAGGGATTCTACTGGCCTACTATTTTCAAGGAAGCTACCGAGTACGTGAAAAAGTGTGAAAAGTGTCAGCTCAACAGTCCGATCCCACATCAGCCACCAGAAGAGCTATACTCGATCTTATCTCCTATACCCTTTCTTTGTTTGGGGGTAGATATCTTTGGGTCCATTCTTAAAAGCTAAGGGTTAGGTCAGTTTTGTTATAGTCGCTATTGATTATATGACCAAATGGGTAGAAGCGAAGCCACTTCGGTTGATAACGGAACAAGAAAGCTTGAAATTCATGAAGGAGTCCGTAGTGTTTCGTTTTGGAATTCCTAAGGTGGTGATATTGGACAACAGACGTCAGTTTATGGGATCGAAGTTTGAAGGATTTCTTAAGGAGCTGGGGGTTCAACACAAGAAGACTTTAGTGGCTCATCCGCAGTCAAACGGGCAGGTCAAGGTGACCAACAAAACGCATTCTTGAATGGGATCAAGCCTTGCATGGATGAAGCTAAGGGAAATGGCTGAAGAGCTTCTCGGTATGTTATGGGCTTATCGGACTACACCGAGGACTACTACGGGGGACTCACCTTTCAGATTGGCTTATGGCACTGATGCCTTAGTCCCTGTTGAGATGGATCCACCAGTCTTCGGGTCAGTCAGTTCAAAGAGATCTACAATGATGAAGGGCTGAAGGTCAACTTAGATCTGTTGGAAGAAGTCAAAGAAGTGGCTTTGATCAAATTGGCAGCCTATCAACGGAGAGTAGCCAAGCATTACAATAAGGGGGTAAAGCTTCGGAGATTTGAAGTGGGAGATTTCGTTCTCAAGGAAGTCGAAGCATCTACGCCTCAGAACTTGGGAAAGCTGATGTCGATCTGGGAAGGGCCGTATGAAGTAATTGAAGTACCAAAGCCAAGAACTTATCGGTTGAAGACATTGGACGGATCCGAGATCAAGAATACTTGGCATGTTGGCAGACTTCGGAAATATTTTCAGTAGCGATCGAGTTAGTTTATCGGAAGTCTGTAAATGGTGGTTCATCATCAATAAAAGATTCATTTTTTCACAATTGATCTTCTTCCTATTGATCTTAAATTTACAATGGTGTAAGGAGGACGGGGGGGACTCGTTGACCATTCGATGGTAGCCTTTTTGGCAGGTGGTCCTTATGAATTTGTCAAGCCCTTCGGGGTAGGCAAACTTCATCAGTGTAAGGAGGACGGGGTGGACTCGCTGACCATTCGATGGTAGCCTTATCGGCAAGAGTGTCCTTATGGGTTTGTTATACCCTGCATGGTAGACAAATTCTATGGTCTTTTTAATATTGTTTTTACCGCGAGTGGTAAACCAATATGCACCAAAGTAAGGAGGTATGATCGGACTCGCTGACCATTCGATGGTAGCCTTTTTGTCAGGAGTGTCCTTATGAATTTGTTTCACCCCGTGTGGTAAACAAATTCCAATGTCCTTATATCTTTGATATACCCCGCATGGTAGGCAAATGTCCTTATCTCTTTTTTATACCCCGCATGGTAGACAAATGTCCTTATATACTTGTTTTACCCCCAAGTGGTAAACAAGATCCCGATGGTGTAAGGAGGATCAGCCGAATTCACCTTATGCCTAATATATCTCACACTTCAGAAACGATAAGTATGTATTACTTTATTTTGTTCAAGTGTTGAGTTCGGTTCATACAGTTCAGTTCATTGAATTCAGTTCATATCATTTTTTAACTTAACTAATATATGCCTTATCTGATCCATAATTCAAGTTAAGTTCAACAGAATCTTATACAGTTTTCAAGTTGATTGACACTAAATTATTGACAAGAAATGAATTTAACAGAAGTCACGAAAATTCAAGTTCATGTCTGTTATAGTCCTGAAGGAACATATCAACTATGGAGCTATCCTACTTGACCAGATGTCTAAGTGGCTGGATAAGGAAGAAAAGAAAAGGTCAACTGAAAAACCACTCACAAAGGTTTTTCATCGGAGATTCTTAAGTATCATCCTGAAGAAAAGTTGAAGAATAAAATCAAGGATGATGAGGGCGAGATTCTTAATGTTCACAAAATTATGTCTCCTCAGTTGTTCATAAATTGGAAGAAAAACCCAAAGGAAGACAACAGGCTAACTACAGCAGAAAGCAGCAGAAAGATCTCTGAAAAGAAGAGAAAGACAAAGGAGGAAGAAAGCTCTGAGTCTGGTGACTCCACACCAGTTGTTGCCACACCAGCAAGCAAAAAGCCTAAGAATATGAAGAATGCTAAGGCTTCATCAAGCCATGTCTCCACTTTTAAGAAGAAACAAGGAATAAAAGAAGAACCCGGCTTATTCATCAGTAAACCCAAAAGGAGAAGAAATAGTGATTACTTGGAACCTCAAGAAAAAAAGCTAAGGTGGTAAACACACCAAATTGATTCCCAGGAAGTCAATCCAACCAAGAAGAACATGAAGAGTCTGAAGATGAGAAAGGAACTGAAAGTTCAAAGATTGAATCCTTAAAGAGAAAGTCCAGAAATGAGGAAGGAGTTGAATCTGTGAAAGAAAAAGCCAAGACTGATGGTGAAGGATGTGCAATGTGACGCCCCCATAATAGGTATACCTCACCCATCTTGGGTGCATGCCAGATACATGGTACGAATACAAATACAATCTTTAATATACAACAAGAGAGTCATGAGTTTTAATACAAATATTGTCTTACAGACAATATCCACTCTCGAGAATAAGTCCTCATTACATTTATTGTCACACTATTTAACGAATAGTGAGGACTACTAATACTATCATCCGGTCCATCACTCCGCTTCCCAGACTGTCGTCCCGGCCTATATTCTCATTTCGTGAAGAGAACAGTGAAAGAAAGGGTGAGCTCAACTAGCCCAGTAAGAAATATTATGACTAAGATAATGTAGAATAAATTATCAATAGTCTTCAATAATATTAAACTGACAAAATATAATAGACATCAAGTTTAACTGCAGCGGAATAAGCAATCCATTAAAAGAGTCAAGTAGAGAATGAGATCTACTATCTTTTATGATTTAAAAGGTTTTTCATCACTTTTATCGCTGAGACTCGACTTAATAAATAATCCACATCATCGAATCACCCCTGCACTACGGCTAAGGATATTCTTTAGTATCACGACCACAAATTATCCATGCACTACGGGCCAAGGACATTCGTGTATTCATCAATGGTCATGATCATGCCAACAACTGTCCATTAATGCACTACGGACCAATGAGGACTTTTACCACATCAATTGTAACATTACGGTCATGATTATACCGAATAATCCCTGGTCAGAATCATACCAAGTCCATCTATGCACTACAGGCTACAGATGACTTTCAAAAAATATAAACATGAAGATGATGACAATGATATAAGAATTCAATAAAATAAGTTCAAGAATTAATTTGTTCAGGAACTAATAACGTCCAAATTGTCAACATGATACTTCTTTGTAGAGTAAAATTCAAGAATGCTCAGAAGAATATTTCCATGAAAAGATACTGGATGAAGCACAAATATCAAGGATATTCCACAAATTTCATGGAGTATAGAAGTCAAAACTTTAACCAACCGAGTATAATAAAGAATGGAATAACAAAAGAAATCACCATGCATGCGGTACTTGGCATATGCGAGTTATTCAATGTAATAATAAAAAGACGGAACCCGAGTCCGATGTAAAACACACGCACGGGATATTCCAACAATGAATAATAAAAGATTTTAACCGGTCCGGTGTAAAACACATGAGACGAGGATATTCCAATGAATAATAAAGATTTTAACTAGGTCCTGTAAAAACACACAGACATGGATATTCCAACGAGAATAATAATAAAGACGGAATAATATAAGGATTTCACCAAGTATAGGGAGTTCGCGTGATCTGAGTTATTCAAATGAATAAATAAGAATGAAATAACATAAGGATTTCACCAAGTATAGGGTATGCAGCGTATACATGTTATGTATAGGGTATCAGATATCTGAGTTATTCCAACCTAATAATAAAGAATGGAATAATGTTTCTCTTCGTGAATAAGAAAGAATAACACCCTTACGGTACAACAAATAATATCTCTTACCGTAAAAGACACCGGATATCAAGTAGTGAAGTGGCGAGAATACTCTTCTTCTTTCTCTCTATACTTTCTCTCTCTCTAGAGTTTCAAAGAATTAAATAAGAAATAATGAAGGAATGAGCTTCTATTTATAGAAAAACTGAGAATGACTCTTGGTCTTAACGAAGGGTCAAAATGACTCTTGGTAATATTGAAGAGACAACTACTATTTGCGAAGGGGTAATTAACTCTTGTTAATATTTGAAGGGACAACTACTATTTATGAAGGGGTAATTAACTCTTGGTAATATTAAAGAGACAACTACTATTTGCGAAGGGGTAATTAACCCTTGGAACACCGAAGAGACAAGTAACTCTTGGAAAACTGAAAGGGCAAGTTACTATTAAAACTTTAAATCAACGATCCATATTGATTTACTTATTATAATTTCAACCAACTATTCGAAAAATTAAGACATCTCCTCATGGAATAATATTGTACCCAAATACCCGAATGCACAATACTAGAGTGAATAGTAATTAGTTGAATAGTAACTCATGAATAGTAACTCATGAATAGTAACTCGTGAATAGTAACTCATGAATAGTAACTCGTGAATAGTACTCCGACACGAAAAGTGCCCCGAATACCCGATTGAACAATATAACCTCCAGACATCAATTATTATCAAAATAAATGTCGATTCTCACTAACACAAATAATTTCAACACAATGGAACTATCAAATTCATCTTTAATCAACACGAACTTATCCATCATTAATATCATAACTCACAAAATTTAACAACCATGTTGTTCCCAGGAAAGAGGGGGCTTTCCAATAAGGATTTCTCCCTATTGGCGCGCAATTAGGTGACCAAACCTCTCATTGACAGAACTTCTAGACATTGTAAATATTGTAATTTAATAATATGAATAACTTTGTCGTCTAATTATTGATTTAATAATATAACATATAATGCAGATGATACTGTGACAATAATCGAATCAATAATATGAGAGATATGATGTAGCAATTACTGTAACAATAATTAAGTATAACTGAGTGATTTCTCACGTAAGCATCAATAATCAATACTGTGTGTCTTACTTATGCAACCACGCAGCAGATTCTTTGTACTTTTACTACCGAGTAGTTCAACAGTATCAACGGTAAAACTTCCGCCGTTATTTTCATAAATATATTTTTGTCGTTTTCTCAATCCGACAATAATTTCGTTGTGGGATCCACCAATGATTGTACCGTCGTACGGATATTCCCTGACAAAACGAATATTTTTCGACCAATCGAATATAATATAACAACTTGCATACTTTGCAGAATTTATAAATACTACCCACAACTATAACATTATAACAAATTCATTCCATAATATTCAAAAAAATATTTCGACAAAATTAAATCTTTATTCGTAAAATTTGGGGTCTCACATGCAAGCTCTACGGCTAACTCTCAGAGCATTCACTCTAATGATAAAGAAAGGCTGCAGGCTAACACAACAATATCCTCTACAACAATCGCTCTAACAAATCCAAAAGATGCAAAGTCTGAGGAAGAAAAACATGCCCACACTACTGCTGAACATCAAGCTAGCCTGTCAGGTGATGTGAATGAAGATGATTCTGAAGAAGAAGGACATGCCCCTGTCAATGATGAAAATCAAGAAAGCCTGTCTGATGACTCAAATGCCTCAGAGTCTGAAGAGGAAGAAGAGTCTGACTCTCAAATTGCTGAACCACCAAGGAGAAGGAAGAGCCACAGACTACTGGCTAAATTTGCCTCTAACAAGAAAAATAATCACTCTACTGCAGTCATTGAAGTAAGTGATGATGAATCTGATGAAGAAAATGATGAAGTTAGTGATGAATCCAAGGAAGATACTACTGAAGAAGGTTCTGAAAATGAAATTCAACAAGAAGACTTCACTGAAGAATCTGATGAAGGAAGTCAGCGAGATTATGGATCAAAAAGGGAAGAAATAGGGAAAGAGTCTGATTCTGCACTTCAGGAATCAGAGGAACCAGAATACTATCCTGTTCTCTCTCCAGCTAGAATCAACAGAAGAATAGTGGTGGAAGTTTTTGACGAACCACCAGCTAAACCAGAAGCAAGATGGATAAGTCATGGAAATGAACAACTTCGGGTTGTAAGAATGACTACAGATGAAGTACTTCATAATTGAAAAAATATGGAGTTAGATTGCACAACAATATTGTATAACTCTGAAGATCATCTGATGAGATGGTCCTTCCCATGGATGTCGTGGTTAAAGGCTCATACTGATAAGGATGAGGGCTACTTCAGTTGGTGTTACTCTCAATTTCCAAATCTAGAGCTGGTGTCACAAAACTTCCCAAGGGTAAAGAAGTTTGTAACCATGATGATCAATGATAAGCCTCACTACAAGATCTACAGACAAATTTGGAAATCACTATATTCCTATGATCATAGAGTTGACCTTTGAAGGCGGAAGGACTATGGCCAAAGGAATAATCGTAGAAGTCTAACACTCTACCATTGATGATGTTCAAATCCAAATTGAGAAGCCTCCATCTGCCCAAGCTCAGATATCTAACATCCCTTCATCTTCTAATATCTGTTGGTACTCTACGATTTCTCAGATTGTCAACACTTTCCACAATTTATCCAAGGATAAAAATCGTAGAGTCCAAGCTAGTGTTCAACAAAAAGCTGTCAGATCAGATGACCAAAATCCTGTGAAGCAGGAGCTGTTGAGGAATTCTGCTGAGCTGGCCGAGAAGATATTTCTAATGAATGAAGAGTCAAAGCAGTTAACAACAACAGAAGATAGACTCCAAGAAACTATGTCTGATATATCTCTTAAAATCAAAGAGAGAGATCACATCTATCTGAAAGCCATACATGATCAGAAAGCTACAGCTCTACGAGCACAAGAGGCAAATAAAGAGAAACTCAAAATCCTCTCTAACAAGATTGACAACATGAATCAAACTTTTTCTATGCAACTTGAGCGAAGTCAACAAGAAATCAAGAATGAAGTTGGAAACTCCTCCTACATGATGGAAGCGACTTATGTTCAATATGGAACAACTCTCTCAACCGATTAATGACAAAAGGGGGAGAAAGAGAGCATAGAAAGAAGCGACCAAGAAAGGGAACAAGAAGCGTAAGGAAACAAAAGAAGAAGATAGCGAGAAGAAAAAGTTGGGTCATCATCAAAGGGAGCTAAAAGATGATGAACTCAGTATTTACAAAAAAGTGAGGGGGGAGTCGAGAAGCGGCATACATCATCGAGGGGAGCATACAAAAGGATGATGAAGCCAATGTCCCAGAATGAGAAGATGCAAAAAGATCAAACAGATGAATAACACATCAACAGACATCTCAGAAGCATACATGGAGCCAAAGAGGTATATCTCAACTAGTTAGATATGTTACAGATCCGAGGATGTAAGATGTCATAGTATATTAAATTTCATATTATTATAAATGACATTCATGATTATATGTTTTAGAAATCTGACTCATTTGTATATAAAATTCATTCATAACATGCATATATACTTATTATTTTGTCATAATCAAATAGGGAGAGATTATGGGGAATAAACATGTGAATGATATTCTGCTTACATATGATTTGATTATGACATATATATATGAATGAATATGCAAGTATGTTTGCATTAAGAAAAGCTGTAAAGTCCTTTGATAGATAATAGAAACATATGTGCAAGGACTTAGAATGAATTGATCAAATGAGTTAGGTTGATCCTACACAAGCAAAACAGCTTTGTAAAGTCCTTAAAAAGAAATGATGTACAAGGACTACAAATATAGAAAGATCAAACATGTTAGGTTAATCTTATGATGTAATAGATAGGTTTGTCTGATCATCGAGCACTGCACCAGAAATCGTAGTCTGCCATGAGAGTCAAGGAAAACTCGAGAGCTATCGAGGCAAAATCGTAGTCTGCAAGATAGTAAATCTCAGAGTTCGTAGACTTCCAGGAGAGACGAGGAAGGATCATAGTGTGTCGAGGAAAACTTCCTCAGGGCCGTAGTCTACTGAGGAAGTCATGTTCAGAATCTTAGAGATAGCCTATCGATGAGCCGACTGAGTATCTGCCAAAGCCAAGTCAAGAATCGTAGACTACACTCAGAGTCGTAGAGTCTACTAATCATACCAAAGGCAGAGATCGTAGTCGAGCAAAATTAGATGAAGACAACAAGCACAACGATAGAAATCGTAGTGTCAAGATCTGATCTCAGAGTCGTAGTGTCTGCACAACCAAAGCTGAATCGTAGAGTGCAGAACTAAGACATCAACAGATGTGCTCACAATGCCAAAAGCAGAATCGTGAGAGCAAATATGATTCTCAACAAATGAAAGCACTCCACAATATCCAAAGGAATGAAACCTCTGGTTGACCTTTGCGTAGATCGTCCCACCAAGAAAAACAAAGAGCACTCAACGAATGGCATGCAAGCTAATAGAAGATTTAAGCACCAACCCAATCGAAGATCAAGATTGAGTTGTGAAGTCATTCAAGACGTCTCTTTCACAAGAAATCGAAGAAGACTTACTTAATGGCGACTAAAAAAAGTCGTGAAGTCACGATGGTGTCAAAAAAGCGAAGACAACGATCTTGGAAGCAACCAGGATCGTAGTGTTTGCCAAACAAAGAAAGAATTGATGGAGTGTACCCGGAGATACTGGTCAGTCTCTCAAGAACAAGGCTAAAGTGATTAAGCATGGGTCAGTCCATTGATGATAGGTGAACAGGAGATCACAAGGAGAAAGCGAACTGAGCATGCTACAAATCTGAGATGTCTTGCTATTCAGAAGTGACCATAACAAAGAGTCAAGTCATCGATGTCACGAGAACGGTCGAAAGGCAAAAATGTAGTATCAAAGCAATCGCATGAGAGAGAAGGAAGAGGTGTTTCACATGGAGATCATATCAAAATCGTAGTGTTGTCTCTACCAGTCAACAAGACACTACGATCAAGTCCATGAAGACATGCATCAGAATCGTAGAGTTCGAATAGCTAAAGACTGAAGCATTGGCAACGATTCAATCTGAAGGGTAATATTCGGACAAGAGCTTATTGAGAGCATCGATGCAAAGACGACCTCTAATCGAGAAATCAGAAGGGTAAAATAAAGTCGTTGACCTGCCCAAGATATCAAAGTGACACATCTAACAGGGTTGGTGAAACAGCAGACTGCAGTGTCAGAGAGTCAAAAAAAGATGTCATGTCACATCTGCAGTCTGTACCAAATAACTCGAGATCTGCGAAGAAATTTGAATAGCTTTCAACGGCTACTTTCCAACGGAAAGATTGGGAAGCAGTATAAATCAACAGAGCTTCAAAGATCAAGAGTTGCTGATGATTGTATTGTTGCAGAATCGTTGAGTTGGTGAATCGTATTGTTGACTCTACGATTTCCACCAAAGATCAATAGAACAAGTCTCAGTGACAATGAGACTACCAAGGTGGAAGTGAAGCAGCTTTGAAGAAGGAATCAAACAGATCGAAGCTTCACTCAACAAAGATGAGAATGCCACTGAAGATGGCAACCAAGCTGAGAGCCGAGAAGGCCAAGAAGATAGCATTCAGGAAAGTGGCTAAGTATAAAGAAGATCAAGAGAGCCACTCTACGAATCATCATGAACCGAAAATTTGGCCCGAACAAGTGCGAAACCATGTCTGCAAAGTATTCAAGAAGGGTTCGAGGATTGCTTAAGTGCGAACAAAGTCTACTAAAAGCACAGAGACTTAATAAACCCAGGATGGTGATGGTGCACGGTGATACCAAATGAAGATGAAGCGAGAAAAGAGCAAAGATCAATTTGCACCAAAGAAGATGTGGTCCGGACCCTGAAGCCCAAATCTGAAAAGGACCACATCAAGTCGCTAAGTACAAAGATGTTTAGAGTTTGAATGACATCTTAGCGATTCAAAGACCAACAACATTAACAACTAAAACAACAAGAAGCCAGGGGCTGAGGGTCCTTTGTCCTGGAGGGCTAAATGAAGTTCCAAGCTCTTTGGGCTTGAAGAGTTCTGAGGAACTAGAGAAGTTCAAAGGTGGCGGCCTTGAGAGTTCTTAGTGAATCAAGTCCCAAGGTCAGCTGCGGCCTTGAAGGAATCTTAGTGATTCGAGGTCTTGCCTTCCTTGGTGGAAATCTCGCTAGTTGAAAGCAGAAGAGTGGATTAGGAGCTTGAGTCTATGAACCACTTAAAACCTCTTGTGTCTTTTACTTTATGTCATTTACATTATGTACATTAACTACTATAACTACTATGCATGTTTTAACTGCTTACTACTGAAGTAACTCTACGAACAATGTATGTGTGATTATGAATATATCAATGAAGGGGATCTTTTATTTATTCCGTTCTGCTTGAAAAGATTCTTAAGTTTGTCACATGCTAAATTATTAGCAATACAAAATAAACCGGAAAATTATTTTGAAATTCTAAGGATCTATTCAACCCCCTCCCCCTTCTAGATCTATATTGTGCCTACTGGGAACTAACAATTGGTATCAGAGCAGGTTCTCATGCTATATTCAAAAGCTAATCGCTTTGAGTCTGATCCTAGGCACAAACATTGTTCTAAACTTAGTTTAGTAGTAAGTCGCTTGTTATATGCAGATGAGCTCACACGTTGGAAATATTGGAAATATTGTGTACAGGTAAATGTGCATATACACCTGAAGTTGCTCAGATTGGTCCATGTCTTTGATTATCATATCAACAAGACCAATCCTTGTTCGATGTCAATCTTGTTGTCTGAAGACCAGGATAGAAAGCTCAAGAGATATCAACAGAAAAGATTCAAACATCCACCAGCCTGAAAAGATGAAAAGGCCATACATGCTACGTGATACTTATCCAGAGAAGAAAGAAGAACTTCTCAATCATATGATTGGTTAAACTGCAGCTGGATGTAAATCTTGTGAACTCAAGGATGTCAAAGAATTAGAGATGCTGACACTCTCTTAGCTTGTATCTTCAAGACCACGGTGATTGATCAAGATCAACCTGAAAAATATTGGTCGTCGAAGAAAATGAGAAAACATGCACATCAATGCCTAAACTCAAAGATATCTAAGATAAATGACTAATAAGAAACTAACAACAAAAAAGGTACGTTTCTCACTAATATAGATATGAACATCATATTTGCACCTTACTTATGAACTATAACGAGTTTTCCTTCAAGTATTCATAATCTATCTAAAAAGGTGAATAGAGAAAGTACACTGATAATGGAAACTCAAATGTCTATAAACTTTCTCTCCATCCAAGTTTTAGGTTGAAGATGATAACTTGAAAGAGACCTGAAATGATTTTAAGAGCCTCACAGGTTGATTGAAAGTGAAGTAATCTTTGCTAATGAGTTAATGTGCTTTGTACATCCTATGGTCTAAGTGTTTAATGACACACAGAGTATGATCAGATCTACAAGAAAATCTTGAAGATTCATAGAAACTGATCACCTCCATGAATCAACCAGATACTAATAGATCGTAGAGTTGATTCTCACTTTGTGAACATTTAAACCCTGTGATCATAACTTAGCATATGATGAAACCATCAAAGAAAAGAGCGTTCTATTAAAATGTCTGATTTCTCTCACACTCACCAATATGCATCTCAAAATGTATTATCTAAATAAAATACATACATGGATACGACTGATGGTGGTCAATGTGATGTTCATCCAAATATATGAGGAACAAGGGTTTTAGTAACTAACCTAGCAGGACCCATCTAACCATGGGTACCAAATATTAGAAATGAATAATCTGTAGGTACTTGGTCTATCTGACCACACTAAGGAATGCTAAAGCAAAAGACTTGATCAAGAATAGTCAACCAATGAAGGCTTAGAACATTTTCGAAAACAATTACGAAAAAATTCCTATATGTCAAAGCACATCTTAAAGACTGTTGAGCTAATCTAAATGAAGCTCAAAAGGTCGCATATCCTTATATGGAAGCAGGCCACTCACCAAAAGAAGAAAAGGGTCTTATATGCTCAATCATGCAAAGCATGTCATAAGAGAAGAATCCTCAAGGAAGCTGACTACAGAGAATCATCGAGCATCAATCATGAGGAACTCACTATGGGAGCAGAACTCAGCAAGCACAAACTAACAAGGAATACTACGTTTGTAGTGTTGTCAAAGGATCGTAGAATGATCAACCCTGAAAATGCCCATTTCCATGATACAAGAAGATTTAAATGACTTCAGCCAGAATGAGATATGCATGGCTGCCTTTTGTTACACTAAACTTATGTCTCTCTGAGAAAATAGTACAGAACCTCTAGACCATCAGAAATATACTATGAAGCAGTATACCAACTATAAAGTCCCAAAACTTTGTGGCTGATGAACCAAATGAAGATCCATATTCAATAGGAACGTCTCAAAACGTACTACTGATAACCCTTCAGCCACCCAACTCAAAATCGTGGAAAGCCTACGATCAAACATGTAATTGAAGTGTAAAAGCGGGAGGACACCACAATTGTAGCGGTCACGATGATGCCTAAAGTTGGAAGAGAGACTCCCCAATGTAAAAGGTTAAATGAGATATCGCTTGAATCACTTACAAAGTATTTCATCTGGAAAGCGCCTCAGGGACAAACCTGACTCTTAGCTCACTCTAAGAGCTTAGCCCTTCCTGAGCTACCTTAACCCAGAAGGAATGCTTAGTAAAGCTCATCTCACGGACCAAGTCAGTCAACGATTGTAGAATAGAGCTTTAAGAGAACTCAACAATCGTGATGCAATCTCAACGATCGTAGTCAAAACTCAACAATCGCAGAAGCAGACTCGACGATTGCAGACTTACTAGAAGACACTCTAGCTCATGAGGAGCTTGGAAGAACGAGACAATTGCTCTATCATTCTGAAGTTTGAGGAGATTAGTTCAAATACAGTTTGGAAAGACATCTTGCAAACGCACATCAGAACTTAAGTACCCAAACTAGCTTGGGGTACATCAGTGGTTGAGCTATGCAATTTCAACATGAGGAGAAATGTCTAAATCATCCACTGTAACATCCTTCAGAAAATTGATTGTTGAGCCAACAAGGAAAACGTAGAGTCAATAGCTGTCCTATCATGCTACTCTACTAACTAAAAAGGTCAAAGGTCAATCCACGTCAATCAAACGTCCACTCTTCTGAAAGAGACAACTAAGCGACAAGTTCTTTGGGGAGTTCTGACTTGATCATCGGGTATCGTGCAACCAATGACTGGGTGACACATCACAGCGTTTGCAGGGATAGAAGAAACTGCCTTAAAGACAAATTCAAAATCTACAAACAGTTGTTAGAAACTATCAAACTTCTTCCCTCTCTTTTTTAAACCCTAAAAGCCTGTTCACTTCCTGAATCCATTAACCCTCCAAATCCTTACCTAAAATCACAGTCTATTATCTCTCACAAGACTTCCTAAAACCAACACCCATATTCCTCGAAATCCTCAAATGGCAGACTAGCGAGTAATCACTGGCATTCAGCTAGGAACCAAGTCGTTCGAAAAATCCGAGAAAAAGTTCAGGGATATTCTCGAACTTGTGAAGGATGCAGGGTTCTCAGAATGTCTAGAGGTGAACACACGAATATATGGTGATTTGGTCAAAGAATTTCATTCAAACACAACCATAAATTCTGGGATTCTCTCCACCAAGGTTAAGGGTCAGATACTGAAACTAAGTTCTTCTGACATCAATCAATGCTTAGACCTTCCTAATCAAGATCTGAAAAGCCTGGAAGAGATCGACACTGAAAAATCCAAGAAGATTATGCAGTACAAAAGAAACCCTAGTCTGAAGGACATGAAGAAAAAGGAGTTTCTTGAAGAATATGAGTTCCTTGCTGAAATAGTGGGTAAATGTATCTTATGCAAAGACACTGCACATGACATTGTGATTGATCAACAGCTGAAGATCATGTCTGCTATAGTCCTGAAGGAACATATCAACTATGGAGCTGTCCTACTTGACCAGATGTCTAAGTGGATAGATAAGGAAGAAAAGAAAAGGTCAACTGAAAAACCACTCACAAAGGTTTTTCATGGGAGATTCTTAAGTATCATCTTGAAGAAAAAGTTGAAGAATAAAATCAAGGATGATGAGGGCGAGATTCTTAATGTTCACAAAATTATGTCTCCTCAGCTGTTCGTAAACTGGAAGAAAAACCCAAAGGAAAACAATAGGCTAACTACAGCAGAAAGATCTCTAAAAAGAAGAGAAAGGCAAAGGAGGAAGAAAGCTCTAAGTCTGGTGACTCCACACCAGTTGCTGCCACACCAGCAAGCAAAAAGCCTAAGAATATGAAGAATGTTAAGGCTTCATCAAGCCATGTCTCCACTTTTAAGAAGAAACAAGGAACAAAAGAAGAACCAGCTTCAACTACTGTAAACCCAAAAAGGAGAAGAAGTAACAGATTACTTCAAGAACCCTCAAGAAAGAAAGCTAAGGTGGTAAACACACCAGCCCCAGTTCCCTAGGGAAGTCCATCCAACCAAGAAGAACATGAAGGGTCTGAAGATGAGAAAGGAACTAAAAGTTCAAAGATTGAATCCTTAAAGAGCAAGTCCAGAAATGAGGAGTTGAATCTGTGAAAGAAAAAGCCAAGTCTGATGGTGAAGGATGTGCAAGCTCTACGACTAATTCTCTGAAGATCCTCTGATGAGATAGTTCTTCCCATGGATGTCGTGGTTAAAGGCTCATACTGATAAGGATGAGGGCTACTTCAGCTGGTGTTACTCTCAATTTCCAAATCTAGAGCTGGTGTCACAAAAGTTTTCCACAAGGAAATCAGAAGAAGTCTTCTGTAACTAACTAAGGAAAGTCAGCAAGTGCAGTAGCTGTCAAGCAAACAGAAGACAATGATTTTGGAAGCAACCAGGATTGTAGTGTTTGCCAAACAAAGAAAGAACTGATGGAGTGTACACGGAGATACTGGTCAGTCTCTCAAGAACAAGGCTAAAGTGATTAAGCATGGGTTAGTCCATTGATGATAGGTGAACGGGAGATCACAAGGAGAAAGCGAACTGAGCATGCTACAAATCTGAGATGTCTTGCTATTCAGAAGGGACCATAACAAAGAGTTAAGTCATCAGTATCTAAGAAGAGTCGAGGCAAACAGAAGTATCAAAGCACTGCACAAGAGAAGAAAGAGGTGTATTACATGGAGATCCATTCAAAATCGTAGTGTTGTCTCTACCAGTCAACAAGACACTACGATCAAGTCCATGAAGAGATACATCAAAATCGTAGAGTTCGAATAGCTGAAGACTGAAGCATTGGCAACAGTTCAATCTGAAGGGTAATATTCGGACAAGAGCTTATTGAGAGCATCGATGCAAGGATGACCTCGATCGAGAAATCGGAAGGTAAAATAAAGTCGCTGACCATTTCAAGATATCAAAGTGACATATCGGAGAGGTTGGTGAAACAGCAGCAGACTATGATGTCGAAAAGTCGAGAAAAGATGTCATGTCACATCTGCGATTCGCACTAAATAACTCGAGATCTGCGAAGAAATTTGAATAGCTTTCAACTGGCTACTTTCCAACCGGAAGATTGGGAAGCGTGATAAATCAACAGAGCTTCAAAGATCAAGAGTTGTTGATGATTGTATTGTTGCAGAATCGTTGAGTTGGTGAATGCTATTGTTGACTCTACGAGTTCCACCAAAGATCGAAGCTTTGAAGAAGTGAATCAAACAGATCGAAGCTTCAGTGACAGTGACAGTGAGACTACCAAGGTGGAAGTGAAGCAGCTTTGAAAAAGGAATCAAACAGATCGAAGCTTCACTCAATAAAGATGAGAATGCCATGAAGATGGCGGTAAGTGAGGCGAGAAGGCCAAGAAGATAGCATTCGTGAAAGTGGCTAAGTCTGAAAGAAGATCAAGAGAGCCACTCTACGAATCATCATGAACCGAAAAAAAACTAAATCGAACAAGTGCAGAACCATGTTTGCAAAGTATTCAAGAATGGTTCAGGGATTATTAAGTGCCAGACAAAGTCTACTAAAAGAACAGAGACTTAGTAAACCCAGATGGTGATGGTGCACAGCTGATACCAGATGAAGATGAGCAGAAAAGAGCGAATATCAGCTACACCAAAGAAGATGTGGTCCAGACCCGAAGCAGAATGCGAAGAGGACCACATCAAGCAGCTAAGTACAAAATATGTTCAGAGCTTAATGACATCTTAGCAGCTCAGCACTAACAACATCAACAACTACAACAACAAGAAGCCAGGGCCTGAGGGGTCCTTGTCCGGAGGAACTAAATGAAGTTTCAAGCCTGCTGGGCTTGAAGAGTTCTTAGGGAACTAGAGAAGTTCCAAGGCTGCTGGCCTTGAAGAGTTCTTAGTGAACTGAAGTCCCAAGGCTGCTGGCCTTGAAGGAATCTTAGTGATTCAGGGTGCTGCCCTTCCTTAGTGGAAATCCTGCTAGTTGAAATCAAAAGAGTGGATTAGGAGCTTGAGTCTTTGAACCACTTAAAACCTCTTGTCACTTTTACTTTATGTCATTTACATTATGTACATTAACTGCTATAACTGTTATGCATGTTTTAACTGCTTACTACTGAAGTAACTCTACGAACAATGTATGTGTGATTATGAATATATTAATGAAGAAGATCTTTTACTTATTCCGCTGTGCTTGAAAAGATTCTTAAGTTTGTCACATGCTAAATTATTAGCAATACAAAATAAATCGGAAAAGTATTTTAAAATTCTAAGGATCTATTCACCCCCCCCTACTAGATCTATATTGTGCTCTAACGAACTAACAATGATCATACAACCATGCCTGTTTGGTAAGAAGACCGTAATCCCACTCCTTCGATGGGAAATTCTCGAAGATCTCAATCATTTCTCCGATTCGCTCCTCGGGAATATCACCAAAATCAGCAAAGACCTTATCTTGCGTGGTCCAGTCCAGCAAGGAAGAGATCTCTGGCCCCTTGACAAAAACCTATGAACCCCTTATGCCATCCTTTGTTACTGGAAGGGGTGGAAACCAGTGATCTTCTTTCAAATTTTTTGCCTGCCTTCGGCGACTGTTTACCCAAGACCTTAAAACCCTTTTCTCGGGATTGGGCAACCTTGTAGACAGTAAAGAAAAAATCAAGCGTGGGTTCTACTCCGACTTCGTGACAGAATGCAATGAAGGCGAGAATATGAATGTAAGAATTCGGCACCAATTGGGCGAACCCAACGCCGATAAATCCCAGGAGAGTAACTAAAGAGATGTGGAGAGGAAATCGAACCCCCTTCTCCAGGATAGTCACTGGAACGGTCCGTCCATCCTTCAGGCCGTTGGTACATTCTCTCCTCAGATCTAGGAACTCTCACTAAGTGGGTAGCCGGGATCTGGTAATGAGTCTGAATCCTTTGTAGCTCAGTTTCTGTGACGGTAGAAGGAGTATTGGCATGAGGATATTGTTCTTTATTCCTGAAGAACGCAGAAGGAGTAGGAAGGGGTTTCGGAGGTGGGTTCTTACTCGGAGTTGCAGCTTTCGGGTTTGAGCTTGATGCCTCCTTATCAGGGCTTGGATTGGGCGGAACAATATTGATTGGGGTTACTCGAAGAGGAGAGTTCTGATTCGAATTTAGGACCACCATTGTTAAGATTTCGCAGAGAATAGAAGAGAATTCGAAGGAGAAGAGAAAAGAGAACTCAAGCGTCTGAATTTGAAATTGGTAGGTAAAATTGTCGATTTTGGTAAAGTTTATTTTTTATACTGACGGTTACACGGTACACGAGGGCGACACATTTAATTGATGGTCATAATGAGAAATCTGAAAGGTTAGCGTCCTATTCAAGCCTCATATATTAACCGGGTCAAGTCTCAAACATTCTTCAGATTGGGCCTCTCATATTAGACCTCCGGTCTCTTTCTATTTTACCTTATGGATCATACCGGGTGGATTTTAATTACTTTCATTATGGGCCTTTAGTAAGTCCTATCATATCATACACCATTTATAGTTTCTTATTAAACATTCTGTTTAATAAAAAATTAGGGGGCAATGTTGGGTCATGATATTTCATATATTGGGCCGAAGGTATTGGGCCTACGTATTCGGTTAGTCCATTGGGTCATCATTATTGGATCCTAAAGTTATTGGGCTTAGTCCTTATATTATTTCATTAAGTCTTTACAAGTCTTTGGTTTTGGGTCAATGGGTGACCTCTTTAGATATTAAATATCTTCATCTTTGTGCCAGAATGATAAAAAACATGACAATTGATTTATTGTATCTCGCCGTGCATTTATGTGGATGGGATCCGGGTCACCGACCAGTGAAAATAGTGACCACATGTAGTGGGTGAAATTGTGTGTCTTGATCAATGAAACCATCGAGGATCGGTAATGTTAGGCAGAAGTGGGTGGCATGGTAAACCGCCAGATCGATTATAACATATGAAAGGAAGTCTTGAAGCAAAAGGTACACACACATAATCGATAATTTTATCTCTCTCAAGGCATTAGATATTTTATCCTTCATTGTTAATCTTGTGATCGCTTTGACTTGACTCTCACGCTTTGAAATATCCCCCCTCATTGAAGCGAAACCGGCGAAACTTTTGATGTTGATTTGTATTTAGTGTGCGGCGGGATCGGAACGTCTTACGTGATTGAGACGTACGTGGCCGAAGATCTTGACATTAACACATTAATTATCTTCAAACATTAAACACTGTTTATTTCTCTTTTATCTTTACAAGTAGTGTTAGAAGGGTAATATTGAATTTTTCACACAATTTAATCAATTAAATAAAATATTATTGTATTTCTTAATTTTATCATGTATTTTCTCCTAAAACATAAATTAAAACAAAAAATGGAGGGAGCACTATATAGCCACTACTCATTAGACGTCGGTGGCTACTTTCTCTAAACATTTCTCTTGCTAATATTAGATCCAACAACTCACACCGTTTTAATAAGAATTTTTTTTACAAGTTGATAGAAAATTAGAAGCCATCAAACGTATTTATTTTTACATATAATTTTTTAAAATTTCTTGATAAAATTTGTGAGAGCCGTTGGATCTCCTTTTTAATGTGTTGTCAACCCCACAATAAAACCCTCATAAGATCCTCACAGAAAAATCCTCGTATAAGATTTTGATTCCCGCATCACATACAATATCCATCATTTCCATTGTAGAATGAAATCTTTTTCTTACATTGTCGTATGAACCAAATAAGAGCCTAAGTTTTTCCAACTAATCTCCATAACAAAATTAATAGAAAAAGTCTAGGGTGATCGGGGTTGGGCGACAGTGGTAGCGACCGGGTTAATTTTTATTTTTATTTTTTAATGTCTCCCAAATAATTTATAAGATTTATTGGAACTGGAATTTTTACAGAATAAAGTGATTTGGATGTCATTTGGATACATGTAAAAAATATGCCTGTACAAATCACTTTATTCTGTAAAAATTCCAGTTCCAATAAATCTTATAAATTATTTGAGAGACATTAAAAAAAAAAAAAAAAAATTAGCCCAGTCGCTATCACTGTCGCCCAATCTCGATCGCCCTAGAAAAACTGAAATTAATAATATATCTTACTATTTATACGTTGACTTTTTTGCTGTAATTTTTCTGTTGCGATTTATATGTATATAATATAATAGATCAACAATTTTATAATTATATTTATTCTCTGTACATATTAATATATATCGCAATCGTAATTTGACAGAAAAATTACGTAATATATAAAGAATAATGTTAGAGATACAAATTATTTTATAAATATTTTACAAACTGTTGATGTGGCATACACCACCTCAATATATTATGTGGGGCGAAAGACTACAATAAAATAATTTGTTAATCAATATGCTGAGGTGAAATATGTAACATCTGCCGTTTATAAAATATTTGTGTCCGTAGCATTACTCATATGTAAAATAAGACAACGTTTAATGATATTTCCAAATCAAATTCCGTAATGATATTTTTTTCACACATATTATAATCAAAATGCTTTACTTGGGCCTACCACTAGAAACCTTGAACAAAACCCCATATATAAAAAACCAACTATAGTTCGTCTAACGAGTTGGGCCCATATCGCGTAATCAAACAAAGTTCGTCTAACGAATTTGGCCCATATTGCTGGATTTCTGGCAAAATAAATAGCAAGCTCCCGGCGAGGATCGAACTCGCGACCTTTCGCTTACGAAGCGAACGCAATACCACTATGCTACGGAAGCCGATACCCCAAAATTGACATTTTACATTAAAATCAAAAAACGACGTCAAAAAATATTTGGACTTGATTAATAAATCCAATATTAAAATAATCTTTTCGTTAGGATTAAACATTGTTAACATTTTTCTTTTCCAATTACATAATATTTCCTTATTCACAAAAAGAGAACTATTTGAAAAAATTTTAAAATTTAGAATATATATTTGTTCTATTTTTATTAAGGCTTAAATATAATATACTATCCTAAACTATAAGCCATATTCTACTTTGGTTATCACTTTCAATTTTGTCGATTAGATGATTGAACTATCAATTTTTCCACTTTGGTTCAATTAAATGCGCTACGTCATAAATTGATGGCGTGGCTCATTGACTAGACAAATTTATCTTGATGTGTACTAAAAAATTAAGTTTTCAAATTTTTTTATATATTAGAGGCAAAAATGTAAATAAACATAAAATCAGTAACAAAAAAATTATTTTTTTAAACTATAAAAATTAAATATAAATTAAATTTTAAAATATTTTAAATGGCAATATAAAATTAATTATTAATTATTTACAAAATATTTTAAAATTATTAAAATATTAAAATTATAACCGCTGCTATATTTTGATTAGTTAATTTTAAAAACAATAAAGTTGACATCCATATTAAGACTTGTCAAAATTTCATCATAAAGTGCATTAGCTACTTAATTTTTTGCACGAAAATACTATTAAAATATTTTGATAATCTAATTATTATATTTAAAATTATTAAAATTATAACCGCTGCTATATTAAAATATTTTGTAAATAATTAATAATTAATTTTATATTGCCCATTTAAAATATTTTAACATTTAATTCACATTTAATTTTTATATTTTAAAACAAATAATTTTTTTGTTAATGATTTTTTGTTTATTTACATTTTTGCCCACTAATATAATAAAAAAAATTGAAAACTTATTTTTTTTTTAGTACACATCAGCATAAATTTGTCTAGTCAGCGAGCCACGTCATCAATTTATGACGTGGCAGACTTAATTGAACCAAAGTAAAAAAAATTGATAGTTCAATCATCTAATTGACAAAATTGAAAGGTGGATAACCGAAGTGGAATATGGCCTATAGTTTAGGGTAGTAAATTATATTTAAGCCTTTTATTAATGAATTATTTGAAATTTGAATTTAATAGGGATGTCATTACATTAAATTGTACTGATAAAATTGAGAATATTGTATTCTATTATAATAATAGTAAAATTTTAGATTTTTTTTGTAATTTGAAAAAGGCCCCTATTTTATTTTATATTTTTTTTTGTCAAATGATACTTCTTATACGGAGTATTTCTAGTTAATTACTATTTTTTTTATTACATGTAACATATATAGCGCTCATATCATAAAATTGACTTAAGTCTTCCAAATTATGAGTATGTTTGAGATTTTTTTAAAAATGTAATTAATGATTTTGGTTATAATCAGTTTTAGAAAATGAGTATGTGCTTGGTAAATAAAAATCACTTAAACTAGTAAGAAATGAAAAATGTTTGGTAAAAAAAAATTGTTAATTGCTTATTTCAAATGTAAATTACTAAAAAATAATATTTTGAAAAATAGATGTGGATAGTTGTTGATTGTTTTCTTAAAAAATTATTATAAGTAATTTTAAAATCAATTTATCAAATATTTTTTACAACTTATTATAATAAGTTGGATTGCTTATAAGCAAACTCAAACACTATTACATGTCAAACTCCTTCGGAGTCCTTTTATATCAATTTTGTTTGACTAATAAATCAAATTTATGATTTACATCTCATTGAAATGAGAAAAACAATATACATGTCGATAAATATTTGACGAAATTGAATTGCGACCAATATAGAAATGTATACGATAATATAAAATAAATTAAAGTGAAACCTTTATTTATTTTTATCGATCTCATGTATGTACATACGTCACACTTATAATTAGGCTAAAAACTTTTACAATGTATAACATGACTTTTATTATAAAGAGAAAGACATCTTCGATCGATCTAACATAATTTATTTTAGACGACTTCCAATATAATATTATTTGATCGTTAAATTAATAATATGACCGTACAGATGTAATGAACATATAAAAATATGATATTATATAAAATTTTGTTTGACTTGACGTTATGCTTCAACAACTTTATAATATTTGTACTTATATACTTATGTATATTATTATAAAAATGATATTTCAATATTTTAAATCAAACGAAATTTTATATAATCTCATATTATATTCGTATTATTATTAGATTATTAAATTGACAATCAAATGATACTATATTAAAAATGACTTAAGATAAGTTATTTTAGTTAAATTTAACATGCTTTTTACTCAATTATAAATAGGAGTGTTAATCGAGCCAAATAGTTCGGTACTCGACTTGAGATCGGCTCAAAAATATGATCAAAAGCTCAAATTCGAAGTTGATCCGAGTCGAATCTGATCCATACTCGTTTTCTGTTTAATGATACACGAGTCGAATTCGAGCATATCTGTGTTCGTTCATATTAGGGTTCGAGTATTTCATTTTTTTTTTGAACCATACTCGATACCTGCTCGATGGATCATATTCGAATATTGGTCTGATCCATGCTAGTAAGCTAAATATGTGATATTTGTATTAATCTTTATAATTTATAAAGTATAGTATGAAATTGTGTAAACTTGTACATGAATAAACCAATGAATTGAATGTCAATTTTTATTACATTCTTTATAATTTCAATACATAAATAAAAGTGAAAAAGTTTTATATATAAATATTAGTTAAGTAACCAATTTATTATGTAGTGGTTCAATTTTAAGTGAAATAATTTATATTCGAAACTCGATTTGAAGACTCATGAGTAACTCGCTTTGTAAGCAATTAGAGTACTTACACAAATTTGAGTAGGTCCGAGTAATGATCCGAGTCGAATCTGGCGCAAAAATATAAATTCCTTATCGAATCCGAGTCGAATTCGAACTCAATTTTTTCGAGTCGAGCCGAATCCGAGTATGAAAGTGTTTGCTGAGATTCGACTCGTTTACACCCCTAATTATAAAATATAGTAGAAATAAATTGAGAATATAAATAATCCTATTTGTAAAAATTATCCAATATAATGGGAGGTAAGTTATGCAATATACAAGGATAGTAGTATATGTTTTACCAATAATTGCAGAGTTTTACTTAATTTGCAAGTGGGTATTAGATGAAGTAGAGTTTATTTTACAGCAAAGACAATAGTTTATCTTTTGGAAAATAATTTAAAAAGACGAACACGTGTCAGACAACAAATGGTGTTATTGACGTTCCACTATCATCACTCGCGTAATCTTAGCATTCTTCTCACTTCGAACAACTCTGGTCGAGTCTAGGCTAGCCTGCCGTGCCCTTTATAAATAATCCTTTTACGCCTCGCTCGACCGCACCTCTCTCTCTTTCTCTCTCCTCGTCGAGATTTTCTTCTCTCTCCTCTCCCAGTAGGCATAGTGAACCCCTTCCCTTCTCTAGCGATCTTGGGTTTTGCCTAGGGTTTATACGAAATCGTCCACTAAACTAATCTCTTAAAGTTCACATTATGACTCGGCTGGTCTTAATTAGGGTTTCGTTACGTTCGTAACCATTTATAGCTTGAAAGATTCTCCCAGTTCTTGTCTAGTTGAGCTCAATTACCAAGTGCAAAAACCCTAGGGCTCACTGGTAAGAACTTTGGTGTCTCCAATTCTAGTTTTCTCGGGTTAGTTTATCAGATTGATTTGGTTCGTATTCCGTGTGCAACAGTATAGTGTTCGATGTTGTTGTTTAGCTCAAGATTTTGAATTCATACCAGTGTTTTTTTCCTGAAAGTTCGTATATTTGTGGTAATCGTTGAAAATAAATGCTCTTTTTTGGGGGGATTTTTTTTTTAGTTTATAGTGCAAGTGGTATGAAGTTTTGAGTATGAGCAACGATGGTAAAAAGTGGAAAAGAGTTAGAAATTAGTATTCGATATTGTTGTTTAGCTCAAGATTTGAAGCAACGTTTTTTTGCTGAAATAACTTGTTCAAAATAAATGCTCTTTTTTCTTTCTATGTTTTTTGGGAAATTTGAGTTTATAATGCAAGTGATATGAAGTGTTGAATATGAGCAATGGTGGTGGGGAGAGTGGAAAAGAGTTAGAACATAGTAATCACTCAAAGAAGAATTCAAGAAATGAAGAGTTTGTCCATGCTATAGCAAAGATGGCGGTAGCTCAGGTATGTGAGAGTTCTGGATTTCAGGGGTTTCAACAGTCAGCACTTGATACACTATCTGATATTGCCGTACGCTACATCAGCCATATAGGAAAGACTGCCAATTCTAATGCAAATTTGGCTGGTAGGATCGAGTGTAATGTGTTTGATATAATTCAAGGGTTGGAAGATTTGGGAATGTTACAGGGTTTTTCTGGTGCTTCTGACACTAATCGCTGTCTTGCGGGATCAGGGGCTGTACAGGAGATTGCTGAGTATGTTGAGTTAGCTGAGGAGCTCCCTTTTGCATATTCTATCCCCCGTTTTCCAGTTACTAAAGAGCGGAAGCCCACACCTAGTTTTATGCAAATTGGAGAATCTCCTCCAGGTGAACACATACCTATGTGGCTGCCTGCATTTCCTGATCCCGAGACTTATACATGCATGCCTGTGGGGAGTGATCAAGAAGGGAATGAAGGTATGGATAAAGTCGTCCAGGTTAAAGAGTATAGGAAGTTGGAAGGATCGGTATTGAATATGCATCAGCGATTGGATTGTAATGGGTCTGAGATACCAATATCTATTGATCCGGGATATGCTTCTAGTTTGAAACAAGCAGCTGATAGCAATCCTTTTCTTGTTGCACCTCTACGGTTTGGAGAGAAAGAAGTGTCTCCAGTGATTCTTCCTGCAAAACTTTCAGATGGCAATGTGGCACAAAATCGTGCTGATTGGGCAAATCATGTTTCTGAATTGGAAACATCTGCTTCAGCTATTGATGCAGTTAAAAGCAAAACATTTGATTCTGAAGAGGGTAACAAAAAGGTTCTTCTAAACAGTCGGCCTGCTGTGCAATTTAAGTTTCAGATCGGCAAAAAATCATTGGGAATAGCAGTGCATCTCCAGAATGTTGGAGTTGCAAAAACCACCTCATCTGTTGGGAATGATAATGTGAATGATGACAAGAAAAGGAGAGCAGAACAAATCCTTAAGGAGTCTATAGACAATGCACAGGATCTGCCTCATTTGTAAAATAGGTTTGTTCGATTAGAATTTGTATACTTGTTTGGGAAATGATAGTAGATGCTGTTTCCAGGGTAGTCAAAATCAAGGGCCATAAAGTTGTCTGTATATGGATGTTAGAGATTTTTAGAGGGGAATGTTCCCGCTTTTAACAAGTTTTCGAGGTATGTCTCTGTCAGCAATGAACCTTTTTGTTGAGGATTCTTTCTAATTGAAATTCTTTGTTTGTTCCCCTAATTCCCATTATTGTGAAATACTTAATAGAAAGGCAAACATCCACCTTAGATGGCTGTTAGACATAGCTTTCTACTTTTACGTTGTTGGCTAAATAACTCTATATTTAATATTGCATTGATTCTCATAGTTGAGAATGCCACATTTATACAATTATACTTATCATATAGAAAACAAAATGCTACATATGAAGAATTCCTGTTTTTCATGCTTTGAACTGATACCAATAGTTTAACCTTATTGAAGAAAATATGGGTTCATGAACTTTATATATGGACTACTAAGATATTCGAGAGCAGACTCCTTGTTTTGGTGGCTCAACTCCGACTTTCTATTTTCTGCCAAGTGCTAGGTCCATGTTGGTTGATTGGTGAGTGATTTTGTAGCAGGACTTCGTTCTGTTGCAGCTTGTTTGATTTAATCCGTTGTCCAGTTTCTAGAGTTTAAATGTTTTAATAACTAAAAAGAATTATGGGGGAATGTTGTGCTCAATGACACAACCTATGAGACTGTTAAAAAAATAATGTATGTATTATTTCGCTATTAAAGAATGCCATCTTAAAGTTGTTATTGACTTATTGTTTAATGAACTTGACTTTATTAAGAAAAACTAAAAGGAAATGTTGAAAGAAGTTAAACTTATTTAATGACTGTTGTTATTGCTGTATGGAGTCTGTAAGACATTTGATGGAAGCATTTAGTAACTGCTTAAAATATCGCAGGAAATTTTCTAGTTTGCCACTGATGACTTGGTTGGTTAGAGGATCAACATTACTTTCATAAGGTTGTTTTTTTAGTCAAAAATCATCATGTCTCAAGGGTTGATTATAAATGTATTAATTATGTGATGGACTATTGTCAGTGCTATATAAATATCATTAGTAAACTTGGTTGAATTATATAACACTTTACTTAGTTACAGACTTAAAGGGCGGTTTAAGGCAGTTCTACTGATACAAAGGGTTGAAATAGTTTTCTGGTTGTGTTGAAGAGATAAATCTCTGACGCTTCATAAAGCTAGTAAAAGTTTAGAACTCAATTTTCTGGAATAAAGTGTTGAAACAATTTTGTGATGCTACTTATGAGATGCTGCATAAAGCTAGTAAAACTCAATCGAAAATGTCTGAGATATTTCTGTCATGTGCACGGGTTGAATAACATTCTGTTAGAAGTACTCTTCTTACTCTTCATTTTCCACCCAGTAAATGTGTGGTTTAAAGATCAGTCTCCTTCTAAGACATACAAACACTTAACTGGAGCTGGATTAGATTGAAAAAGGTTGCAAAGATGCCTCTAATAAATAGCCTTGGTTAAGATGCATTGCTTTTCCTTTTCAGCTTTAATGTGCTTTTATATGATTTGGTTACTTTTTCCTTGTAATTTCTTGCCAGATATATGTTTGAAGTAGTAATTGGTCTTTTAGGATAACAGAACCAATAATTGTTTAGTTTACATTTGTGTGGTTTTTATGTTACGTACATAAAAGTGAAGTTTCCGATTGATGGCCTTGTGAAAAGAGCTGTGAAACTTTTGGTGTTCGACATTTGGATCAAGTTGATTATGCATCATGGTCTTTTTCTTTCCACTAGAAATGATAGAAATTGTTTAGGATTTCTAACTCTTTGTATAGACATAATGAGAAAGGAAAACAGAAGTTAAAGGGTGCTATATATATGTATACTTGTATATTTGCTGTATTGAAAATTATATTGTAGACCCTAGAAAATGTCCTTTCTGAAGCTAGCAAAGCTATAATTTCATTTATAGTATTCTGTACTTCTAGACTGAAAAGGATGGAAAGAGGAAGGGGGAGGGGTGTTAATTGATGAGGAACACAAAGAACAGATTGTGAAATGCTACTTGGAAAAGAGTTTTCTACAGTGCCTTCCTGGCTGCACTTGCAGAACAGCTGGTCCACCACTCACAACCTCGCCAATCAAGTCTTTAAATATCAATCGTTCTATATCTAACACTATTCCTGGAAGTTCGCTGGTATAATCTCCCCAATTCTCTGGTTCATTCATCATATCAGCACTCAAGATGCGTGTCAGTCCATCATCCTCACCATCCAGGTTGGATTCCGTAGTTGGTTGTTGATGGTCCAATTTTGAGCACAGTTCTTTTATGAGCTTCTCTCCACTCATGCTTCTCCCTCCCATCTTATTCTGGAAAATCCAGGGCTCACCTGAACCTGCCAAAGCTGATTTGTGGACAAGAATCTCATTGACAACGTCAAATACTAGTTTTCTTCGGATTTGTTCACTGGATATTGATCGTGCACCCTTTTCATGGTGTTTGTCCACAGGTTCAGAGCCCATGGCTATTTCCAGAACATGAAACAAGTTGGGATTGACTGAAAGTCCCGATGGATTGAGCTGAATGGTTGTCAGTCTGGAGCCCAGATCTATAAGTATACCTGCTGCTACTAAAATCTCAGCAATGTATCTGTAGTCTGGATTTGTATTATCACATAGAGATTCAATGTAATTTTTGGCAGCTTCATCTTGAGCAGAGTTCATGAGTTGAAGTTTATGAACCAAGTTGTCAATGTTTTCTAGTTTCCCTCGACCGAACTTGGATTTGGGATACGATCTTCTGCTGTTCTGCAAGTGATCTACGTACTCTGCATTCCATTCTGCTTCATCAATATTTAGAGTGTCATAATCTGTACAGGGGGAGAGGGGGAGAAAGTCAGGCATTGCTTCCTTTAATCAAGTAAATGAGAGAGAAACCTCTTTCCTAATTCCATTTATTTTCATTTTTAATATGCGTACCACATCAAAGTATTCTGTTTTCTTTCTGTACTATTCTGCATTTTTTGACGAATGACAAACTTGTATTAGACACCAACTGATGTCAAGTGGTAAAATATGAAATTGACTACCAACAATTAGGTCAGAAGATTTGGCTAAAAAGACTAAAGTTATATGGACAAAGTATAAATAAATAAAAAATAAGAAAGCATAAAAAGTACTTGCAAGTAGCTATACAAAAATTTGTTTTTGCAGAGTAAAAGATTTGATTGAAAACATTATCATGCATCCGTTTCTTTGAATTATATATGTTATTCATGTTTACTCTTTAGCTTTTACTCTGTAGTGAATTAATCAGTATACAGTAGTAGTAGTTCTTTTCTTTATGGAGTATGCTCATTGCAGGTTTCAATGTTAACATGCAAGGCGGTTTAATACAAAAACACAAAACTCACCTTGAAAAGCAGTTGACATCTTCTTGACAGGAGATGGGCAATCTTCTTCATAGAATGTAGTATCAAGTACAGAGACAGGACTTGGTTGTTCCAATGTAGCTGTTGTAAGTTCAGCAATTAACCCGTCTTCTGTGAACCTAGCTGTGAAATCCTAGACAGAAAAAAATTAAAATGAGGTGGTGGTTAGAATGGTAAATGCTCACTTGAAGATATAAATACTCACTTCTTCATTAGGGTCCTTAAGCTGGTAAGGGCCAGTGATCTGCTTGGTATGATCTGTGCTTGTAACTTCTATGTCACTTTGTGAAGCCAAGCTGATGCCACTATCTGATTGCAGAGAAACTGTATCACCTTGGTGACTTAAGTTTCTTGGTTCACTACTTGACCAGCTCAATTGGTCATCCCCTTGATGCAAATTTGTATATTTTTGTATATATTTTCTTGTTGGGGAGCCCGATTCCATTGGCTGCTTAATTGATTGCTTTCTGGCCCTTCTCAAACCAGATGACTGCGTGGTCAGGCCAGATAGCTTTTCTGTCCCTTGCGTCTTCTGTTGCAATCTTGGGCTTAATGTTCCGGAGCTTCTTCTGAAGCTTGCAGGATTTTCTCCACGCATGTACTGAGGAGCCTTTGGATGTTGTGATGATCTTTGGGTTTCAGCATTCGTCTTTTTCTCAATGGAAGGTTGGGGCACACTAGAAGAGTCTCTGAGATGATTTTTTCTATGAGTGATATCTTTAGCTGTTCTCCTGCCAGCCAAGTCCTTTATGTTATCTGCATTGTCTGCGGACCACTTTTTCTGAAGACCTGGTTTACAATGTGGATTCACAGGCTTCTCATGTAATTTAGTTGGTTTCATTACCACAATTTGGGATCCATATCTTCTTGGAGAACTAGACCCCTTGATGGAGGGTGAAACTGGGTAATTAATTTGCATCTGCTGTGTTGATGCTCGATCAAAGCTGTTGTATGGGCTGCATTTACTTGTATGAGACTCGGAATTCAGAATTGGCTCTTCTTTTTTATTCCCTAACCTTGCACTTGTCTTTTCCATTGCTTCAAGTATCTGTTTAAGAGCTCTGAGATCCTTGCCAGATTTTTTGAACTCAAGATCAGTCAATCTTTTCTTGATTTCACCATAAACAGAAGGAGATGCATGTGGAGAATTTGTGGAAGCTTCATGATACTTAAATTCTTGTTGTTTCTGAGAGCATTGATTGCCGTCTGTTTGTCTCCATGGAGCTGGTTCTTGTGGGAACCTTGAACTTGAGGTTGATTTCATGACATTTCTTAGCTGGGGGGAGGCAGGAATCTTGCAGGAAATTCTTGGGGATCCAGAAACTTGTTTTTGCTTGCTTTCATCACATATTCTTGATGATCTTGAAATTGTATCAGAATCTTCTTCCAGGCAGGATTCCATTTTCATCATCTGATCATTGTCTGTTGGAATGAAATCTGGGATAGGTTCCAAACCCATCAACCTGGCCACAATAGTAGATGGTCGTTTATTACTTCCTGGCTCTTGGTTTAGGTTTATAATTTGGCTGGAGATCCCACTTTCACTATATATTTCCCTTGAGAGATTATTTGATCTCAATTGAGAGGCAGAATTTCTGATGGAACGTTCTCTACTGTCCAATGATAGCCTCGGAAGCTCTTTGAGCTTTGTGGTTGATTTCAATCTATCTCGTGATTCCCTTTCATCATAAGAGTGCCGAGGAGCGTCCCTTGGTGCCACTGGGGGAGAACCATACTTCTGTTCCTTGGTGTTCCATGGTGCATCCTGAAGCTTAGCAAGTACGCGGAGTGATCCATCATGTCTAACTTTGGGTTGAAAAGATTTGTGCCAATGCAAAGGCCTTGGGGAATCTATGTGCTTTATGGCATGTTCCCCTCCTTCCTCTTGTACTGTGGTTTTAACTGATAATCCACGGGATTCTCTGTACATGGAGCCCTTCACTATGTCCCGGATATCAAGGGATTGCCGAGACAATTGCGAGGAGTAACTTTGTTGTTTCATGGGAAAGGCCACCAGAGATGTGGTTTCAGGGAAACTGATTTGGCAGGATGATGATGGTTCTGATTGACATGTTTTATTACAGTCGGCTGACGAGAAGGTAGATGATGAACAAGACGATGAAAAGGAGGTTCTGGATAGCTCAACAGGGGCCGTTAGCTTCTCTTTCCCTACCTGCTTCGAATTTTTTCCCTGCGTCTGTAAGTTAACATATACTCAATAAGTTCTGCTTAAATGATTTTTATTTTATTTTATGTAATTGCAGTTTAGAATTTTACCAGTGTTTTGCCCATTGTGCCATTCTGCTCCGTCCCATGGTTGATATCTTGACCTGTGCCTGGAAATTGATAAACTTCAGATTGTAATTGATGATAAATTTGATGAACTTAAGATTTGAAGTGATGATAACTGTTTTAGTGCTCAATCACATACATGTATAAAGAGATACATGCATAATGGTAAGGTAAATGAATTCCCACTTTATCAGTGTCGCTATATGCAAAGGCTGAATACAGCGAACTATCATGATATTTTAGAAGGAAAGCATTTGATATTATTGCGACATGATTGATTTTGTAGTAGCAGATATTGGAGAACTATCATGATATGTTAGCTCCATATAATTGCATTTTCGTTCAATGCAGGGTTATTGAAACAGAGAAAGTCATTTTGAAGAACTTTGGGAGGGTAAAAACTTCTTTCAACCGTCATTTTTAGGAAAGTTTAGATAGTGTGGTTGCAGTTATCAATTATGTATATCTAATTAAAGATTATTATATCTGAAACATTGCTCTAATTTCTATCACAGTTTAACTCCACTCGTAGAAAGTACATGTTATTAGAAATTTGGGTTAAACACCAAATGCACTTCTTTTGAACTGAAAGTAAATCAACAATTTCATTGGCATTCAGATTGTAAAAATGACACAGATAGGACCCATTACAAAATCATGAAAGTTGTCTTAACATAAAACAATAGATAATGTTAGAAAATAGTCAAGATTGAAGAGAATTATTTAATTTTTTTCAATTTAGCTCAATCTTAACTTAATTTTATTTATATATACCCAATCAAAATTCGATAATATGAAGTATCTATAATTGAAGACTAGGCATGATAGAAAAATACCTGACGAAATCCTTTTGTGGTTGTGGCCAGTGGCTCGTCGACCAGGAAGGAAATTGTGGTGGTCGAAGAGCTGAAATATTCCATTCATGCATCCAAGTTGTTTCTGCATCTCTGTTTTCTCATCTGTCAATGAACTTAAAAGCTTTGTAGACATATCCTCCTCTTACTTCTACTCCACGTACAGAAGGCTTGCTTAGCCTCTCTGAGCTTGCATCTCTTTGTCTTTATTATCTGTGTTATCAAAATATATGTAGGAAGATGAGTGGAGTCTAGGTTTTTGTATTTTAAGGATTTAAAGCAATACATTTATGTGATAACAATTTTTAGATAGACCATACCAGAAGTAGCTAATTTCATTCAAGGGGATTTCGAACAAATATTGTATGTGTCCAAGTATTAATTTTGAGATTCTGACAAATTTTCTGAGCAGAGGAAGATAAAAATTTTATGGACTAGGAGAGGTATGGTAGATTTAAAGAATCCCAAACCAGTTGTGTTATATGCGCACTGAAATAAAATAAAATCTTTTCTGTATATGATAGGCAACCATAGTGTGAAAACCAAATGGAATAGTAATAAAGAAAGGTAATGGAACCAGCTCCAAACAGTTACTAAACTATCCCCCCACCTTCTGCGCTTCTAAATGACTACAAGTGCAAACTGCGTGGAGATTCTGCAGACCCAAGAAGAGAGATTTTTTGGGTTTCTTCACAGAAGAAAAAGAATACAGGCTTGTTGTTTTGGCTCTGGAGAGGAAAAGCTGCTAGAGGCTAGAGACTAGAGTTTTGGAGGAGAGATATGGAGTAATATATGGAGCAATGTGCAATCAATTTGTGTAGAGGGAATTGGGTGTCATTATTATAAATTTGGGGGGAGGCTGTAGTGACATTTTTTTTAAGTATTTGAAAAAGTGAGAGATGTGTGGGTCAGATCTGGTGTGAATATGTGGGTCAGATCTATAGTGTCATTTTCTTCCCACTTCCATGTGGACAAAATAATGTGGGTGGGTCTAGAGTCTGGACCTCTATACATGAGCATGTGGACTTTGTCAGATGGTGCAAGAAATAGGAAAGTGGATTATGTACTGGCAAAGCTGCATAGTCTAAAGCCCTTTTTCAACCATTCCCTTCCCCGTTTGACCAAACTACCCTCAGCATATTCTCATCTTTTGACCTGATAGCAAAGCATAGATCAGAAGGAACTGAATGTTAAAATGATTCCTCTTTATTCTTTTCCCCATCCCAAGTGCTTCATATACTCCGGTTGTTGTGGACAAATTGATTGCTTATGAGGAGTATTATTATAATATCTAGCAAAATGTGTTACTGTTATTTTGGTGTAAGGTTACTATCTACGCATCTTATATATCATAATGATTTCTGTGTAACACTGGAGGGTGTTTTATGTTCTAATTATCTTAGTTGTGTTGTATTTATGGTATGTACTGGTCGGCAAGCATTAATGAGTGGCTGCTATATATTTCCTATTTATGCATCTCACTTAAATTAGTACACCTCTGTATCGTGTGGTAGGTGGGCTGAAGCTGCTCAAATTTACCTCTCCTGGTAATTGGTATTAAGGCTCTAAATGCTTGGTATTATTGGAGTGCAGAACTCACAAGTCTACTTAAGTAAGAAGACCTTAATTAAGATGGAGGAAAGAAAAAAGTAGCAGAGGTGGTCAAAGTGTCTTATTACTTACTGAAAATGAAGTTTCTTTTCATGCATATGCCACTTCTTAAATGCATCACATTTTCTTTTAACATTGATGATTATTACTTCACTACTGTAGCTGAAATTGTACAAGCGATTCTTGTTGGTGATTTTGACAAGGCAAAAAAAAAAGAGAGCAACTAAAATGAAAAGAATAACACTGCTTACCCTCTTGTATTTTAGTATCATGGCATGTTTCTAGAAATCATGTCAAGGTTAATCGAGAACATTTGAAACATATTATTCTCAACGAAATGTGATTACTTGCTTGCCTGAAATTTTATGAAATATATCACATGAGAGACTAGAACTACATTTTTTTAGTATTTTATTTTGAGCTTTCTAACTTGGCATATCTTCTACCAAGATCTTTTGCCAGTGCAAGGCATCATACAATTTGAACTTAGTGTGGTCCAGACTCTATTCTGTTGGTCCTGTAGCTTAATGCAAGATTATCATATGTGATCAGTTATAGCATATAAGGGGGTTGCTCTGCTAGGGTTTCCTATATTTCTGCGTAGTCTTTTGGTACGTGTTCAGAGTACAGGAAATTAATGTTAATTGTAGACCGCTGTATATTAGGCAAAAAAAATATATATAATTTAGATTAATGACATGGAAAACATGACATGATAAACTTGTGGTCACATATATCTGATATATATCTGTCTGAATACATGCAGAACTTAGTAACAGGTCATTGCAGGCGAGACTACAAGGACCTACTGTATTCAAATCCACGCCTAATACTGAATTTCAATTGATGATCACAGCTGTTGCCGTGTTATATTATGCACAAGTGGTATGTGAGGGAAACAATTTATTTTTATTTACAGCTAGCTAGCATCTGCCTCTTCAACGTTTTACTTCCTTATTCGTGGCTTTTTAATTCCAGTAATATATATATATTGTACTAGTAATTACCAGTCATTTGTCTGTATATTTTGTATTGCTGTCCGTACACTTGAATGAAGTAAGTTCTTCAGACGTCTTAACCAGTTAATATGATGATTGATGAATCGGAAGGGGATGTAATTTTAGGTGTTCTTAAAATATATATATATATATATATATATATATATATATATTTGTCAAGGAAAACTAAAAAATATAATAAAAGAATTACAATTAATAGCTGTTATGGCTTGTATCTGTGCTATTTTACGGCATGTATGGCTCCCCAAGACCCCACCACATATGGAAATGTCAAGGACTGTCTGCCTCTAACCCATCAGCAGTCAATTCTTATATTTTCTTATAGTGGGTACACTTATCCTTCTCATTTATAATATATAGCTTATATATAATGTAAATTCAGAGTCATGTCATCTATGGATTTAATGAGAGAATAATTACTATTATACAATTTTATTATATATATGATTCCAGAATAAGAAGTAGCTATCCTATTGATCTGTAAATTGTTGTTCCATGCATGCATGTGGTGGCAAGTTGACGTGTAAGAAATAAATAATATTAGATTATAGAACTAAGTAATTGAAATATATGCATGTCAATGGTTATAATAGTATAGGTAAATAAATAACTGTGTTTAGACTATAGGTTTGTACGTACGTACGTAGAATTAATAGGAGGAGAGGTGATGTACTAGTTTTTATAGCTAATAACTTGAGGTTTATTGGCAAAATCTAGTTGGTATTGGACAGACAGATTTAATTGTTTTGGTGGTGGTTTAGTTTTTGATGTATATACCGGTACATACTTCCTTGTAATCTTATACAATCACGGAAACATGATGTGTACGTTTTTTGATTCTTCCTTCTGTCTTTGTTTCTTGTCGTGTTCCCAACCCCCCAAATAATATGATTTGCTCTGGATTTATTAGCTCAAACCGCATAATCTTAGTTAGTGGGAAGAAAGTATTGGCTTGGCTTGGCTGGGCACCTATTTGTATAATTTTATGAATAATAATAGCAACAGAATGACTGGATATATAAGAATGGTACGCATAGGCATGCATGCATGCATGGCTATAATCAGGAATTAATATGTCTGCATGCATGGGAAACTATCCATGTATGTATATCTATATAGGCACATATACACGTCTCTAACTAGGATTAATTTGTAAAATAGGGTGTGATTGTGATTGTGATTGTTTAGGTTTAGGTTTAGGTTTAGGTTTGAGGTTGAAAGAAAGTATACAGAAAAGAAGGTTACATAACCACGTGGAAAAACGTGAAGAGGTCGCGTGAGGGATGGCCTCCTACTAGTTACTAGTTTCCATGAGAGCTGCACGGAGTAGTAGGTAATTCTCTCTCATGATTCAAAATTAGAGAGATTTTCATATTTATTTTAAAATTAAAAGTATATATAAAATATTTTTGAATTATAAAGTCGTTAGCTTATTATTATTTATATATTAGATTAAAGAAATATAACCGTGTCACCACTATTAATTTCAATTATAATTCTAATGAATGTTAAAAAAACATATTTGAAAATGTTCAAAAAAATAATAATAATTCCGAAATCGGAGGGAGTAAAACTTATTCCAATCAATATGTTAAAATAACAGTCCACCATGATAGGCATGCCACCATATATATATATATATATATATATATATATATATGTGTGTGTGTGTGTGTGTGTGTGTGTGTGTGTGTGTGCAGTATTAATTAAAGAAAAATATTAGAGACACAAACTATTCTACAAATATTTTATAAATTGGCTGATGTGGCATATTCCATGTCAGCTTTTATACGGGGCCAAAAACTACATTGAATCAATTTAGTAATCAATATGATGAGGTGTAGTATGTCACATCAGTAATTTATAAAATAATTTGTGTCTGTAACATTATTCTTAATTAAACTCTTGTTTACTGGAGTAGTCAATTAATTAATTAAAAAGGATCCCTAATTGTTTATCCAATTAGATATGCAGTTGTGATCAGATAAGTTTTCATTGCACGTGCCTCCAAGAGAGAGAGAGAGACTTGGGGTACTGTAAGAATTAATTACTACTAGTTTTAAAAGATTGTCCTTTAAGGTTTTAATATATAGATTAAGAAAGTTATTTAATACTATCATTTACTCCGTTTTAAATTAATTGCTTAGTTTTGACTTTTTTAAGTCAAATTGACTATTTTTAGAATTAATAATTAAGCATATATAAATATATTTCTAAAATTATAAAAATTGAGGTTAGTAATAAATTGTATATACTTTCTTTTGGTTATAATCTCTTCACTTATATTTTTGCAAAATTAGTAAAAAGATTAATTTTAAAAATAGTCAATGACTTTAAAAAATCAAAATTGAGCAATTAATTTGGGATAGAGGGAGTAACAATTAAAATTTATTTGAAATTTTATTACTACCCTTTTATGGGAAATTGAAAACTATTAATACAAAAAAGAATTTCTTAGAACAATGAGAGAAGGTAGGGGTAATATAAAAAAGTGAATAATTTATTTTCCTTGAAAGTTGTAAATAATAAATATTTTAGAATAAATTATTTTCTTCTAAAACGATAATTTTTTAGGAACGGAGTGAGTATCTAATATTAGTATATGTTACTAGTATTTTGCTAAACTGAGGAGGAATTGAAGAACATGCATGGTGGGAGGGAATAAAAGACTTGGCAATCAAGTAGCACCCTTTTTTTATGGTCCCGTGTATGACTTTTGAACACAATAATTAATTCCTTTTGAAATTTTATTAATTTACACATTATTAATTTTATTAATTGTGTACATGTCTAATTAAGGTATCCTCCTCACTTTTGAGGCAAAAATAATTCATTAGCTAGGTGGTACGTACGTACGTATATTTCTTCAATCAGAAGAGAAGAAATGAAACAATATGAAAAAGTCAAGGACGGCAGTTGATGATTTCATACAATCAAGTGGCCAGATCATCACTGGACTCTAAATAACCCACCCAGTGCACATGCAGAGTCGAGGGCGAGGGCGAGTACATACATTTATTGAGTAGTACGTAATACTTAGGTTTGAATTGGTATCATCATATATCAGCCAAAAGATATGGTTTTGAGATAGAGATTGAGAGGTTAAAATTAATTGTGAGTATATTGCATGGACTGACTTTAAATTAAACCAACCCATTTGTTGAATTTTTCGATCTGTTGCATGTGCTGTCAGATTGATTTGGTCTGCATGCATGCCTATTGGCTTCATTTGTATCTCTTGAGATGCCGTGCTGGTATCCATCTTTGTACGTTAAAAAACCAACACCCACACACCCCCACCCCTTGCTACAGTAACTTTTTCTCGGTTAGGTTAATTAAGATCCTGCTATCTTTTCCTGAGCTGGTTGGTTAGGTACGTAGGTGAAACTATATATATATATATATATATATATATATATATGTTTACATACATATGAAATATTGCTATATTCTCTTTGCTCATCTTAATTATAGTGATTTGAATCTATATATATATATGTATAATAAACACACACTAAATACTCCGTCTATGAAAAATTAAGGAGTACAAATTTTAATGAAAATTACAAAAAAAAATAGCTAGGACATTTTATGTCAACGAAGGGATATAATTTTATTTTGTAATTCCTGAATTGGTTCATTATACACAATATATTATGGTTACACATAAATTTTTGGTATGTCCAATCCCGTGGCCACATATACTAGGCAATTTTAACTGCACAAGGATTATTAAGTGGGTGTATAACTCGATCTCATTTAGCGAGGCTGACTTAACCTCAGTTAATTAGTCTACATATATACATATATATATATATATATATATATGGTATATACATAATTATATGAGATCATTTTGTGTATGTATATACATTTTTTTTTACATTGATGAGATGGTCCAGGCACTCCAGGGCATGGGAATATGAGGTCATAGATAAGTTTAGTGTCAACACCTACTCCTGTACATCGAAGAGAAATCATGATTGAAGGAAACAAATTAAAGGATATATGTAAATATGTAAAAGCCAAAAGTCATGAGTTTCAGGATGGAAATGATTTAATTATGTCATATAGTACTTTTATATATATATATATATATATATATATATATATATATATAGGTCATGATATATGATGATATCCTCATGGTATGTTTCTTCTCTGGCAGACTCCATTTCCACTTTTGCCTACCTATGAAGAAAATAGATTCGGTTAGCATGAAATTTATTTTTTGATAAATTGATTAATTGATTAATAAAATGCTGACACACATAGAGTCTCGTTTGCGTGTCAGTTATAGGGTTGGGTAGGTTAATTAATTGATTGCTAGCTAAAATTTTGGTTCTATCCCTCCTTTTGTTCCCTTTATGGCTTTATAATTAATCTTGATTATAATTTTATTATTTTGAGTTGTTTTGTATTTTAACGGGGAAATTGTCTAGTAGTATTACCATTTTTCAGCGTATACTAGCATCACTGTCTTGGTAACTCAAAGGCAACCGGTGTGTTGTTTGTTTTCATCTACTTTCCCTATTCTAGTGTCTTTTAGGGCAGCATTGTCTACTAGCGTGCGACTTATGTTACGTGCCCTTCTCCAAAAGTGATGAAGATGTTTTCTGATACTGCAGTCGGTCGATATATATATATATATATATATATATATATATATATATATATATATATATATATATATATATATATCGGTCCCTGATCAATCATCTACCTTTTATCTTACTCACATTGTCAAACCCTTTTAAAGAATTGATACGTGACGATTGATTATATACAATGTCGTAAATCATACTTTTAATGACGCTTATATGTTGTCCGTCATTAAAAGTATAAACGACGGTTGATGATCAAACCGCCGCCAAAATCCGTCATTAAAGGAGGGTGAAAGACGGTGAGTGAGAAGATAAAGGGGTATGACTGATCTCTCTCATATATATATATATATATATATATATATATATATATACAACTTCACCCATGCTACTTGGCTTGTTGGAATATCTAATACTATCAATTTAGGAAATAATATTTCCAGTGCAATCAATGTTTACCATTTTCTAATTTTAAGCTTGCCAATTTGCAGATTTGTGTGGAAAGGTCCGAATCACTTAGTAGTGGTCAAAAACAACCAACTTGGCCTCTTTTTCAGAAGGCCAATGATTTGGGAATGGGGCTCAAACCTCTGACACAAAAAGATGCTCCATCCATTAGTCAAGCTTTGTTGACAAACCTACGTAGGGTCAGTGACAGTCAGTAAGAGGATTCAATAGTGACGGGCTGCGGGTTAGTTACATACGGTTTATCTTTCGAAAACGTTTGGTTACTGTTTCTTCTTTTTGAAAGCCAAGCAACAACTTGTATGTCTAGTTCGATAAATGATCATCTGAAATTATGCAACTATTTCTTACATGCATTATTAAAAGCTGCCAAAAAATCAATAAAGAAGATCAATGTGTTTCACAACATTCTTGCAGGAATCTTCTCAATAACCAAGGACAGGACAGAAGAAGATGAATGAGAAATATTACAATACTGACGCCATCCAAAACAAGCAATCATACCCAAAAAAAAAAGGCCAGGAAAGAGTCGGGGGAAGCTCTTTATATATATAATGCAACCAACTCACAATAATATAATATAAGCTTATCACAAGCTGGGTTATTAGTATATGAATGAGACTAAGAAACTTGAGCAACTTTCCTCTCTTTTAATTATAACCAAATACATATCGAGTTTATAACCATAAATAACATTAAAAAAACAACAATAAAATAGACCCTATTGACGGTTCACTAAATCTGACAACATTTATTATTTCCACACAAAATTTGACATTTATTGTTTTCATGCTATATTTGAAACAGCATTTATTTATTATTTGTTTCTATAAAGAACAGATGCAATTTGGACAAACAATATTTATTATTGACACCTTGAAATGCTTTACTTTCCCATAACAAGAAACGTATCTAATATTCTGCATTGTGTAGTTCTTTGTAAGCGAAGGATGCTCTCAGAAAACAAGGATACTCCTTCAAATACCATGCATGGCACCATTCCACATGAATTTTTTTCTTTTACCAGGAGGATCAGAGAAAAAAGACCAAAACAAAAACCTGTACTCCCTAGGCTCATAGTTCGTATATTTAATTAAGGGTCATTACCAAAACCATGTGAAAAAACACTATTGGAGAATTCATTGCCAAGGTATGAAGTGGTTGATACAGTAGACCGAGTGCATAGAACCTTATAATAGAAGTTCCAACATGAGCTTGTTTCATCTATGCAACTTTGTCCAAATGGATGTCGCTCTACATATTTCTTCATGTTCTCGGCATTTGCCAAATTTTCCACATAAAGGCGAAGATCACCTTCAGGGCCTGCAGTGAATTGAATTTTAATTCTACAAATTATCAATCGTTCCTATACCAACAGATTATTGACACATGCACTTGGGTAACAATCCCATGACAGGTTAGATCTTTGTAGTATTTTTGATTTACTAGCAGAAATATATCACGCCTAGGGAAACAAGTAAACAACTCGTAGTGTATAACTGAGGCGCCTTACATTTCCTTCAAGGAGAATAAAAAAGTTGATATCAAAATCATTATTAAAATAAAACCATTCTAGAAGACACCTCACCTAATGAAGTATCATTCTTATCCTTGTAACTGAAGGAAGAAGGGAAGACTGCACAGTGCATCTAAATGATCAAATTCGTACAAACCAACACAACAAATTAGGTTATAAACTGAAAGATAAAATGACATTTAATGAGAGCTCTCACAAGGTTAATGGAAGAGAAGGTGAAGCTTACAGGATTAAATAGGGCCTTGTATGGAGAATCATCCAGCAACATTGTGTTTGATTCATCATAATGTCCTTTCTCCCAAGGTAGTTTAATATCATCTTTTGCCCATATCTTCCTCAGCTCCTTACAAACTAAGGGCTTATGCCGGTTTTCTAAAGTGTAGAACCCTGTTTCAGTACAGTGGGTCATATCCTGAAAATTTCCGGTAGTGAAAAATTCACATTACATCATTTTCAGTAAGGTTGAAGGGAAAAAAAAAAAGGAAAGAAAGAGTCTCAGATTGCTTTGTCAGAATGTCAGAAGTGGAGGATAAATAAATTATTTGCTTATAAAGATATTTCACTACGATAGGGCTTTTAACATCAATTATGTGACCCATATAATTTAACTACCATAAGTGTAAACTTTCCTTCACATACACAATAATCAATATGAAGAAAAAATGTCCATAATCGAGCTACTTCTGCTAATTCTAGTAAGCTTCCTTGTAAAGACCTGAGTCCAAACATTAGCCTAGAACAAGGCTCACTACACACTTTCCCAAGAACATCAGAAACTAAAAGCCCACCCAAGGCTCAAGTTATTGGTACTTTTAGTGGTAGAGCAAGGCCTTATATAGCGGTCATCCTATCCGACATGTTTCAATATGGGACTGGAATATTACAATATTCTCCATTTAAATCCCTGAAGTCCTCGTCTGGACAGTGCAACCTGTTCAAGAGTCTAGAGGTATCTCCTATACGTTGTAGAGGTTTCTCGCACTGCATACGATGTAGCACTTAGTTCTCAAGGGTCATAGCCCGCCGAAATGGCTCAAAATCTTACTTTAATCAAGGAAGAGAGCTTATAGGTATGCTTTGGCAGGGTTTTGCATAGCAGTCAAAAATGCAATTAAGAGATGAGACTTTCATAATAGTAAAACTTTGAGAAACGGACAAAATCTTGGATGCAGTTTATTTATTCTATTAAAAAAGGAAATAAAAAATATTGAAGGAGCACAATCTTTTTTCAAAAACAAATGTTTGTGCTCACACACGTGTGTGGTGGGCGAGGGGGTGGGGGGTGTGGAGTGGGTTAGGGTACAATTTCTTTTCGAAGTTAGTATATATTCTGAAAATCAATAGAAAAATTATAGTACTAACCCAGCAGAACAGCAATTTGTGCTTCATATCTCCCAACAAATAATCAACCACTCGATCAACTATTTTCCTGCATTAGATATACTCTATTTAGTCAGCACTAAGATCTAAGAGCAAGCCAAAAATGGCCTAAGAAACATATATTTAAAGAAAAACAATAACAAGTTTAATAAGTACTTAGATCTTGAAGACCAAATTCCCACATCAAATTTCTCGAAGCAAAACTTTAAGAACTCATAATAGAAGGGTCTCTTGAAAACTGTATCAGGAAACAAAACTTAGCATAGGATAGTAATGATTGGCTTATTATCTAATACGTTTTAATCAACGCTTCATATAACATGTAGTCATGGTATATTTAATTCTCACTTGCTCGTCTTAAGATATTTATGTCCCCTTTGCATTCCTTTGGTGGGGGAAAAACTACATCCGCAAGAAGCCCATTTATGTCAAGAATGAGAAGCTTTCTCCTTGAAAAAGCAATCGGAACTATTTCTACTGAAGGATGTAAAACCTTCGACCAGTTGTCCACTTTGTCAACAACAGTTGCAGAAACATTTTTGCTTACCTCCACATTGGAGGACAGATGTTCCCGTTGATCCTTGTTCTTAGCTGGGTTTTTTTCACCAGGGACAGAAGACCCTTGTACTTCTACCTCCAATTGAATTTCAGTCTCCTGGTTCTCTGCAGCCTTTGGCTTCAAGTGAGAGTCACGTATGGATGTAGAGATGGCAAGGCGGGATTCCTGAGAGAATGGCTTCACCTTGCCATCCAAGACTCTCTCCACAAGTGTAGTTTCCCAACTCTCTTCTGAAAAGTAACAGTAGATTTAATATTGAGGACATTATCCACAGCTTTAGGCAGTATGACTAACAATGAATGACTTTCACTATTTTAGTGCCAAATCTGGGGTACAAACAAAAATCATATATAATTTTGCCTATTTTATTGCCTAAGTCGACTAGAAGCATAAATAGGTGTTACATAATCTTCGCATTCCATAAAGACAAAATACCATACCGCCACTATGACAAGGCTTGGATTCTTTTCTTGGAGAAGATACAAATTCTTGAACTTGAAGCTGAACTTTATTTAGCTCATCACTGTGTCTATGGTGTTCATCTGACAGGCTCAGAGTTGATGTTATTTCTATTTCATCCTTGCTTCTCATGCAATCTTTATCATTAGCTTTCCAGTTCATCATTCCTCCCGCCATCCTGTTCTCTGTTTGCTCTGCGCTCTCTTTGACAAGATTTTTGCTTGAATTAGTATCTATCTTCAGATGGTCATGAATGACAGTTTGCATAATTGAATCGACTTTAAGGTTAGTGCTTTGCCGATAACTCCTGGCTAATTTGTTGTTTTTTCTGTTATCAAAGATTTCCAAATGTTCAGAAGATGGGCGCTTCCTGATTGTTGGCTTAGCTGGACCTACATGGCTTACCGCGTCAATTATCATTACTTGATTGTGCTGAATCCTACAAAGATAAGCAACAGAGACGTAAATAAGTTTCAATTACCACACACACCCACACCAAAAAAAACTAACGATGAAAGTCCTGCACTTTAAAACAACATACCATAAACAATTGAAGGAATAGCCCAGCGTTTCAAGGGAAAGAATCAAATCAAAAGGGAAAGAGAAAATAGATATAGCCAGCAAGTTTGTTGTTAACTTAAGTTTTCTCTCAATTATAGCTATCTCTGAATATTATTCTATAACGATGGGACAAAATGATTAAATTCATCCCTATAACTTTCCTTTCTGGTAAACAGATCCTCTACGATAAACTTCAAATGCATATATATAGGTATTTAAGGTATAATGAATTGACAAAACAGCCCTTATGGTTAATGCCGGTAGGCTCCCTACGTGCACCAACATTTATGAAATGTTGTAGCCACAAACAGGAGTTAAAAATAAAATAAATAAATAAAACTCAGAAAATGATTCTAGAGTTTCAAAAATCTACTTCTATTATGATTAGCCTGAAGTGACATAGAATATATATATATATATATAATGTTTTACGTCCACATTAAGGCTGTAAACAAACCAAACAGTTCGGGCTCGACTCGAAAAATACGAGTGAGAGTCGGATTCGTTAATAATATGATTCAAATTTGAGCATAAAAAATAGTTCCAATAAAAATATAAGTAGAATCTGAGCAAAGTTATATTCGACTCATTTAATATTCAAACTACTCGAATTCTTGATTGTGATTCAATACATACTCTATTGATACAGATTCGATTAGATACTCGATACATTCTCTTATAATATATACAAAATTAAATCAAATTTGGATAATTAATTATTATTAGTTTATTTTGTTTTTAATTTTAATTGTGATTTTATATTTGTAAAGTGTAATAGTAAATATATTTTCTCATTTCTAAGTAAAATAACAAATTCAATATAATTATATTTATTACAAAACTAGTTATTATGTGGAGACTTGAAATTGAAGCTCGCGAGTAGTTTGAATATAATTCGATCCGAGTCGGATCAAATTCGAGTAATAAATATTCGAGTCGAGTCGAATCTAAGTAGAATTTTTCAAATACAATTCGAATTCGAGTATGCTTTTAACATTTCGAGTCAAATTCAAGTAGCTTTTTATTCGCTTTGGTTCAACTCGCTATAAGACCTTGGTTCAAGACACCATTCTCTTACCTTTTATTTTCTCTTTTTCTATGTGGTAAATAGAAGTGGTCCCTGCATTACTAAATCAGAAAACAATATCATACACTCAGAATACCAACACCAACAACCCCGAGGCAGATACGATTGCAAACTGCTTTATGTACATATATATATATATATATATATATATATATATATATATATATAACCTCTTTATTTTTATCTATTACAATTGATAAAGAGATACTTGACTAACCTATATAAATATTTGAATGACTCAAACAACATCGTCAAATGCTCAAGACAAATGAACAAAGGACAAGATCATACCTCCTAACACAAGCAAGCATGAGGGGTATGAATTTTATGACAATCTTTCGACTCAAGCTCTAGAGGTTTAACGCTTAGTTTTCAAGTATTTGTGTTGAAATCAACTCAAGGATGATTACATTCGTTTGCCGTTTAATATGCATCAAGGTTATGCTCAAGCTCATGGGTAAATTACAAGTTTATGTTCGACGTTATGAATATCCAAGTATGGATGGGAGTTTACAATCTATCACGCAAGAACACGAGGTTGGAATGCATGGAATAAGCGAATTGGATTCAAGTTACAAGGCTAATGAGTTGACTTATAAGTTCGTCATTAGGATGCAAGTGAGCCGCCCCAACCAACTCTGAAGCCACCCCGGCCAACTTCCCAGTCTTCACCCCGACTAACTCCACAACACAGTGAACTCGCCGCGACGAGTTGGTTGGATTTTGGTTAACGCGTTTTGACATATTTGGAAGCAGATTTCCTTCGTAAATTAGATATTTTCATATTTCTATTGTCTTTAGGATACTGTTAGATAGGATTTTGATTCCAAATCAATTGTTATTACCTTTTATGGATTCTAGGGTTTCATAACTACTATAAATAAGCTTTATGAATGTAATTCATACAACATTCAATACAATTCATATATTTATCAAATTCTTGTGAAATTATTCACTATTATTGGTTCTTTGAAAAATTCCCAAGTTATCTTCTTAGTTTTTCTTTGAGATTCAACTTGACTTATCATACAACAATACATAATTGTGTGTGGCGTCTTCTACTGCATCAATCGTCGATTGTACCAGGACTACTGCTTCAATATAAGCGAGGGATCAATGTGTCGTTCTACTATATAGGTGAGGGGTGAAGGTGTTGCGAGCAATTCATACTACAACTTTGCTAGAAACGATCCGAGCAACGAGCAACGACCACCTCACGCAAGCGTGCCGTGGAGTCTATCAATACCTAATACTTTTGAATAGATTATATGATTCGACATGCAATTATGATTCCACACGCATATAAACATTTTCATTTTGTGCAGAAGATCATATTCTTCTCTTTTTATCACACAAGCTCTCTACAAGGACTTCTCAAGCAAATCTATCCTCTTCACATGCCCCACTTAATCACCAAAGGTCTTACATAAATGAATTTATATGTATGTTAACCAAATAAGTTCAACACGCCAAGTGCATTCAAGTATTGGTCTATTCATTTTAGTGAGCATATCCCAATAAATGCTGCATATCTTACTATCTTATAAAAAACCTTTAAGAAGAATCATGGTCAGACATTACGTGCTAGTGCCAGTGGCCGCTAGCCACAACAGCTGATATATATTTGAACTGTTTCCTATGGCTACGGTTACTCTTCAAGCTAAAGCCTGTTCTTCTTGAATAACTAGATACTCTGTTAGTTCACAATTATTTTTAATACTCCCTCCGAAGGTTTGCGTGTGACTAGGCCTGGCAAAATATAGTTATGGGTTGGTTTTGGTTTTCAAAATATGGTTATGGTTCCATTTAAGAACTAAAACCATATTAACCATTTTTAATATGGGTTGTGTGGGTTGAAACTATATGGTTATGGTTCAAAACCATATTAACCATTTTAAGATGTTTTGACTTTTAAACATAACTTTTGAAAAATAAAATTGTGACCGTCACAATTAAATTAATTAAGTAATAATATGATATAAAATTATTAATATAAATAATAAAATGATGTAATCATCCAAATCTTATTTCATTGATTTTTTTTCTTATAATTAAAATGACATAATATTCAAAACTATTTATTTCATTGATTTTCTTTTTCCTTATGATTTTGTGTATAAATTAAGTATTCATATAATTAATTAAAATGACAAAATATTCAAAACTATTTATTTATTTATTGAAATGTATCGGTGACCGTAATGGTGCTTTGAGTGAGACTGCGATGTCTTTAAACTGCTTCTGAAGGTGAAGAAAGTCCTGCAAAATTTCCTCGTGAGCCCCTCACCTTTTTACTTATTCACATTTACATATCTACTGCGGCTATTTATGTCTTTACTTTCCTTAAAAGGGTATTTTGGTTATTTGCTTCTTGGATGAGAGGCGAGTTTTATATATATATATATATGTGTGTGTGTGTGTGTGTGTGTGTGTGTGTGTGTGTGTGTCATTTTTTTGGGGACATGAGAAATTAGAGACCAGATATATGATGAGAAGGCTAATACGATCATAATTGAAATTAGAGACCATGTATATGGTGTTTGGTGTGATGTTACTGAGAGAGAGAGGATGTTGGCCGTAATTTCCCAGCAGAGGTATAGGGCAGTTCGGGCAGCGTCTTGATTTGGAAAAAGAAGGAAATATCGAGTTAGTTGGGACAGCCCGGAGGAGGAGTGTGATTGAATGAAGTTGAGTATTTAATTAAATGAATTTATAATTTGAATTTAGTACAGTAGTAGTAGTAGTAGTAGTTGGGGCAGCCGGAGGATGAGAGCGATTGAATGTAATATGGGTTGAAAAATGGTTAACCGGTTCAGAACTATATTTGTTTTAAAAAATATGGGTCCAAACTTTAACCAACCTGAATAAATAAAAATGGTTAACCAACCCATTTGGTTCCAGTTAATATGGTTTGACCCAACAGTTAACTAACTATATTGCCAGGTCTACATGTGACACATGATTTTTTACGAAGTCTTTTTTCTATTGAACTTTAAGGACTAAAATTTGTTATTGAAAATAACTTGAGTCAAATTTTGTCATATGCAAACTTTACTATTTGGAAAGAGGGGGGAAAAGTAGCTGTAAAAGTAGTGTTATTTTTTTCAAGGACGCGAGTATAATTTATAGTTTTTTTTGTTGCATTCTCAATAACACTGACCAATAAATCATGTGGGATAAAAAGATGCTGATAAAAGGAAAAGATAACAACACTTGCATACTCACTAGATGAGGTATACTAGAACTTGAAAGAAATGGTAGATGAGACAGAATCCAATAAATACCTAGAATGTAAAACTTTTACGTCACACAAAATGTGGACAGATATGAAATGCCACGTTCTATGGAATGTGGTACGGTTAGATTGTCTTAACAGATTACCAATGTTGGAATGTGTCCACAACTTCCAGATCACAGCTATTTTCTATAAATGTAACTGAATAAGGTAAGTATGGCATTTTCTTAGATGCTTATAGAACAGAAAAATATACACTGAAATGCACATATCGTGCATTTTCTTTTGACAGTATTATGCTGCAATAAATTATTTCAACACACAAAAGATGATTGTATCCTGTATAAGTTAAATAGTTGGTTGTCTCCTGGCTACATCATCCTTCTCCTAGAATGTTCTACGTTTGTAGTTCACCTCATACAGTTTGATCTTTCTTCTATAGAGAGGAAAAAGAAGAGGAGTTAGGAATGCTCTTTTAGTTAAGGAAATAGGCCAATTCAAATTGCAATGGCATAACCATCACTGAAGAGTCACAGGTACTGCCTTGGATGTAGAATTTAGGAAGGAAGGGGGAATGATTTTCGCCTTACACTGATACACAGGGTACACTAGGATGGTTTACCTACAACCAACTAACTTGCGAGAGTTATAAGGATTGGTGATTTGGTTCAATTTTTAAAAAACTGAACAAGGGAACAAGGTATCCATAGTTAAGACATACTGAAATATCAACATCCTTAAGTAAAATTCTCTAAAGTTCTATATTCACCTACATGTATAATGCAATTAGGGCATATATAAATAATTATTGAACATTTTAGTGGAGTTAATTCCTAAAGCTGCCGAATTTTCACTAAAATACATCAACCATCTAAAAGGGGGAGGAATATCTCACACAGTGGTAAATATATAACAAGAAAAAATTAAAGAGCTTTGAACAAAATCTCATTATTTTTCATATCAGGTATCTATAATCATTAAAAACTAATACACGAACACCACAGAATCAATTGAGGAAAAATTTCGTCAAAGACTAAACTAACAAACTTCCACAGAATCCATCCACAACAACAACAAAAACGAATAGAACAAATTCATTTAGCATAGATTGATTTAACACATCGAAGTTATAAATAAATAATCGAAACATACTAGTAATTTGTTGTCCATGTTCACAATAAGAAGCACAAATGGAGGATAGAAACTTTAATTTGCGAATTCCTTCCAGATTTATATCATACCAACTGCAAATTGCAATTGTCGAATAATTCTGAGTCGTCGTACCAGGTCGTTGGCAGATAATTATAAATAAATACAGTTACATGAAGAGAGAGGAAGATATGAACCTTCGTAGAAGAATGTTGCTGTCGCCGATGGCGATGGGGACGGAGAAAAAGAATTTAAGCGTCGACTTTTTGGGCTTGGAGAAGACGCGAGGTATTAAAATTATACTCGCGCTCGTATTTTCACGGTATCTATTAAACAATTAAAGAATTGCACGGGGGAAAAATTTATTCGTTTAGGAATTTAAAAGGACAATTTGGCATAATATTTTAAAAATAAAAGATATAATATATTTTATAATTTTATGTAGTGATTTTTTATTTCATGTATAAAATAAATCTTTTAATCATGTAATATAATGAATTAAGTTTATAATCTTATCAAATTTTGTAATTATAATCAAATAAAAAAAATTTCGCAATATATATCAAAACTATTAAATTATAAATCAATTAATAGTAAGCAATTTTAACAAGTCATGTTTTATTCTTCACATTTTAATGTCAAAAATCAAATTTTGACAAAATATGGAAAATGCAATGGGAGAAACTTGTTGTCATTGAGTCTCTTTCCTTCATTCGATTTTAAATAAACAATTCAAAGTAATTGGACTGTTGGAGTATTATGTAAGTAAGCAAGCAAAATTAACAAGCGATCCAAGAAGGCCCTCTTTTGAAGTTTGCAAAATGTACGAATTAACAACTTAATTCAAACAACCCCATTTTAAAAGTTTACAATGGACAACAAAAATTCAAAACTCCGGTTTCCATAATGTTATAAAATGTCTAGATTCATATGAATGAATGTCTAGATACATATAACTCTTATTGAGTATTAAAATATATGACTCTTGGATTTTGTAACATCTTAGTAATATTATTGTTCTTATTTTTCTATAAATAAGACAATTATAAAGTGATTGAGTGATATAAAAATATTATGCAAATACTCTCTTTTCTCTAATCTTCTTTGTTTTTGTTCATAATATTAATCTTTTATAACACGTTATCGGACGATAGCTTCTCAATTTCGTTTGAAGATATTTGATTTGAAGAAGAAGGTATATATATATATATATATATATATATATATATATATATATATATATATATATAATTGGTTAACGTAAGAGTTATGGTATTGTTATCACAGTTTATATATATGAATGTTTATAAGCTTGTGGGTTTCTTTGATAACTAATTATGTGTAAGCACATTATCATGTTGTTTCAGCACATATGACTTGAATTTTTAAGGTACCTACTGTCTCATAACAAGAGCTCATTTATATCACAAATGAGTTACTTTGACTAGCCGTGTCAGGAATAAACATGTGAATGATATTCCTGTTTACATATGATTTGATTATGACATATATATATGAATGAATATGCAAGTATGTTTGCATTAAGAAAAGCTGTAAAGTCCTTTGATGGATAATAGAAACATATGTACAAGGACTTAGAATGAATTGATCAAATGTGTTAGGTTGATCCTACATAAGCAAAAACGACTTTTGTAAAGTCCTTTAAAAGAAATGATGTACAAGGACTATAAATATAGAAAGATCAAGCATGTTAGGTTGATCTTATGATGTAACAGATAGAAACATCTCGATCATCGAAACTTTGCACCAAAAATCGTAGTCTGTCGGAGAGTCAAGGAAAACTAGAGAGCTATCGAGGCAGAATCGTAGTCTGCAAGATAGTAGATCTCGGAGTTCGTAGACTTTCAGGAGAGACGAGGAAGGATCGTAGTGTGTCGGGGAGAACTTCCTCAGAGCCGTAGTCTGCTTTGAGAAGTCGTGTTCGTAATCGTAGAGACAACCGCCTACTGGCCTAACCGAAAGGCGTCTGCTTGAAAGTCAGTGAAGAATCGTAGACTACACTTGGAGTCATAGAGTCTACTAACGGCCAAATCAAGGATCGTGATACGCACTCGTAATCGTAGAGTCTCTTCGATCGTATCAAAGGCAAAAATCGTAGTCGAGCAAGATCAGATGAAAACAAGCACAACAATAGAAATCGTAGAGTGTCAAGATCTGATCTCGGAGTCATAGTGTCTACACAACCGAAGCAGAATCGTAGAGTGTAGAACTAAGATGTAAACAGACATATGTGCTCATGAATGCCAAGCCGAATCGTAGAAAGCAAACACGATTCTCAACAATTGAGCACTTCCAGAATATCCAAAGGAATGAAGCCTCTGGTTGGCACTGCAGAGATACGTCCCATCTAAAGGAAACCAAAGAGCACTCAACGAATGGCATGCAAGCTAATAGAAGATCTAAGCACCAACCCAATCAGCATCAAGATTGAGTTGTGAAGCCATTCAAGACGAAGTCTTCCACAAGGAAATCAGAAGAAGACTTTTGTAACTAACTCAAGGAAAGTCGTCAAGTCGATGGTAGTCGCAAGAAATGCAAAGACAACGATCTTGGAAGCAACCAGATCGTAGTGTTTTCCAAACAAAGAAAGAACTCGATGGAATGTACGAGAGATCTTTGGTGGGTCTCTCAAGAACAAGGCTAAAGTGATAGGTCACCCATTGATGATAGGTGAACAGAGATCACAAGGAGAAAGCGAACCGGCGTCTTTACAAATCCGAGATGTCTTCTTATTCGGAAGGACCATAACAAAGAATCAAGTCATCAAGATGTCGAGAAACGGTCGAGGCAAACGGGAGTATCAAAGCATCAAGATGAGAGAAGGAAGAGGTGTTTCACATGGAGATCCAATCAACACTCTTCAAAATCTTAGTGTTGTCTCTACCAGTCAACAAGACACTACGATCAAGTCCATGAATACATGCATCAGAATCGTAGAGTTCGAATAGCTGAAGACTGAAGCATTGACAACGGTTCAATCTGAAGGGTAATATTCGAACAAGAGTTTATTGAGAGCATCAATGCAAGGACAACCTCTGATCGAGAAATCAGAAGGGTGAAATAAAGTCGTCGACCTGCCCAAGATATCAAATTGATATATCTGACAGGGTTGGTGAAACAGTAGACTGCAGTGTCAGAAAGTCAGAAAAAGATGTCATGTCATATCTGCAGTCTGCACCAAATAACTCGAGATCTGCGAAACAATTTGAATAACTTTCAACGGCTACTTTCCAACGGGAAGAATGGGAAGTAGTACAAATCAACAAAGCCTCAAAGATCAAGAGCTGCTATGAGTGTGGAGTTGCAGAATCGTTGAATTGTTGAAATGCCATTGTTGACTCTACGAGTTCCACTAGAGATTAAGAAAACAAGTCTCAGTGACAGTGAGACTACATAGGTGGAAGTGAAGCAGCCTTGAAGAAGGACTTAAGCAAACCAGAAGCTTCACTCAACAAAGATGAGAATGCCATTGAAGATGGCAGCCGAGCTGAGAGCCGAGAAGGCCAAGAAGATAGCATTCGTAAAAGTGGTTTGAGCACAAAGAAGATCAAGAGAGCCACTCTACGGATCACCATGAACCGAAAAAGTGAAGTTTGAACAAGTGCGAACCACCACCCGCAAAGTATTGAAGAAGGGTTCAGGGATTGCTAAGTGCCAGAAGAAGACTACTAAAAGCACAGAGACTTAGCAAATCCAGATGGTGATGGTGCACAGCTGACATCAGATGAAGATGAGCTGAAGAGAATAAAGATCAGCTGCACCAAATAAGATGTAGTCCAGACTCGAAGTAGAATTCAAAGAGGACCACGTCAAGCTGCTAAGTACAAAAGATGTTCAGAGCTTAATGACATCTTAGCAGCTCAGCACCAACAACAACAACAACGACTACAACCACAAGAAGCCAGGGCCTGAGGGGTCATTGTCCGTAGGGACTAAATGAAGTTCCAAGCCTGCTGGGATTGAAGAGTCCCTAGGGAACTAGAGAAGTTTCAAGGCTGCTGGCCTTGAAGAGTTCTTAGTGAACTGAAGTCCCAAGGTCACTGGCCTCAAGGAATCTAAGTGATTTAGGGTCTTTGCCTTCCTTGTAGGAAATCTCGCTAGTTGAAAATGAAGAGTGGATTAGGAGCTTGAGTCTCTCGAACCACTTAAAACCCTTGTGTCTTTTACTTTATGTCATTTATATTATGTACATTAATCGTTATAACCGCTATCATCAAGTAACTCTCTACGAACAATGTATGTGTGATTATAAATATATCAATGAAGGGGATCTTTTACTTATTCCGTTGTGCTTGAAAAGATTCTTAAGTTTGTCATGAGCTACTTAACGAGCAATACAACTTAATAGAGAAAAGTATTTTGAAATTCTAAGGATCTATTCAACACCCCCCCTCAGATCTATATTGTGCTTCTTCAGAACTAACAAGTCAGATATAAATGTAACTAATTGCTATATATATTATACCAAGTTATCTCAGTTGTCTTCATGTATATGTTGCAGAAATTGACTGTGCACTAATACTTACTCACGTGTATTGTTGTTGCATCTTCTTATTTATATGTTGTGTACTCTTATGCATTGTATTGTTGCTTACTTTTGATTGATCATTTTTTTTCTTTTGCGTTTTATGTTTTTTTTTACATCCACAAATCATATATTTCTTCAGTTCTACTTTTTAATAGTATTCGCATACTGTTGCTTACTGTTCACTTACTATTAAATAGTTCAATTAGCCTCCTTATCTTTATGGCTCGTTATACTTGGTTTAAATGTACGAAAAAAAAAGGTAGACATATAAAAGATTTTTCATAGTCAACCTTAAATAAATATATATTGTATGTTTATAACCAGATATTCATGCACATGTGGATAGTTATAATAAAATAAATTTTTAATGATTTTTGATATTTTTTTTTGTATGAAGTTACAATGACAAACCTTGTGACGCCCCCAAAATAGGTGTACATCACCCATTTTGAGTCGTCCATAACATGGTACAGAAACAACTACAACTTTATTAATACAACCCATAAACTGTGGGTTTAAATACAAATATTGTCATCTAGGCAATATACATACCCAACTAAGTCCTCATTACAATTATTGATACAATACTTTACAAAAAAGATGAGGACTACTAAAACAACTTCCTAGAACCTTCATTCCGTACCCTGACTAGTACTCACTACATTTTCGCCTCCTGAGAAGAAAAATGGAACAAAAAGGAAAAGGGTGATCTCAACTAGCCCAGTAAAGAATATTATGACAAAGATAATATAGAACAAATTATCGTTAGTCTTCAACAGGAAAAATCGATAGAATACAATAGATGAACAAGTTTCGGATCGGTATTGAAATAATAATTTATAGATGAGTTACGTAGAGAATGAAATCTACTATTATCTATGAATTTAAAAGTCCATCGTCAATATTTTATCTCCGTAACATCAATCAATATACATCTTGAATCAAATTTTTATCTTTGCACTACTTTCTGGTCAAAGATATTCATCACGATGTCATGTTCATCTCAACACTGCTCATCTTTTGCACTTCACGGGCCAAAGATATTCATTATATAATTATTTATCTTTTACTACAGCCAAAGATATTCAATAATATCACCATTTAGACCGAGGATGATGAAAAATATTTTAAAGGAAACGAATCCAAAGGAAACAAAAGAATAAATAACAAGGATTCAGTATTTCAATATATTTCATGTCCAAAAATACCTCATAAATAATCATAGTGAAGTAAAATTCAAGAATGATCAAAACATGGATACAATCAAAGCTAGTATCCATAATAGATATTTTGACGAAAAGAAAAAAAATTTATTTTTCGATGAATAGTCTTAGATTCGTGAATAATGTAATAGATATCGTGAATAGTCTTGATATCGTGAATAAGAACTCCCAGACACAAAAAATTTCAAATTTGATTAAAAGTTCGGATCAATACTTGGCGTATAATGATATTGAAAGAAATAATATCATATATGAAAAAAATAATATCCCTTAGCTCGAAAAGACGGTACTCACTTCGACCGAATACTAGATATAGTCTTTGAAGGAACTTGCACCATATAAAGACACTCAAGGTATCAAAATACTCACAAGAATACGCTCGATATATCGAGAGAGAAATAGAGAGAAAACCTCGCTTTTGGTGTGATTTTCAATTCTAACCTAAGCACCCTATTTATAGGAAAATGCTTAGAACACCAAAGCGAAAATTTAATATAATATTAATATATTTATCAAATTTTCCTTAGCCCACATCTAGACATCCGATTTCAAAGACTTTGCACATGTTAATGATGTCCACAAAATACAAAAAAACGTTTTTATCAAAAAAATAAATAAAACTTCCAAAAATCAATTATTTCAGAACTTATTATTAAAACAACAATAATATAAAATATCAACGCAAAGCAATTATTGAATCAATAAAATAAAATAACGAACGAAGAATTATCGTAACAATTATTGAGTAGTGCGCCTTCACGTAAGAATCGATAATAATGGTGTAATACCGTAATGTCTTCTTGTGTTTTAACCATTGGGTATTCCAACAGTATTAATGGTAACAACTACGCCGTTATTTATAATCAACTTATTCTTGTCGTTTTCTTCATCCAATCGCTTTCCATTATGGGGCCCACACAAGGTCGCTACCGTCGTTTAATATTCCCCGACAAAGAAAAATATTCCACGACCAAACGAATATTCCGCCGTCAACAATGAATATTTTAAAACCACTTGCTTGTTTGAAATAATTGCGCATTTTACCCATAACTTACCACATTAATCAAATCAACCCTTACTATTTCAAGATAATAAATAGAGGAAATTTAATTTCATTAAATAATAAGTTGCGGTCTTACAAACCTTGCCAAACTTGAGTTCGTGGAACTTGATATTACGGGTAAGAATTATTTGTCATGGATCTTTGATGCCGAAATTCATCTTGATGCCATGGGTCTTGGAGACACCATTAAAGATGGTAATGAAACACCTAGTCAAAATAAGGCAAAGGCCATGATTTTCTTACGCCATCATCTCCATGAGGAGTTGAAATTAGAGTATCTCACAATAAAAGATCCTCTTATTCTTTGGAAAAATTTGAAAGAAAGATATGACCATCAAAAGACAGTTATTCTCCCAAAAGCTCGTTATGATTGGATACACTTACGATTGCAGGATTTTAAATCAGTAAGTGAATATAACTCTGCAATGTTTAAAATCAGTTCTAAATTAAAATTATGTGGAGATAATATCACTGATGGAGATATGTTAGAAAAAACATTCTCTACTTTTCATGCCTCGAATGTGCTCCTGTAGCAGCAATATAGAGAACGAGGTTTTAAGAAATATTCTGAACTGATTTTATGTCTCCTTGTGGCTGAACAAAATAATGAGCTTTTAATGAAAAATCATGAATCGCGACCAACTGGTTAATCTCCATTCCCTGAAGCGAATGTTATAAGATATAATAATAATTATGGTCGTGGTCGTGGTCGTGGTCGTGGTCGTGGTCGTAATAGAGGTCGTGGCCACGGGCGAGGAAGTTTTAATTACTGCAACCATGATACCAAATCTTCAAAGAAAGAGGAGAAATAAGAAAATGGGAAGAATATAAATAACAGAGATACCAAGGAGGAAGAAAATATTTGTCATCGGTGTGGAATGAAAGGACATTGGTCACATACCTGTCGTACAGCCAAACATCTTGTTGATTTATATCAGTCCTCATTGAAAGGAAAGAAGAAGAACATAGAAATAATTTTTTCTCATCCACATCAAGATAACGATGATATCTATTTTGATCCTATGAATATGACACACCTTGACGTTGCAGATTTCTTTACTAATGAGCAAGTTAATATTCCTTGTAATGAAAATAATTAGTTCAGAATTATATGGTATTGAATGGTATTGAATATCTTTATATTATATCAAATGTCTCTACTGGAAAACAAATATTGGAAAAATTACCTGTTTTATCTTCGTGTTTGTACTATACAAGTATTTAGTACAATTGAAGTTAATCTGATAATGAACCAGAAGTTCAATGAACCAAATAATTTTATTATTTGGCATGACCGATCAGGTCATCCTGGATCAATAATGATGCGAAGAATTATTGAGAATTCACATGGTCATCCATTGAAGAACCAGAAGATTCTTCAATTTAAGGAATTCTCATGTGCTGCTTGTTCTCAAGGTAAATTGATCATTAGACCATCACCAGCTAAAATTGGGACTGAATCCCCAAGGTTTCTAGAACGTATTCAAGGAGATATTTGTGGGCCTATTCACCCACCAAGTAGACCATTTAGATATTTTATGGTTTTAATAGATGCATCTACAAGATGGTCGCATGTGTCCTTATTATCAACTCGCAACCTAGCGTTTGCGAGATTACTTGCTCAAATTATTATATTACGAGCACAATTTTCGGATCAAACAATCAAGACTATTCGTCTTGATAATGCTGTTGAATTCACATCCCAAACATTTAATGATTATTGTATATCACTTGGGATAAATAATGAACATCATGTTGCCTATATTCATACTCAAAATGGTCTTGCTGAATCATTTATTAAACGCCTCCAGTTAATTGCAAGACCATTGCTCATGAGAACAAAATTTCCTGTCTCTGTTTGGGGGCACGCTATTTTACATGCAGCAGCACTTATTCGCATTAGGCCAACATCATATCATAAATTCTCTCAATTACAATTAGTTTTTGGTCATGAGCCAGATATTTCCCATCTGAGAATATTTGGTTGTGCGGTATATGTTCCAATTTATCCTCCACAACGCGCAAAGATGGGTCCTCAAAGGAGGCTGGGAATATATATTGGGTTTGAGTCCACGTCAATAATTAAATATCTTGAACCTTTAACAAGTGATTTATTTACGGCACGATTTGCCGAATGTCATTTTGATGAAACTATGTTCCCAGCATTAGGGGGAGAAATTAAACAGCTGGATAAAGATATAACTTGGAATGCATTGTCATTATTGAATTTTGATCCTCGTACAAAAAAATGTGAACAAAAAGTTCAAAAGATACTTAGTTTGCAAAATATAACAAATCAGCTACCGAATGCATTCACTGACTCAAAAGGAGTAACCAAATCTCATATACCGGCTGTAAATGCTCCAGCTCGGATTGAAGTCCTAATAGGACAATCCGCAAAAATGGTAGCAAATGAGTCTAAGGCACGCCAGAAGCATGGTAGACCAATCGGTTCGAAAGACAAAAATCCTCGAAAAAGAAAAGAATTAAATAGACAAGTTGGCATTATTGAGGAGGAAAATATTCATGAGGATATAGACATAGCTAATCATAAAACCCCAGAAGAGGTTCAGGTACCTGAAAATAATAAAAATGATGAGATCTTGATAAGTTATGTCTCTACAAAGAAAAGATGGAACCAACGTGAGATAGTTGTTGACAACAATTTTTCATATAATATATCGCTTGATATAATTAATGAAAATGAGGATTCTGAACCTAATTCTGTCGAAGAATGTAGACGCAGAAATGATTGGCCAAAATGGAAAGAAGCAATACAGGCATAATTAAATTCACTTGCAAAACGTGAAGTTTTTGGACCTGTAGTCCAAACACCCAAAGAAGTAAAGCCAGTTGGATACAAATGGGTATTTGTGCGAAAAAGAAATGAGAAAAATGAAATCGTAAGATATAAGGCACGACTTGTGGCACAAGGGTTTTCACAAAGACCTGGCATTGAATACAATGAAACATATTCTCCTGTGGTAGATGCCATTACATTGCGGTATCTTATTAGCCTAGCAACTCATGAAAAATTAGATATGTGCCTAATGGATGTTGTTACAGCCTATTTATATGGGTCAATTGATAATGATATTTATATGAAAATCTCTAAAGGATTTAAAATTCCTGAAGCATATAATCCCCGGGAAGTTTATTCAATCAAGTTGCAAAGGTCCCTATATGGGTTAAAGCAATCAGGACGCATGTGGTACAATCGTCTTAGTGAATATTTATTGAAAGAAGGGTATAATAATAACCCTATATGCCCATGTGTTTTTATGAAGAAATCGGAATCCGATTTTGTTATCATTGCTGTGTATGTTGATGATTTAAATATTATTGGAACTCATGGAGAGATTCCAAAGACAGTGAATTATTTAAAGAAAGAATTTGAGATGAAAGATTTAGGAAAAACAAAATTTTGTCTCGGCCTGCAGATCGAGCATTTAGCAAATGGAATTCTCATTCATCAGTCAACTTACACAGAGAAGGTCCTTAAAAGATTTTATATGGATAAAGCTCATCCATTGAGTACCCCAATGGTTGTTAGATCACTTGATGTGAAAAAGGACCCTTTTAGACCTCGTGAGGATAATGAAGAATTACTTGATCCTGAAGTACCATACCTCAGTGCAATTGGTGCATTAATATATCTTACTAATAATACACGACCTGATATAGCATTCTCTGTGAATTTGTTAGCAAGATATAGCTCTTCTTCTACTCGAAGACATTGGAATGGGGTTAAACATATTTTTCGTTACCTAAGAGGAACTATAAATATGGGATTATTTTATTCAACTAATGATAATCATAAATTAGTTGGATATGCTGATGCAGGATATCTATCTGATCTACATAAAGGTCGATCTCAAACAGGTTATCTTTTTATGTGTGGTGATACTGCTATATCATGGAGATCTACAAAGTAAACATTAGTTTCCACTTCATCTAATCATGCTGAAATACTTGCAACCCATGAAGCAAGTCGAGAATGTGTGGTTGAGATCAATGACTCAACATATTAAGTGAAACATGCGGTTTATCCTCCAACAGAGAGAACTCCAACCATTCTCGTATGAAGACAATGTTGCATGTATAGCTCAATTAAAAGGAGGATACATCAAAGGAGATAGAACAAAGCACATCTCACCGAAATTCTTTTTCACACATGACCTTGATAAGTGTGGTGACATTGATGTTCCAACAAATTCGCTCAAAAGATAATCTAGCGATTTGTTCACCAAAGCATTACCAACTGCAACGTTTGAAGGATTGCGTCGCAATATTGGAATGCGACAACTGAAGAACTTAAGGATACATTCATGAGGGGGAGCTAATACACTTTGCACTCTTTTTTCCTTAACCAAGGTTTTTTCCCATTGGGTTTTTCCTAGTAAGGTTTTTAATGAGGCAGCTTTCAATGCGTATAGCTATACAATAGACATCCAAGGGGGAGTGTTATAAAATGTCTAAATTCATATGGATGTCTAGATACATGTAATTCCCATTGAGTATTAAAATATATGACTCTTGGGTTTTGTAACATCCTAGTAGTATTATTGTTCTTATTTTCTATAAATAAGACAATTGTAAAGTGATTGAGTGATATAAAAATATTATGCAAATACTCTCTTTTCTCTAATCTTCTTTGTTTTTGTTCATAATATTAATCTTTTATAACACATAATTACTTTTTAGGATTCTTTACACTACTATACAACAATTAGAAAGTAATTATCAGATTAGTGCATTCACAAATTAATTATAAAAAGAGTGCAACACAATAATCACGTCAGATCATTCAATTTCACATAAATAAGGAAACGCTGAAATCAAGGAGAAGTTACTCTCATCTGCGGCAGTTACAAATTCTTTGCAAAGGTTATACGACCGAACAACTCAAATAAATCGATCATCCAAACGTAAAAGAGACTAACAATCCAGCCATGAAATCGATCAGTTTATTCAAAATCACGAAAGAAAAAAAAACCGGAGTAGCCGAATCCCGCAAAAAGGAAATCCAAAACCGGCTTCACGAAAAGATCGAAGGATTTGGAAACTGACATTCTGATGCGGATATTGATTTTTTTTAAGACTATTTGGTTACCCACAAAAACTAAAATGGTTACATTTTGCATGAAGATTTGGTTATCAACTGCACCATATTCAAAATAATTTTATTTTTTAAAAATTATTTATAAGTAACCAACACCTATATAAATGAAAACTCTTACATGGAATTTCGGATACCATCTACGTCTTCTGTTTAAAAAAATTTAATCATACATACATTGCATCACTATAAAATTGATCATTCGAGGTACCTCAATAAGATTTATTGGTCACTGCATATTGGACAATTGGACACATGTTTATTGCGTTATCTAATTAGGGTATACTATACATTGGAACTTTGACATACCATAACTGGATACTTTCAAATTAAAATTCAGAAAATATTATAAATTGAATAAGTAATAATGGAATTCCTCAATATGTTCAATGTGTTAAAATAATCAAAAAGATAATTAGTAATCAACATGGTGAAGTTTTGTCACTCACTAATACGCATTTGGTTACCTCTAAAATAAAGAGTCCAACAAATCCAACATGAACAAACAAACAATGTTAAACTACTGGTATTAAAATCAAAGATCAATCAGCAATATCCAAATATATAAGCATTAATAACCAAAACACAATCAGCACGTTTTCATAACCAATTTAATCAACCTCCATATTATTAAAAAATACCTAGTAACCAAATCAGAATATAACAGTAACCAAACGAAGTAGCGACGACGACCATAAACGAACCAAACGAAAACAAATGACATCCTAAAATTTAGAAAGCAGATGCTACGACGACCGAATTCGAAACCGAATGGCGAAAGCAGAAATGAATGTACAGAACCACGAGTGCGAGATGTGCGCCCCGAAAAAAGAAAGACGAAAGCGGACAACAACGACAACGGGAGATCAACGCCGACAGAAACGAAAAAAACGCTAACAGAAATAAAAAAGAGAAGAAGAGAAATTTTATTTCCAAGTTCCCAAAATAGAAAATAAGGGTTTCCAACTAAAGAAGTCTTCAGTAAAAAAGAGAGAGAATCGACAAAGGGGAAAGGCATGCAATTCAAATTGTCACAAATTAGGCAACCAACCGGGAACAGTTACCTTTGTGAACATGTTTCTGAATTTTAGATGGAAAATAAAAGAATATAAAATTTAAATTAGAACAAAAAACTTGAAATTTTCTTATATGTTGTTTCTGAGTTTTTAATAAAAAATAATATAAAATATTTTTTTTATTGCGTTTTTTAGTTTCAATGAAAAAAAAAGAAAAATATCACTTTTACAAATTTACCCTTCTATTAACTATAACCATTGAACCATGAATAAAAATATGCAAGATAAATTTAATCAAAGAAAAAATTTCATAATCAAATATAAATGTTCAAATAAATGTTAAACAAAAAACTACTTCTGCACAATAATTGTCAAACCATACCCAAAAGTCATCAAACATAATTTATATTATTAATACTAACAAAAATTATTCATCAAATTTTCCATAAATTTAATCTCTTTCTTTTTTAACCGTTGGTTTTTTTTCTCTCTTGAAATTGTTAGATTTCAATAGTGTCGCATCTGGGTATTTTTTGACCAAATTAGAAATTTAGCTGCTCGACCAAGTATTTTGATGACAAACCCATCAATTTATAATTGCAAAATTTACAATTTTGATGATGGATTTGGCTCTCTGGAATCCAACCAAAAACAAAATTGTGAACAACGAAGAAATCAAAGTTAATTATGATTCCCTTGTGATAATCAAGGTGCCAAACTTGTTCACAGCATTATGAGAATTCGTTTGCGACAATAAAAAAGTTCAAAAATTTTATTTTTTGTGTGTCAGCTTAAGTTTAGTAGATAAAAATAAATTGGGGACATGAGTTATTTATTATTGAGGATAATATAAGAATTATAAAAATATTATTACCTCAATTCCATAATAACTGTCTTTTTAGAAGAAAAAATTTGTTCCAATTTATTTGTCGTTTACGATTTTTTAGGAGAATACTGTATCACCCCTAACTTCTCTCATTGTCCCAAAAAATTTTCTCCCTTGTATTAATAGTTTTCAACTTCACATAAAGGGGTAGTGATGAAATTTCATATAAATTTTAATTCTTAAATGATAGTATTAAATGAATTTCTTAATTCATGTGTACGAAGCTAAAAAGACTATTATTATGGAATGGAGGTAGTATTTATTTTAATTTTTTTGTATCTAAATTAGACTAATTTTGGACACAAATTTTGGTCAAGAAAAGTGTACAAGTTTTTTATTAATTTCTTTTTTTTTTTATTAAAAAACTCAATAACATAAGAATTAGATATTTTTTTATTTTTATTTTTTTTTGTTTTTTATTTTTCGTTTCTATCCATTCTAAAACTGAAATCATCATTATTCATCCTTCTCAGCAGTCTCCAGATACAACAAATTCACCTGAAACGTGCTCTTCCGCTTTCTCCCTCCTCCATTTTTTTCCCCTCTCTATATCCTGTTAACAGTTTACCTACATTTCTCTCTTTCTTTCTGTATATGAGATCATCAAAATGGGAATATGTTTCTCACGAAGATCAATAAAGAAGAAACCCTCAAAGCACATATCGAACAATCAGTCTACTAGTACAGTAGCAGGCGGCAATACGAGCAATCGGTGGAGTCGGATTCGATCCTCAAAGAAAGAGAGATTTGAGGACTCTGAATTTCACGAGCAAGCTCTTGCCGCTGCGGTTCTCTTGAAGCAGCACCAGCACCAGCAAAATGCCGTCGGTTCTCTGCCTTTTGATCGTTCAACGTCTCTCAGGTATCCTAATAATTCAAACTCTAAAAGGCAGCAAGGTTTGCCTCGTAGTTCGAGCTCCAGGGCTCGCTCCCTCACTGATCCCCTGCTACACCCTCACCAGCTTGTTAATCAGGTTCAACTCCATTTTTTCTCCTCTCTACAGAATACAGTATTTGTTTATTGAGATGGTTTTGTTTGTTTTAGTAACTTTTGGTTGGTTTAATTCAGTTTTAGTATTTGGTTCGTAGTTTGAATCAATAGCGTCACTAATTGGCTACTTTGGAGTTTACTAGATTATGTATTTTAATTATGATGGAGTGCTAGTACGTGGGAAATGGGTATCATGGTTTAATGGGTTGTTCATAGCTTGAATTGAGCATTTGGATTTAGGCTGAACTTCCTAATTTGCATGTAAGCATGAGATTGTGAAATTTTCCCTAGAGCCAAAGGACCCAATTAGAGTTATGTCTTCCATATTACTAGATTACCTGAATGTTTTATAGTGCTTTGAAATTTCTGATAAATTTTACATACTCATGAGCTGTTAACATATTTTTACTTTCTCCAAGTTGCACATTTTCATTTTGAGATCAAACATTAACATCTGTCCTTCTGCTTGTAATGTTCAATGCTAAATCTTTTCAATACAGTTTATTAACACCTCTCATTTCACTTATGGTTATACAACATTCAAAAGACTATTTTTTTTTGTCAACACAACCCCTGTAAGCTCAATATTTATTTTCAGGCAAAGTTTATCTGGTAAAACATGTTAGTGTTGTAAACTTGTAATCTTCTTCTATGCGCATTAGATGTTTCTGGAATCCTTCACAGTTGTTTGCTTGAATGCATCTTGACCGCTGCAAGTCATGTTTCTTTAATTTCTGTCTAGTTTCTAACTGATCTGATTGACAGGATGTAAAGCTAGACGATATAGAGACCAACTATTTTGTTCTTGTTCATGGTGGTGGTTTTGGTGCCTGGTGTTGGTATAAAACTATAGCTCTTCTGGATGAAGGTGGATTCAGAGTTACAGCTGTTGATTTAAGTGGTTCAGGGATTCATTCATTTGATACGAACAATATTACAAGTCTTTCGCAATATGTGAAACCACTCACTGATTTTCTTGGTAACCTCGCTGATGGGGAGAAGGTTAGATTCTTGTAATTTATCTTTTTTTGCTAATTCAGGGGTGGGGGTTGAACCCAGGACCTCTTGCTTTGCAAGAGGCCTGGGGTACCAACTGAGCCAAGGTCAGTTGGTAGTTAGATTATTGTATTTCCTTTTTTAGTCTATCATTTGTATCAATATAAGGTCTTGTGGTAAAAGAAAGACGAGATTTATCAGAACACAATTCTTAATTTTTTTGGTATTATTTTGCAATGCTGTATGAAGCCAGAAAGAAGGTCAACTGTGTGCCCCTTTTGGTATTTTCTTTAAGAATTTGAATTAAATATATACTAGTTGTTTTTCTGGGATATTAGAATGGTTTACACTGTTTTCTCCTGTCAAAGTACTTCAATGGCAAAGTTGTTTTAGAAACAATTGAAAAATCTGAAACATCTTTGTGGTTCTTAAAAGTTATAGGACAATTAGTTAAATATAATTGGTTTTCAGGGAGTAAGAATATTTTGTTTTTACTTTTTGATTCTCTGTTTTACATGTTCCACTTAACAAAACCGAGTAACTGAAAACACTGTGGTCACTCCCTTTTCTCAGTTAACAGGTTTTGGAGAACTAGGTCTTAAAATAAGAAACAAGGGAATCATCTCTCAAATTCTTAAGTGTTCCAGGAAACAAGTTTTGGAGAGTTCATTTCTGATGCTTAATAAATAGAGGAGTTATTTACCACTATAGAACTTTGCGTTAGTTTGGAGAAAATAAGAGTCGCATAGCCAGACAGCTGAATGTTTGTTGTGGTCATACTTATCAACTGCATTGTTAAGCATGGACATTTTTATGAAATCTCCCTTGTGTTTTGACATTTAGCTGCTAAACTGTTGTATGAGTCACCAAATTAACTCATGTGAAATGCATTTTATGCTTAGAAGCTTTCCCGTCTTTTCTTGACTAAAGTCTTTGTCAAAACTGGAACAGTTTCTCGCTGTATAAGTCCAAAAGTTCAACATCCAAAGAAGCTTCTCAGCCAAGCACCCGTCTTCTATTTGTTTACCCCCTTTAGTTTTAGTTTTGAATACTATTAAAAACCTACTCTTGCATCTTTTGTTTGTGTCTACTGTGCCCTAGGTTATGGTATATGATCAAACTGATCTTGTTTAGTTTCTATTGTTTCTGAGTTTTGCCTTGCCTCAAAAGAATCTTGTAATGTCATTCCCTTGTGCTCTAAAACTCCTTAACTTCGCCTGGATAAAAATGGTTCTATCTTGGGAAACCATATAGTAGGTGAAACTTGGCAGCCCGCCCAGAGTTTTGTAGTAAAATGTTTTGGTAAGATTTAAGTTTGTCAGCTGTGCAAGTTTTCTTGGGTTTGATTAGATACTCTACATTTATACATGCTTACTTATAATAAGTTTGCCAAGGAGATTTTGTTTGTAGATCATTGGTGCCTTTAAGTGCTGTTTAGGAGCTGAAACACTGCCTTAATCTAATATTCCCTTTCCATTCTGTAGCCCAAAAGGGTAATTCCATTCTTTCTTCTTGATTCCTGCAGGTAATTTTGATAGGACATGATTTTGGGGGTGCATGTGTATCATATGCAATGGAGTTATTTCCATCTATAATTTCAAAAGCTGTTTTTATTGCTGCAGCAATGTTGGTTAGCTAGCAAAGTACTCTTGATATGTTTTCCCAAAAGGTTTGATTGTCACTTCATAAGTAATTATATTATATGTTCTTAAGTTTGTTGTGAGTAAAAAAAAATTCACATTTTAGAAAATGGGTTGTACTTGGATTCTTTAACTCTTCACCCCTCCCCCCCATCCCTGCGTATCTGATGCAAAGAAACACATACACAATTGAGCTTTCTTGAATTGAATTTCAGAACTTATGGAATGAACAGTTAAATGAATTGCTTGCAAAGTTATTGTTGAGCTTGAACTCATTTTAGAGAGTTTACATAGAATCCCAATCATTTTCAGCCATTTTTCCTATAATCTTCACGTGTTTCTGCTAATAACTGCGCTCTTTGTTGTTTACACATATATATAGTTCACTATTTATAAACCAAAGTGGATATTCAAAAGGCTGCACTCTCTGTCTTATGGCCTGAATCTCAACATTTAAAATCCACAGCTTAGATTGATTAATTATTAGATGCTGACTTATAGTGATGTATGAGGAACTTTTTTTAAAATTGACCCTAACCTGACTAAAGCCTGAAGCTATGAGTATTTTTTTTTCTTTCTAATTTTTCTTAGGTGATGTGCTTCAGTTACATGATAAAATTCTATGAATGAACACCCAGATATTCCATCTGAGCATTAAAGGTTCAAGTTACAAGTGGGACTAAACCTTGGTAATGTACCTAAGTTTTAGGCGTGGACTTTTCAACTTTTGAATTTTAGTGGCGCAATCAGATGTTGAACCTTATTCAAATTTTGGGGTTTTCTGGAAATTCGAGAATGTTTTATAGCGAGTGACATACAATTAGTTGCAGGACAATTCAAATGATTTGATGCGGCAGGCTCAGATATTCCGGTATGCAAATGGGAATAATCAACCTCCGACGGCTATTGATCTTGACAAGTCTCTTTTAGGGGACTTGTTATTCAATCAGAGTCCTGCAAAGGTATACTGTATCTTATTAAACTTATAGTACTAAATATTTTTTTTTTAATACATGACAACCATTTAAAAGATAAGACTATGTTATGCAAATTCAGTATCTTCATTGTTTTGACGTGGAAGCATAATTGTGAAATTTGTATATTCTTTCAATATTGGTGCTTAGAAGTGTAGGTTTCTAATACGTACACATACTCCGATACTCGTACATATGTACATGTGCTTGACAATGCTTCTGCATTACAAGGTTATTGCATTTAATGGTTTGATTATTCTAGAAATTTCCAGTAGGCTGGTGACGGGCACAAAGTATGATATATATATATATATATATATATATATATATATATATATATATATATTTTTTTTTGTTTCCAATTTTCATACTTGTTGTCGTTGTAGTATTATGGAATCTAAATGATTGTTTGGTGTTTGAGAATGGGGATTTATTCTTAATTCTTAGGGTAGCTATTTGGTGTGATTTGGGGTAATTATATAGCCAATAATGTTGCAGCAAAATATTTCAGACTCATAGTTGGGATCAACATATAAATGGGTAGTTGAAAACTTTTATTTTTATGATACAAAAGTAAGTTAGTAGCCCTTGCTGTTCATTTAAGCAGTCAATTAAAAACTATTGATGGTCTCCTATTGAATTTTTAGGGTGGTAATAAAGTGAAGTTATTTGTTCCTTCCTTTTTTCCGTTTGTTTGTAATTTACCTTTTGTTTTCTTTGGGAAGGGGGCTACCGCTAAATGTGTTGTTTCCAAAGAAATTTAGAAAGAGCATTCCAGAACCTAAAGGAAAAGGAGTGTGCCCGAGGACACCCTTTAGAGTCCTCATTGCTTCTCCTTTTAGTTTGTTAACATTTCGTTGATCTTTATAAATCCTTGATCCATTAGGAATGCTGTTTGCGAACCTTTGATGTCATTGTCTTTAAGGGTGGTTTAAGCATTGCTTGCACACACTTGTTCATTTTATGATTCCGTATTGGTTTTTCCAATTCCAGGATATTGCATTGGCATCTGTTTCAATGAGGCCGATCCCCTTTTCACCAATTTTGGAGAAGCTCTCTCTATCTGATGAGAAGTATGGTTCAGTCAGACGGTTTTACATAGAGACTCCAGAAGATAATGCAATACCCATCCTGCTACAGGAGAGTATGATAAAAAGAAGTCCGCCTGAACTGGTTTTCCGCCTTAAAGGAGCTGACCACTCACCCTTTTTCTCCAGGCCTCAAACTCTACACAAGCAACTAGTAGAGATTGCAAAGATCTTGTAAATGACTGTTTATTTTGTTGGAAGTCTCTCTCTAGGAATTCTACTTGCATGATCCAATATCAGGCTCACAAAAGCTAACAAGAATTTTGTCTTGAAACATTCATTAGTATTGTTTATATTTTCCTAGATAGCATATTTGAGATGTTTTGTAGGAGTTTCAGTTTTTGTTTTAAATTATTGTGCTGTGTTTATGTCCTTTTTGCTGAGAATAACTGTAGGATAGGGGAAGCATATGAGATAATTTTATCAAAACTATATTCATGGTCACATGTTATGTCTTCAAAATTATATTGTCCGAGTTAAACAAGGTTTATTTTATTAAAGCCTATTGTCAAAATTCATCCAGCCTATGTTGGTATGATATTTGCTGCTTAGAATTCCATTTGTTCTCTCTAATATACTTGTACAATAGGAAGAAAACCACCTTTCATTTATTTTAGGAGCTGCAATTTTTACCATAATCCTTCTACAACACAATGAATTATCATTGGTTTTGATGTCGCGAGGATATAGTTCCACAAGTCTGTCATATGAATGGTAAATGAGTTCGAGTATAAATGGGAAATATCAAAATATGTAGAAATGTCAATTTCTTTTCTTCATTGTTAAAAATTGGATAAAATATTTGTAATTAACCGGCGATACTTATATAGCTGCTTTCTAACTTTATTTTGATTGCAGTCAAGTCCTACAATAAGGATATGTCTGCAAGTGTACAAGGATAAGAAAGGGGAAAACGAAAGAAATGGTCGTCTCACATGGCTCTACAATTTCCATTTTCTATAGCTGCGTTCTGACTTGATTTTAGTTGCAGTCAAATCCTCGATACAAATTTGTATTTGGATGTGTAAAGAAAAATCCCATGGCTCTGCAATTTGTGAAACCTACCACTAGCCCGAAGAACAGGTCTTACTGACCAAAAAAGTCTTATTTGCATATAAAATTTAAGATTCCATCTTTTATTGATGATACTAAGATTATGACCTCAAGTTTAAACATGATAAAAAAAATTCCTTATATTTGTAAATTTTGCAGATGTAATTCTTTTTGTAGAACAAAAAGATTATTTCATTAGGAAATTTTGCAAATGTTATTCATTTTGGATAACAAAAAGATGATATCACTAAACCACTACAACCTCAGTGGTTTCTATCCTGTTAAAAGTGCTAGACAGGAAGCTTAGAAGGTTACATAAAAAAAAGGCCTATGCACATTTGTGAGTACCACAAGGTTGAGAACAATAAGGTATTTGGGGGTGATAAATCATGATTTCTTTCAAGTATCAAACACCCTCCGTAGGGTACCACCTAATGGCAAATGGGAGAAAGGGTTAAAAGTTTTTTACGGGAAGAAAAAATGCCTAGTAAAACTGAGTAACCAGACTACTTGAAGGCATAAGATATTTATTTTCACAACAATAGAAGTAGAAGAACAAACCTAACATAATGTTCAAGTTGAACCAATGTCAACCAGGGAAACAACATTTCACTCCCGGCTAAAACAGTATTTAACACCATTCACTAATAGCTACAACACCATTCACTAATAGCTACGATATCCCATATTTGAAAACACGTACATGAATAAAATACTAATTGATAACTCCTGTAGGAATAGACGGACGTTGACATAGGTAAAAAAATCAAGTTGACTAAATACACTATGCACAAGCGCTTCTAAGTTCCAACTCTCCCATTTCTAACAAATACAGAAAAATAAAGACCAAGGTTTGTTAAATAACAATGAGGGAGACCATAGCATTCATCTGAATTAAATAACTCTACTTTTGTTGAATCAACTCATACGAATAAACAGACATTGAAATTGATTAAAGAAAAAAAAAACAGACAGTTTGATAAAACACACTATGCACAAGTACCCTCCCAAATGAAGTACAAGGTTATCAAATAACAATGAGGAAGAACATAGCATTAATCAGAATTAATGAGCTTTACTTTTATTTCACTAACCACATGTCCTGTGTTGAGTATAGGATCTAAAATTTGGATCAACTTTTTGGAAGGAAAAAAACTGAAAAATTCAAAAATTTTGGAATCCAAATATTTTGGTTTGAACCCCCTTTGAAGCGACCCAAATAAGCAGCAAACCAGAAGTGAATCCGAGATTGCACAGCGGTAAACATCCAATTCATGCATGCATTAATTCAAACTCACAATTAATTCAAAAAAGTCAACTTTCAGAATTGTTTCAAATGATAACGATAATAAAACCCTAATTCTGACACAGAAAAGGGAACAAACAGGTCACAATTGTTTTTCAAAATCTCAACCTAAACTTTTAATATGAAGTGAATAAAACACCAGACAGTAGAAATGTGGATAATAAGCGCTGTAAAAAGCCTCAAAATCCAAGCTTGGTGCGGCGCCAGTGCCTGCGCTTGGCATTGTACCTGTATATATACAAATTAAGGGAGAGACAAATATACGAAAAATATACATATATAAATATATGCATATAACTGATAAATTAGGGAAATTGAATGGGACTAAACACCTGATAGTGTTGTCGGTACGCATGCGGATCCAGTGAGGGATGGGGCGGTTCTGCCTCATCTTCTTCGCCAGCTTCTTTTTAATTATAAATGTCTTATGTGACGGCTGCAACAAATTCATACTCATTTTTCAATAACAGATGGAGAAAATTGGATCTAACAGTAAACGCCATCGATATACATATATACACATTAATAAAATTAAATACGTTCAAGTGTTTAAGTGTTTTTGTGTTTAAGAGATTGATAGGATCACCATTTTCGGCTCTGCTTGAAAGCTTGGGGAGAATTGGTAGCTTTGCCGGGAAGATAAGCGGCGGAATATGAAGATTGAAACCCTAACTAGCATAAATGAAGTGGCTGTATTTATCCTATGGTCCATGGGCACTCGTTACTGGGTTTTGATGATCTTGGCCGTCCAATTTGTTCTGGGCCAACTTTCAATATTTCCTTTTATACGGTATATATCTATTTATATTAAAATGTTACTATGATTTTTTAGAATTAGATCGTGTTTGATAAAATTGAGTGTTAAAATATAAATAGTTTAGATATCTGAATAATTTAAAATATCTCAATATAATTGTATCGGAATAAAAAAAAAATATTATTTGATAATTATTTTTTTTTAAATGTCTTAATAACAGTATTTTATCACATTACCCTTGAACTCTTTACAGCTAATGTCATCGTGGTCAGAACTCTCACACTTTGTTTATGAGTTTTGGACGAAAAATAAAAGAATATAAAATTTTAATTAGAATAAAAAACTTAAAGTTTTTGTTAGTGTTGTTTCTGAGTTTTTAATATAAAAGAATATAAAATTTAAAAAATTTCTTTTCTTACGTTTTTGAATTCCAATGAAAAGAAAAGAAAATGGCAAAACTAATGATTTGGCCACCGAAATTGGCACGTTTTATTGAATACCCGATTGAATTTTTAATTTTTCAAATTAACTCACTGAACTAATTTTTATTTTTAAATTGGGTCATTTCGTTAAAAAAAGTTGACAGACGTTAAGTAAAATCTACGTGGCAAAAAAATTAAAAAATATTGTTTATGTGGCAAAAAAAAATCAAAAACAGATTTTAAAAATAAAAAATTTAACATTTTAAAGTTTTAAAAATAACAAAAAACATAATAAAATAAAACAAAAACAAAAAAATCAAAATATCTTTAAAATATTAAAATGCATTTTTTTTTTAAAAGTATTTTTTTTGAAAAACAACTTTTTTAAAAAATAGAATTTTTTAAAAATAGACTTTTAAAAAAAATTAAAAAGCGATTTTTTTAAAAATAGATTTTTGAAAAATAGAATTTTTGAAAAAACATATTTTTTAAAAAAAAGATTTTGTTTTAAAAATGTAATTCTAAAATAATATAATTTTTTAAAAAGCAATTTTATTTAAAAATAAATTACTTTTTAAAAAATTCTTTTTTTTAAAAAAACTATTTTAAAAAATATATGTTTTAAAAAGTTCCGCTTTTTTAAAAAATCTGCTTTTAAAAATACATTTTAAAAAATTCTATTTTTAAAAAAAATCTACTTTTTAAAAAATCTGCTTTTTAAAAAATCTTTTTAAAAAATTACATTTTTTAAAAAGTCTATTTTTAACAAATTCTGTTTTTAAAAAAAGTCTATTTTTTAAATAAAATCTATTTTGATATTTTAAAGATATTTTTGATTTTTTTGTTTTATTTTATTATGTTTTTGTTATATTCAAAACTTTAAAATGTTAATTTTTTTATTTTTAAAATCATGCTTTTTGATTTTTTTTTGCCATATAAGCAATATTTTTTAATTTTTTTGTCACGTCAGCGCCACGTAGATAAAAACTTAACGTTTGTCAACTTTTTTTAACGGAATGACCCAATTTGAAAATAAAAATTAGTTCAGTGAATTAATTTAAAAAATTAAAAGTTGAATCGGGTATTCAATAAAACGTGCCAATTCGGGTATTCTTCGCCTATTCGGAAGGCGAAGAATAAAAAAAAACCCAATTATGACAGCTAGGGATGTTGTGGGAGAGGTTTCGGGGGAGGAGCAGGAGCAACAACGGTTGGGGGAGAAAATGAGCGGAGGGATTTTATAATATTGAAGAGGTCATTTTTATCTAAAAAAATAGTTAATGTGGTTTAGACCTACCTTTGAATAATCTAAATTTAATTTCATATCTTACCGATTAAGAGACAATTTTTTTTTTGTCAAACAAGTTTTGGCTCTCACCGAATCAGAGGCATACCCATTAAAAACTATTTAGATGTAAACAAATATAATCTTAATTTGTAAAAAATAAAAATTAACATGAAATTATTTTAATTATAAAAACTATACCATTTTTAACTAATTAAAATCCTACTGATCAATATAATTGATAAAAAGTTTAAATTTTAAGTAATATTATATTTATTTTAAAAATATATTTCTAATTATAAAAGAAAGTAATATTATACTTAACAAAAAAGAAAGAAAGTAAAATTACATGAGACTGCCTTTATTATTTTATTAGTATGTTTTTTCGGACCCCCAACTAAGACAAACAAACAGTTCGACTAAAAATTCGATTCGAGCTCGATGATTTTAATATGATAAAATTTTAAAGTTCGATAAATTACTCGAACATCTTCAAATTATAATTTTCTATTGATACTCGAATCATACTCGTTTGAAAAGTTCTAACTGTTCGGACTCAATTCGAGTTCGTGCTAGACTTGATAGTTAAACGAGTCCCAACTAAATTTTATTTTATACTCGATAAATTTTATGAACCAAATATGAGCAACTGAAACTCAGTTTATTTACACCCTTACCCCCCGACCCCTCAAACACATTATTATTATAATATGGTTGTAAAATTTTATTCCAACCAAAAATAAACACAATTGAAGAAACTTAGTTGTTAAAAATAAAATACAATCAGAAACGTGAAAACATTTGTCCGAAATTTTTCAGTCATAGAAAAGAAAAGGAAATTAAAGAGTAAGAAGAAATTTTTTGACCCAAAATAAACTCACTTTCTTTTATTTTATTATCTATCTAAAATTCAAATATCATTTTTTTAGCTTTCTTTTCTATTCTGTATTAAAAAACTCAAAAACAAAGTTTTTTTTTGTTTTCATTCACTTTATTTTCTCTCTCCAAATTAAAATTCAAGACAGAGGTAATGCTCTATTTCTGAGTTTTAAAATAGACAGAAAAGAAAATAAATGGACGAAAAATAAATGGTAAGGAGAAAGCGGCAGTTCGAAAGTTTTCAATACAAAAAAAAAAGAAATTTGTTTAATAAAGGTGAGATAAATTCATAAAACTCTCAGATCAATTGTGAAGATTATGTATGTATAGATATTTAAAATTTTTGTCTTATTATTAATTATACTGCATGATTTAGTAGAAGGAGGGATTATATATATATTGTGACGCCCCCAAAATAGGTCCAATCCACCCAACTTATTCTGAGTCGCCAAATACATGCTACAGAAACAACTACAACTTTATTATTATAATTATCGTGCAAAATACGACAACACTTAAACTGTGAGTTTAAATACAAATATTGTCTTCTAGACAATATCCACACTCAAATAAAGTCCTCATTACAATTATTGATACACTATTTTACAGAATAGTGAGGACTACTAAAACAACTATCTTGAACCATCACTCCACACCTCGACTAGTTCCCGCTATATTCTCGCCTCCTGAGAAGAAAAATGGAACAAAAAAAAAATGGTGAGCTCAACTAGCCCAGTAAAGAATACTATGACTAAGATAATGTACAACAAATTATCCTTAGTCTTCAACAGGGAAAAATCTGATAGAATACAATAGATAACAAGTTTTAGATCAACAATCGCAATGGAAAACAACAATTCATTAAGAAGAGTTAAGTAGAGAATGAAATCTACTATCATCTATGAATTTAAAACTCCATCATCGATATTTTTATCCCTGTAACATCAATCAATATACATCTTGAATCAAATAGTCATCTTTGCACTACAGGCCAAAGATATTAATCAGTCGGTCATGTTCATCTCAACACCTGTTCATCTTTGCACTACAAGCCAAAGATATTCATCAGAAAATCATTCATCTTTGCACTACAGGCCAAAGATATTCAGTTATATCATCATTTAGGACTGAGGATGATAAAAAATATTTTTAAAGAAAACGAATCCAGTGAGACAAAAGGACAAATATTAGGGATTCGTACTTTAGACAATCGAAGTTCAAAAATACTCCATAATAAACTATTGTGGAGCAGAATTCAAAAATGAAGATCACAACATAGATCCAATCAAAGATAGGAACCATAATAGACAATCTTGGACACAAAAAAATAAAATTTAATTTTTCTGTGAATAGTGTCGTATACGTGAATAGTAACTCTGACACTAAAAGGTAGAAATTCCATAAGAAAAAATCATCATGCTTCATGAATAGTACTCGTGAATAGTAGCTCATGAATAGTAACTCCGGCATGAAAAGATAAGAATTTCACAAAAAAAATCTTATCAATATTCCGGCATAATGATATTGAAAGAAATAATATCATTTTTTTAAAAAATAACATCCCTTACCTCAAAAGAATAAGATTTCATACGGAATATCGATATAACGTCAAGGAAACTTGCAATCAGATATAGCAACACTCAAGATATCAAAATACTCACAAGAATACGCCGATAATATAGAGAGAAAACTTCAGTTTCTGGTGTGATTTTCAATTCTAACCTAAGCACCTTATTTATAGAAAAATACTTAGAACACCAAAGCAAAATTTTTTATATAATAATATTATTTATTAAATTTTCAAGCCCACCACAAAAGAATATGATTTCAGCCATTTAACACATGCCCACAAATGAAAAAAACGTTTTCTTTTAAAAAATATTTAAAACTTCAAAAATCAATTATTCTGGAACTTCGGAACTTCAATAATTCATAATAAATAGCCCTTTTATCAAAAAAATTCGAATCTTATGTCTTTTTCATTAGAAATTTCATTCTCTACAACTTTGTAAGTTTAAGTTTTTTCAAATTTCAAACAAAAATTGATCGAAATCCACAAACGGGAGATTTTACAGGCTATAATTAAATTTCAATCAAGAAATGGGGTTCGCTGACATGTTTAACATGTTTTAAATATTTTTAGTAACAAAAATACTCCTCCTCATATACCCATATATCCCACATTCATTATAAAAATATCACCATTATTATATTATTAAAATATAATAATATATTTAAATGAATTATTTTATCAGAAAAGATAAAATATCAATTTTTAACAATTGTCACATTAAAAATTTTCTCCATCTATTTTCACATAAAATGAATATTTTTCTTATCATATAAATTATTAATTAATTATTCACAAACAATATTACAGAATCACAATATTGACAACCAGGTTGTTCTCAGGAAAGAGGGGGCTTTTCAATAAGGATTTCTCCTTACTGTCGCTCAATTAAGTGACCAACCCTCTCCTTAGACAAAACTTTCTAGACATTGCCAATAATGTTATCTAATAATATTATTCAAATAATATGAATTATTAATCTGATAAAGGAAAATATTGTGTAATGACAATTATTGAAACAATAATAATATAAAATATCAACGTAGCAATTATTGAATCAATAAAATAAAATATTAAACAGTAATTACTGTAACAATTATTGAGTAGTGGCCTTCTTACGTAAGAATCAATAATTGGTGCAATACCGCGCGCTATCGTGTACCACCGGTATTTTAACAAAGATAATTCAGAATAACTACGCTATATTTATAAACAACTTATACTTGTCATTTTCTTCATCCAATCACTTTCCGTTATGGGGCCCACATAAAGGTCAAGCTGTCAAATTTAATATTCCTCGACAAGTAAGAATATTCTACGACCAAACGAATATTCTCCCATAAAAATGAATATTTTATAACCACTTGCTTATTTGAAATATTTGCGCATTTTACCCATAACTAACTACATTAATCAAATCAACCCTTACTATTTCAAAATAATAAATAGAGGAAATTTAATTTCATTTATAATAAGTTGGGGTCTTACATATATATATAGTCCGGATCCCGTCCTGGATCCAGGACTTTTTTTGTTTATTTTTTTAAAATAACTATTTTTTTTAATATTTTATGAAATTGGAATTTTTATATAATACAATATTTTTGGTGTGATTTGGATACATATAACAAAATAGGTCTGTACAAAAAAAAGTAAATACCGTGTTTTACTACATAATACAGTGTTTTGGGTGTGATTTTAGTTGTTTAAAAAAAAAGCAAAAAAAATAAATAAAAAATGTCCGAATTTAAAAAAAATCGGGATCCCGAACTGGATCCTGGTTGTATGTATATATATATATATATATATATATATATATATATATAGTAATAAAGCAATCAATATGGTATTGAATCACACGCTCACACAAGTGTGGATTTCGTTTTTGTGAACGAAAAGAAAAATGAAGTCATGGACCCAATAATTGAATGATCAGAAGTCATGTAATAAATATATTATAATATATATGTATTCTAATGCTTAGATAAAATAATATTGTCAGAACTTGAAATTTTTGTATAATATATTTTTTGAAAGTTGTTATCATAAGGAATGGATTATTATTTATAAAATATGCACTAAAAAAATATAATAAATAATTTAATTGTGTAGCAAAATTTTAATCTTAAATCTAATAATCTTTCAGATAAAAAGTTTATAAAAGTCTGTTACTTATTTCATGGAATCTATAAAAGTCATTTTAAAAAAATCTTTAAAATCTTAAAAGTCATTAAAATCGATAAATTCTACAAAAGTTTACTACTTAAAAAATATATTTAAAAATGTTAATCGAATAAAACCTTTAAACGAAGGTTCGTTAGACCGGCAACCAAGCAGGCGGTAGTGCCGAGTAAATGTCGAAATACATGCAAGGTTAAAAATGGGTAAGACTAAAACTACTTGATTTTGGTGATCGAAAAAGTGAGGCCAAGTGGCATGGTTGATGGCCTGGGACCTACCAAGCAGCTTTTTTCCTTTTTTTTTTTTTTTTTACAAAATCTTGATACACCAAAAATAGTAATAATAATAAATATTAATAATAATTTTAATTACTTAAATTAACTACATATCTCAATCAATTAAAATTTTAATAATATTATAATTTTAGATATTATTTTAAAGGCATGATTTGGGATAATGATTGATTTACTTTCCAAATAAGTAGGGGGAATGCATAATTAAGGGATAATGATTGATTTACTTTCCAAATGTACTACAATAAGTAGGGGATTGCATAATTAAGGGATAAAATTATCTATATTATTGTGTATAGATTTTGGACTTACAATCTAAAAAATTAGTGGTTGATTCAGATTATATATCGCTAGTAATTCAAAGTATATAATCAAATTTGATTATTTAAAATTAATATAATTTATTTAACTTTTAAAAATAATAAATAATGTAATTAATACTAATATATAGATAATTTTAAATTTTTATAATTATATTATCTAACTTAAACTAATAATTGTTAGTTTAATAGTTTTATACTTTGAAATTATTAACTACATATCTCAATCAATTAAAATTTTAATAGTATTATAAATTAGTATTATTAATTAATTACCTACATTAACTACATATCTTAATTATAATTTTTAAATATAGTTAAAATTTATCAAGATTGCATTAAAAACAAATAGTTGTTGTAGTTTAGTTGGTTTGAACTCTTATTTATTTACTTAGTGTCTTGTGTTCGCCTCTACAAGAAGAAAATTTTATTTTTTTTTTAAAAAAACTCACTTTCACCTAAAAACGCCTAAATTTCTATGAAATTTAAAAAATAAAACCCAAAGTTCTCAATTTTTACGGGGCCAAATTTACCCGACCCGACCTGCGGGACTAGGCGAATTTTGTCAGGTGTAGTTTGGGTGAAGTAATGGATTTTGCATTAATACCCTTGGCTTTTATAACATGTCTACTCCGGTGACCAGTCTATGACCAAGTAAAGGTTTTTCCGTGTTTCTCTCTCGGAAAGCTCTGTTCCGCTACAAAGCTAGGGTTTGCAGTTCGCAAAGATGACTACAGTGGTGCCAACTTCCGAGGAAGATCCCGCTCTCTCCGTCGTTCGTTTTACCGCCAAAATTTCCTGGGCCGATGCTGGTCCCGAGGTTCGAACCAGTTTAAGCCTCTTATTCTTTCTCTGCATCAATCACTTGTATATAATCCTTGGGATTGAATATAATTTTGATATTTGTATTTTGTTCTTTCTGTTAGATTTGTCATTGTGAAGTTCAGGATAATGCAATTGCGAATTCACCCCTATACTTTTAGTTTGTGGATTATAATGGATTTTTCCCAATTAATATTCTTTGCAAATTGGAGATGTATCCGTTCATTGTGATGAAATTTTAGAATTGATTGCCAGGTAGCTGATGCTCAAGTAAGTAGGTTGTGCTTGGAGGCCCAGGAATGCATGATAACTGGCAGATGGTTGGATTTGGCGTCCCTAATGCTTACTTCTGCTGATTTAATATTTTCTAAAGCCTCTGAAAAAGGTTAACTTTACACTACTTAATCTTAAATGTATCACATTATTAATTATTTTGGAATATGTTCTTTGTTTTTGTGTACAATTACTTTGTAAGGAAACGGCAAGACAGATAGAGTTAATTTGGAAGAAATTAGAGAACAGAGAGCAGAATTTGGATTGAGAGGAGGGAGCTAGAGAGGAGAAAAGGAGAGAACAGTATTAGAGAGGAAAAAATAGATCTAGTATTTCATTCATAACGTAAAAATGAGATAGATTGCCTACATATTCCCTTCATCAGCAACAAAAGGAATGAAATGGAAAATGACTGAGCAAGGAACTGAGCACATGGCCACATGCCTCCTGCATTCCTAGCAACAAATCTAACCGACTCAACAAATAAGGACAATAATATCCAGCTTAACAGTAGCTAAAAGACTAAAATACCCTTGCTACTTAACTAACTCATTAAACTCAATTTATGCTTAAACTAATCTACTAATCTGAATCTTGAGCTGTCAAGCCTTGTTCCTTACATTCCTCTCCCCTTAAACTTATCTACTAATCTGAATCTTGAGTTGAATTGAGGAAACTTGTTGTGTAACTGGTTCCAATCCTCCCAAGTAGCTTCAGAGGGAAGGGAATTTGCCCATTGAACCAAGACCTTCACTTCAGTTGCATTATTCCTCTTAATCATCCTTCTCTAAGATAACAATAGGCTCCACCGCAGCTTTACGCCACCGAATTCAGAGGGGAAATACAGCGAGTGCAAGTGCATTGAGACCCAATCTTTTTCTTGAGCAGAGAGACATGAAAAATTGGATGTATCTTGGAATCGCTGGGTAATTGAAGTTTGTATGCCACCGATCCTAGTTTCTCTTCCACTCGAAAAGGACCATAACACTTAGGAGCCATTTTTCCATGTTTTAACTGTGTCAGTGAAGTTTGTGTATAAGGTTTAACTTTGAGATAAACCATATCACCTGGAACAAAGGATCTCTCTGTTCTGTGTTTGCAGCATAGCCCTTTATTCTTGACTGTGCTTCCACTAAGTGTTGCTTCATCAACTGCAGTAACTGGGACCTTTCCTTACAAAACTGTTTGGTGCTTGGATCTTGTACCTGTCCAAACTGATGGAAATTAAGGTGTGGTGGTTTATACCCGTAGAGCATTTCAAAAGGAGTTGCTTGTAATCCGGTGTGGAGTGAGAGTTGTACCACCATTCAGCTAGGGGCAACCAAGAATTCCACTTGTGGGGCTGTTGAGTCACCATATATCTAAGGTAGCATTCGAGGACCTGATTAACTCTTTCAGTCTGTCCATCGGTTTGGGGATGGTAAGCTGAACTCATCTGCAGTTTGGTGCCCACCATTTTGAAGAGGGATTGCCAAAATAGACTAATGAATACCTTATCTCTATTAGAGACTATAGTGGTAGGTAGCCCATGTAACTTATAAATGTGTAAGAGGAAGCCTTGAGCCAATTGTGCAGCAGAAAAAGGGTGCCTCAAAGCAATGAAGTGCACATATTTGGTAAGTCTATCTATTACCACCCAAATCATTGTCATACCTTCTAAACTAGGTAGACCCTCTGAGATATCGGCCCAAGGTGTTTCTGGGATGGGAAGGGTTCAGCAGCAATACAGTATGCCGTAGTCTCATGCTTTTCTCACCGCATACATCACATTCCTTCACAAATTTGGTGACATCTACCTTAAGGAAGGCCACCATAAAAACTTGCTTATTCTTTCATAAGTACCTCTGATGCCCAAGTGTCCACCAATAGGTGAACTATGAAATTTAGTTAAATTTTTTTTCTTAACTCTAGGTCTGGACCAACCACTAATTTATTTTGAAATTTAAGTTTGCCATTGATAAAGGAGTAGCCTGAGAGGGTGTCTGGTTTAAGTTGCAGTTGGGTGATGATCTCTTTCATTCCATCGTCCTTGTCCCATGATTGTGATATCTCTTGCAGCCAAGTAGGAATGACTGTAGTAATACTGCTGCAGTTTTCTCTAGTACCTTGAATGATGGCTAGACAATGTCTTTGTATTGATGATTCCTCCATTTTTCGAGAGAGGCTGTCAGCCACTGTATTCTCCTTACCCCTTTTGTATGCTATTTCATAATCAAGCCCCATCAATATAGTTATCCACTTTTGTTGGTTGGTGGTTGTAATCCTTTGATCTAACAAGTATTTGAGACTGTGGTGGTCAGTCTTAATGTACACCTTGTTTCCCAGTAAGTAGTGTCTCCACTTATTAATAGCATACACCACTGCCATTAGCTCCTTTTCATAGGTAGACCATCCCAGATGTTGGGGTGCTATTGCTTAACTCAAATAAGCTATAGGTCTTCCTTTTTGCATCAATATCGCCTCAATGCCAAAATGAGAGGCATCGGCTTCTGTAATAAAGGGCTCATTGAAATTGGGCATTGCTAAGACTGGGCTTGTGTCACGGCTTCTTTCAATTCCTCAAGGTTGTAGTGCTTTTATCACTCCAAGCAAATTTATCTTTTTAAGCGGTCGGGCTAGAGGCTTACCGATAAGCCCATAATTCCTTATAAACTTCCTATAAGAAACAAAGGAGACCCAAAAATCCTCTCAACCCTTTTATGTTAACTGGTAAAGGCCAATTAAGCATGCAACAAATCTTGTCTTTGTCAATAGAAACACCTTCAAATTGATCACATGACCTAAATATTGAACTCCTGCTCGCACTAAAACACACTTACTCTTTTTTGGCAAACAAGGAAGGGTCCTTCAAGAGTTGTAAAGTCAACCTCAAATGCTCCAAGTGCTCCTTATAAATTGCCATCAGAGACCAATATATCATCAAAAAACACTAGCACAAACTTCCTTAGGTATGGCTGAAATTCATCAAAGATTGGAAAGTGGCTGGTGCGTTAGTGAGCCCAAAAGGCATAACCATAAATTCAAAATGACCATTATGGGTTCTAAAGGCTGTTTTTGGTACGTCTTCTTTGTTGACTCTGATTTGGTGGTACCCCGACCTTAGATCCAATTTTGAGAACCACTTTGAGCCATGTAATTCATCAAGCAACTCATCAATTACTAGTATAGGAAATTTATCCTTCACAGTCATAGCATTCAGGGCCCTATAATCTATACACATCCTCTTAGTGCCATCATGTTTTTTAACTAGAGTACCGAAAAATATAAGGGTCATTGTCATTGAATGACTCCATTCTCAACATTTCTTCGACAATCTTCTCTATTTCCCTTTCTCAACATATGGGTATCTCAGAAGGCCCGAGGCTAACTGTTGGCTACCTTCTTTCAATGGAATGTGATGATCTTGAGTTCTATTTGGGGGCAATTCTCTTGGCTCTTGAAACCACCGAGAATTCTTGCAATGATTTTCCAATGAGGTTGGTTTTCGTAGTAATGTGACTTTCATTACCTTTTATCGTCCACTTGTTTCTCTATATAGTGATGCCCCGATCCCCCATTTCCATTCCCAGCTCTTCATTAGCTTTCTGATACATTCCAAACAAGTAACCAAAATACCCATGAGATGTAGATTTCAACACTTTTTTGAACTCACCAGATTCAAGGTAGTGTATGGTTGGGGTGACTTGATCGATTCACCTGCAATACTATATAGCTTTCCTTCCCTTTCAAGACTTAGTTGCAAGTTGTGGAAATCAAAGGTGACTGGATTGAAGGATTGTAACCACTGAACCCCCAAGACTCCATCTATCCCTCCTAGTGGTAGTATTCTGAAATCTGTTTTGAATTCCACCCTTTGTATGGACCAAGGAAGTTCTGGATAGTGCTGATGACTAGAGACCTTGAACCCATTTGCCACAGTCACATTGGTAACATTGTTATCCTTTACTGCAGTCTTAATCCTTTTAGCTGCCTTAGGGTCCAAAAAATTATTGGTGCTGTCACTATCTACTAAAATCCTCAGAAACCTTCCCTGAGACATCCCAAGTAATCTGATAGTATTGTTAGTACTGTGTCCTGAGAGGGCATGCAATGTAATTTGGGCCTCTTGCTCTTCACATTCTGCAGTTGGACCTGTTATTTCATCCTCTTCACAAGGTTCAGCCTCCTCAAGTTCCAGACCATTAGAAGGAAACAACATGAATAGTTGTGGTTTCTTAAATATGTGGCCTTGCACAAAAGGTTCATCACATGAAAAGCATAACCTCTTTCTTCTTTTTCATCAACTGCTCCCTAGTCAATCCTCTCACGTGTAGGGTTCTCACAAGATTTCCATTTTCCATATCAACAGTGTCGGGTCAGTATGATTACAGTGTCTAGAATAAGTGGTGTTCATAGTGGACTTATTCATCATCCTACTCCTTTTGAGCCAAGCTTCCAATTTAGCTTCTTCCATCCTGCACAATCTGATCATGTCCTCGAGAGTCTTTAGTTTCAGCCTCAACTCCCAACCTAATTTCCAATTTTAAACCCCATAAAGCAAATTCCATAAAAACTCCTCATTAGGATCGGCTTCCTCACACACCCAACCCCTTAGTTCTTCAAATTTTTTTCTGTAATCATCCACTGTTCCAGTTTGTTGTAATTTCTTCAATTCCCCTATGGGGTTGTCACTGGCTTCTGGATTGAATCTAGCCACTATTTCATCTATTAACCCATTCCAAGTTAGCTCTGGCCCTTCATGCACAAATCCTGAATACCACTGTTCAGCCTCCCCTTCCAAACTCAAGGTAGTTAAGTACACCTTTTGAGTTTCAGCCACCACATGATGCGAGAATAACTTGTTACACTTACTGATCCATGATCTAGGGTTTTCACCATTGAATTTTGAAAACTCAAACTTAACAGTTCTAAATATGTCATCATACTTATCTGGCTTGGGAGTGGGCTCATACTGGCCTAGAATTGAACCTGAAGGTGAAGATGAGGAACTTGTCTGAGTAGGGTCCTTCTGGTGCACTCGTTGAACTAGGAGTGCCTCAAAGTTCATCATCTGCTCAAGTTCCGTATCAAACCCTTGCTGCAGAGTAGAAACTGAGTTCTGCAATTGTGTCTGCAGCTGTTGTATGTTCGAATTTTGCTCCTGCATTTGAGACTCTAAACTGCTCAATCGTTGGTTGTTGGTGGCCATAGGTACAGATTCGAAGGCTTTGATACCAATTGTAAGGAAACGGCAAGACAGATAGAGTTAATTTGGAAGAAATTAGAGAACACAGAGCAGAATTTGGATTGAGAGGAGGGAGCTAGAGAGGAGGAAAGGAGAGAATAGTATTAGAGAGGAGGAAAGGAGAGAATAGTATTAGAGAGAGGAAAAAATAAATCTAGTATTTCATTCATAACGTAAAAATGAGATAGATTGCCTACGTATTCCCTTCATCAGCAAAAAGAATGAAATGAAAAATGACTGAGCAAGGAACTGAGCACATGGCCACATGCCTCCTGCATTCCTAGCAACAAATCTAACCGACTCAACAAATAAGGACAATAATATCCAGCTTAACAGCAGCTAAAAGACTAAAATACCCTTGCTACTTAACTAACTCATTAAACTCAATTTATGCTTAAACTAATCTGAATCTTGAGCTGCCAGCCTTGTTCCTTACATACTTTTGTGTTAATCATGCCATAGCCTATAGGACTCAGCAGTTCCTAAAGCCTAATATGTTGTTCTTTACAAGATGTTGCTTTCTCCATTACCTTTTTAAAAATTAGAGATACTAGCTAAGCTGTTTGTTGACTTTTATCCAGATCTTGAATGTGTCTTCACTGTCATTTGCAATCTTGTTAAGAAGTCTGACAGTCTTGATGAAGCACTGGAGATGGCTAAGCTAATATCCACTAAAATCACCCAGCAGCCACATGATAAGCCTGCACTGCGTTTGAAAATGTAATTGGTTTGATAATGATCATTTGAGCTCGTAGATTTTTGCAGCCTTATCTCATTTAATTTTCTTTCTTTTCCCCTTTTCTTCCAGCATGTTCAATCTGTACAACTTATTGGAGAATCCATACAGCCGTTTCTTTGTCTATATGAAGGCCCTAGATTTGGCAGTCCATGGAAAGGTCATCGAACTTATTATTCCCTCTTTCAAGAAACTGGATGATTTCTTGAAGGAATGGAATCTTGGAGTTCAGGATCAGAGACAACTCTTTCTCTCTGCCTCTAATATTTTGAAGGAATGTAAAAGGTATAACTGAAAGGGACAACTTTGTCAAAATATGTATTTACTAATCAGTATCTATGTTTGCATTATTGCCATTTTATATTCCTTGATTCATGTAGTAATTCTATGTGTTTCCTTGCCCCCCTCCCCCCCAAAAAAATCCATTTTTAATGGGAATCCAGCTCAGCTAAGGACTCTTTCAAATTTCTTACCAAGTATCTAGCAACCTTTTCTGGTGAGGATGCACATTCAATGGGCGAAGCTGAGGAAGCAGCTGTACGATCTATAATTGAATTTGTGAAGACACCAGACATGTTTCAGGTATCATCATTTTGTTGCATTGAAAGATCAGTCTTAAAGGGTGACTGTTTGGATGGAGCAATCTTTTATGAAATAGGAATCCATTAATGAGGATTCGAGACTTTTTGGTTATTTGCAAGTAACAGTAGTAGATAAAAAAGGCAAATTGAGCATTTTATTATCAAGGTGATTGTGACAACCTAAATTTCTTAAGATTTACAAACATTCAGTACAACCCATGCCTATAGCTTATAGTAGTGTTTCTTTGAGGTTAACCCTGTGAGAAACGTGTAGTAGTTGGTATATGAACTTTTTGCTTATTTTTGGAAGTTACCTATCCTAGAACCCCTCACTGAAGCTCTGTCTAACTTTTCTCTGAAATGAGAAGGCACACAATTTACTTTTATATAAGAAATCTATTATATATTAAAAAATTGAGATCTTTATTGAAAGAATAATACCATAGAATAGGAATGATATTAGCATTGTCCATATATACGATAAAGAGTAACTGTTGAAATGGAGAGGGTAAATCCCCAACCCAGCTCACAAACATATTTTACGGGGAGAAAGGTTGTATGGCGAAAGCTATAAAGCAACTTGGAGAGAACTAAGTCTTTCCAACCTAGAGTAGGGATTGAAATCTTAGAAATGGGGAATGCACACACTTTATGTTTATATAAAAATACATCAAATATATATCTTTATTGAAAGAATAATACAAAAGCTGAGGAAGGATATATAACATTGTCCATATATACAATAAGTAGTAAATTTTGATGATTCTTTAATTTTTATATTTATGCTGATTCAGTCCATAAAAAATCTTGTAAAATTTAAAACATAGTAGGAAATGGCAGTTCCACGTTGTCCTCTGATTTCAGAGTTTAGTTCTGTTGATATGCATCAATGCACGATAGCTTTGTTTCTGATTTCTTTGAGCTCTTCCACTGGAAGTGGATGGCTGCATCACTCGACAACTTTTATTGGCTAAATATGGTGGGATTCTAGGCATTATATATTTTTTTGTTTCTTCCACGTCACTATGTGCATGGCTATTGATTAGTGAGCCATGGTTCTAGAATTGTCACTAGTAGCTTTTTTTTGTTCTGTTAGTGTGGTCTTGCTGTTTCTTGAACGTCGTCTAAGCCTAAATTATGCTCTATTTATTGATGTTTAGTTTAATAATCTTTCGTGTATACTCACTTGACAGTGTGATTTACTTAATATGCCTGCTGTGGCACAATTGGAGAAGGATGCTAAATATGAGTTGGCATATCAGCTTTTGAAGATCTTTCTGACTCAGAAGCTGGACGCTTACTTGGAATTTCATTCAGCAAATTCTTCTTGGTTGAAGAGCTATGGTAACTATTCGTTATTGTGACAATAAATTTTTTTAGGTTATTTAATTCTTCAAGTTCTCATTTCGTTATTGTTTATTTGATTTGTTGCTTGCCTTCAATATGCTTCTGAAATGGTGCAGGTCTTGTTCATGAAGAATGTATAGCAAAGATGAGGTTGATGTCATTGGTTGATCTTGGTGCTAATGAATCTGGCCACATTCCCTATGACCTAATCATGGACACTCTTCAGGTAATCTGCTTTATCTTCTTATTGCTCTTATGGGCAACTTTTGGCTTCTCTTGTAAATCATTGTCATCGTATTCTTTACAGATAAGTGAAGACGAGGTAGAATTATGGGCTGTTAAGGCAGTTACGGCAAAGCTAATAGACTGTAAGCTTGATCAGATGAATCAAATCATCATTCTGAGGTGCGTATCACTCTCTCTCCTATCTTCCCCTCCCCTCCATAGTGGAAACCAAGATGGGCTTTCGTTTTGCTTGAGTCCATTGTTGACCATTGTTTTTATACTATTTGTAGTCACTGCACTGACCGTGTGTTTGGGCCGCATCAATGGCAGTCCCTCCAGACGAAGCTAGCAACGTGGAGGGTAAATAATATCTGTTCCACTACATCAGTTTCATATGCTTTTGCCTCATTTTCCTGTTATTATGCGTGCGCAATCTGGGCATAGTTACCAACAAAACATAGTAATAATATTAAAATTTCTTGATTAAATCATATTAGAGTTAAACCTGCTCAATTTGTTGGTCTATTATGCGGTCAATTTGATTGCTCAATTCTTATGGTAACACATCCACTACATTGACACTTTGCAAAATGGGATAAAATACTTTAAAATTCAAGTTTAAAACTAATAAAATGAGAAAACTTAAAAACAGAAAATAAAAATTTATGCGTAACTAAAAGTCATCCTATATTTTTTAGAACATGCATATAGTGCAAGTTGAGTTTATAGTTTTATTTTAGTTATTTGTTTTCTCCTTGTCCTTTAACTTTTACTCTTATATATGTGATTTATTTTCGGCCTACCCCCAACTATAGTTCAGGATAAAGGCATTGTTGAATTGGGGTTGAGCATATAGCGTGAGTTGCATACGACGGGTTTATACTCTTTCAAAGTTACAAGTCTTTAAAAAGAAAAGTAAAAAAGAATGGCAACTATTCAAACTAGAAATAATCCTCTTAATCTACGTGCAAATTACTTCATACTTGTAGTAAAAGTAGTGGGGATAGCTTTAGTAAATAGCAGTGTGGTACCACCAATATCAGTTACTGTGTGTTCCAAAATTAGAGATGTTTTCCTTTTCAATCTGTTCTAATAATAATGTTGCACTTCTATTTGGGATTATAAAGTGACATGATATTTTTAATTTGTCATTCTACCTTTTTTTACTATCTTTCTATCATCACGCCATCAGTACTAAATTCTTAGCTAATATTAAGATTATATTGGGAACATAAATTTTTAAAAGTAGTCGGTTTGGTAATGTATCTCTAATTTTGGAATAGAGGGAGTATGATGAAAGTCTAGTAATCCCCATTTCCATATGTCCCTTTTAATGGAAGAGGTTCATTGCTTTAAAACCCTGGTGTATCCTTTAAACTTTTGGTTCTGCAATTGGCGGCGTCTTTGATATGAAACATTGCATGATTGAGCGGATAGATGATATAACTTCTTATGGTTGACGGATAAATGAAAACATGTCGTGTCTGACTATAAAGATATGTTGCACCATTTTGCTTCCAACTAGTTTTGTATTTTGAGTTTTTTCTTACCATCGGTTTTGCTTTTAGGGTAACATTGCAAATGTAATCAAAACCATTCAAGCTAACAAGGTAACGGAAGATAGCAACCAGGCAGCGAAGGGCTTGATGATACATTAAGACCAATCATCCTCGCAAAATAGATCAGATACTGGGGGCCATACAGTAGTATTTTTTTGAAGGTTGGGATTTAAATTGTTTACTTTTGAAATTTTGCCGGAAACAAGAAATTTTGTATTGTATTTGTTTTCTAACCCGCCCTGAATTTAATGTTAAATGTCGAGTATATCCAGCACAGAGCATCATTTTACTTTCATGTTTGTTTGTCATTCCTGTCAGAGTTCCACACTATTTTGGTTCTGTTTTCCTTTTAACAAGGGACAAATAGTCGATAGTTTTAGCCCAATGATCGACACTAATGATACATTTTTTAGATGCATGAAGGCTGCTCCTTTTTTTAGCGACAAGAATTTCATTTCATCAAATATGGATTACAAGAAAATTCTTGTCATTTCATCAAATATTAAGATGATAAAACCGAAGATAAATGAAAGAAAGTACAACTTTATGCACTGGATATGAATAATGAAGTTCAAGTCTGATAAAAATTAATAAGGAAAGTAATATATCTAGGCGGCTAATCCGCCAATTCCTTTAACCGAAAAGAGGGTTTCCAGAAATTTAGCGGAATCTTCTTCTGTCACGAGGGCTGTACAAGGTGTTTTTCCAGGTTATCGGACCTAGCCCTAAAAACGACTCGCCAGTAGTAAAGATAATTTCCTCCTCCTCCTCTCCGCCGTTAATTGGCCAAAATCCAATCGGCACTCCAATGTCAACTGACAAGGTGGGTATCCTAACAACTGAATGTTTAGTCCAAGTCCAAGACGACCCCATAACCTTTACCCAAATTTGTATGCATTCCCCCCCAATCAAACGTTTTTGTTTTGGATATACAAACATTGCCAGCTGAGATTGGTTTAGAACAGCAAGAGATCTCTCTAATGTAAATCCACGATTGCAGGGCACCCCTCTAAAACAAAATTTCTCCTCGCTCGTATCAAATGAAACCAAAACCCATTCCTTATCTGGATGGTATCTGTATGTAGCTGCCAACCAATGCAACTTCCCGTCCACCATTACACACCCAGCCTCACTGAAAATAATTGCAACTTCTGCATATAAAATTCTTCTCTTCCAAGAATTCTTGGCCAGCGTAAAAGTGTCAGCACAGATACTTCTGCTGCTTCTGTTGTGCCATACACTCACCAACTTGTAATCACCGATGCTGCCAACATACGTAAATTTAACGCCCAAACAAGTTAAAACTTCATAGGAGAAGGTAAAACAACAACAGCCACCAACAAGATCGCGGATGCTTGGTGGCGGCAGAAGAAATCTAGACTCTTTGGTAGCAGGGTTCCATAAAACAAAAGAACTATCGTAATGTCCACATTTAATACAGACTAAACCATTAGACGAACCTACAATAGTTATGTTTTCGGTGTAAGAAGGCCGGAACGGTAGATACAGACGATCGTAATGTTGTTCGTCGGTACTACTTTGATTTGGGAACGTATAGATAAATCGGCGTGTTTCGGATCCGGGCAAAAAATCCCATAAAGAAGCTCTATAAGGACAAACCAGCAACTTATTGGTATTTGCTTTGCAAGAGTAGTTAACAAAGTGCATGTTGATAAAAGTAGGTGATACCACTAGAGTTCGCCATGCTTTGCATACGCACTTAAACCGGCAAAGAGACTTGACAGGAAGCCTTGACAGAATATTTAACATCAAATCTCCAGGTAAATCACAGCTTATGGCTTCCGCAATGTTCTCTCCTCTCAGTAAGAATACTTCTTCTTCTTTTCCTTCTCTTCCGATCAAACTATGGTTTGAAGAATATTACCCATCTTAATTAACCGATCTCTAAACAAAAGACTCGATCAATCTTTCTTCTCTTGGCTCTATTCAAAAGACACGATGATGCTTAACTACAATCTTAGTTTAACAATATATAAATATAAATATGGGTAGATTTCCTTTTCCTACTTGGATTCCTTTTCCTACGGGTAGATTTCCTTTTCCTAATTCCGCCATTCTGGAGTAGTATAATTAAGACATATTAAGCTTTTGTACTAAATTTTATTTTTATTTTACCCTCTCCAAAACAATCTTTAAATATTTGCCAAAAAAAAAGAGAAGCCGGCAATACTCGTATTATAGCAGAAAAAGTCAAATGTGTAGTATAATTTTTATTAGTTCATCCAGTTATCAAATATGCACCATCAAATTTTAGTAAATAGTCAAGAGAAAAATTGTCAACGAAACCTTCAAATTCGTGAGGAAGAGAGAGATTGAGAATAAACTTCCAAATTTGTTCGTGAAGAGATAATAGGGGCAAGAAGAATCAACTATTACTCTCGACATGGTTGTATATCCTTTATAGAACCTAAACAAATACATGTATGCTATCACTTGTTTACATAAAACAAATCTAGAATTAAAAAACATCTCTCTTGAAGCGTATTTGTCTTAATTTGGTACGGAAAAACTCTCGTATACTTCCACGTACTATAACCTAGCGGCGTCTTTGAACTACAATCCATATGAGATGAAAATGGAACTCGATTTCACTGACATATGAATTATTATTATAATCACAAAAACGTGTGTATTTATGGATCAAGTGGTTAAACCACTTCTCTATTTTCTCTCTAACATTAACGTTTAAAATATTAGTTAAACGTAAATTGACCAAGTCTGTTGGATAGTTTGGCTAACAATCAAATGGGTCAGACCATTCATAAGCGTCCCATTTGGACAGCGTCCCATTTGAACACCCAAAATATAACTCTTCCACTCGCTCATGGCGGGTACGACGTAATCATCACATCTACCAAAAACAGTTGAAATCAAAACTCGTAAATCTTTAATTGTTGGACCGTGCAAAAGATATTATATATACAGTCCGCTTCTCCAGCGAATCGAAATGAGCGAATTAAGAATGAACCGGCTATAACGACGGTTTTTTCCATCGCTATAGCATAGAAAGTTGTTTTTTATGCTATGACGATGAAAAAACCCGTCATTATTACTTGCTTTTACTCTCTCAATTATTGAAGAGAGCATGGCATTATATATATATATATATATATATATATATATATATATATATATATATAGCTAGCCAATAAACATATATATAGAATATTATTAAGTAAATACTCAGCTAATAAAGGAGGAACTGTAAAAAGGAAATACTCAGCTAGATATTTACTTTAGAAAAGGATGTATAACCATTTTTTACCCTTGATAAAAACTGATTAAAAAAAAAAACAAACTAAAAACCAAGTCTTAATGCATCATGCATGCACGCAATCTATAATCACTTGGTCTAAAGACCAATACTAAAGAGTAAAATCCAATTTGTTTACATATAATACGTAACAATCCCTAGCGAAGGGTATCCGGGTCAAACCTCAAATTCGAAATAAATTTTGAGTCAAATTTCAAGTCCGAATCAAATCAAATGCATTCAAAAAAGACTTTTAACTACTAGCTTAATAGTATCTTTTTATACAAATTTTTCTCATATCTTTCAATATGAGTATGAGGTGTTATAATTTACATCTTGTTTAGACTTCAGAGTCATTTGTCAGTAATTCAACATGTTAATCTTACTATTCTCGACATTTTTTCCTTATCCTTGGTTTGGGTGAGGATAGTTACTATTTTGTATACTACTTGAGGGATGCTTGGCCGTGTGGCTATGCTCAGTCACTCAGTCAAGCCAACAATCTTTGTAAATCAAGTCGATTGTGGACTTGTGGTATAGTGGTGAGCATTCCCGCTTGTCACGCGGGCGGGGAAGTAGCTTAATTCCAAAAGACCAGCAGTACAATTGTTTCACTGGAAAATAACCCGTAATGATTTTAAACAAGAAAGAAAAAGAAGACTTATCAGAATTCAGATTTACCGCCTAGAGCCTTCCTGAAAGCCTCCTACATATGCATATTGGTTAGTGGTAATGGTAGATCAGTGTCTCCACTCAACATGTACAATGCCAACTTATGCAAGTATACTTGTCCATGCTATATTACTCATTTCAGCTTTAGACTAAATCTATTACATGAAACAATTGATGAATTTAATCCAGCTAAAAAGAATGATGGATGATTCCAGTAATCTTTCATCGCTCACCAAGTTCTAGTCCTCACGACATTGATCCCTTGAGAAAATAAAAGACTGCAATGTCACCAATATTGAGTGTGCATTGTACTGATACAGGCATCTTTAATATCCTAACTAAGTTCTAGTCATCACGACATTGGTCCCTTGTGAAAATAAGAGACTGCAATGTCACCAATACTGTTTCTATATATGAAGTGCACTTTCTTGTACGTACTGATACAGGCATATTGAATATCCTATTCCAATTTTCAGCTATTGACCAAATAAGTCAATTCATGAGCACAAGGAATGGCATGGCTGTTCGTTTGATGATGAATTCATTAATCTTTCGCACATGAGCGTTCTGCACATATAAAATGAACAAAAACTTTAGATAAAAACGGATTTTTTTTGGCAGTTGCAAAAACGCGCATCAACAATAGAGCAAAGCTTTATAATTGCCCTACTTGCAAACTGCTAGGATACAGATACAAGTCTCAGAACTGCACAAGTAAACAAGAACAAACAGATGCAAGTAAACAGACAGGTAGCCAGGGGGAAGGGAAACTACAATCATGTAAGAACAACAACTACAATCATGTTAGAAGAATAAAGGTCTCCACATTGACTAATAAGTCTCAAAAAGTCTTTACTTTTCAATTAAAGAATAACTAAATTACAAGGTGAACTTCATGGCATACTACAAACTATTTTAGTACCACAAGCTGTATTCAGCAAACCAGGGTGCCCTTCAAGCTGAATTTATTATGTTGTTGTCAAAGCATCACTTCATGGTATACTACTAAACTAATTGAGTTCCCCTAGCTGTTTTCAGCCAATCCAGAACCCCATTTCCTAATAAGCATTTCCAAATGGTTGAATTTATTATGTTGTCAATGCATGCATGTGATGTCTGTATGCGTTCATGTATTCAGTATATTGGGTTGGGGGGTACACTGCATGCGTTTCTCTCTCTTGGGTAAATGAACTTAAAATTAAAACTTAAGGGCACATATCAATGGTCCAAACAAATATAATTTCGAATAAATCTTGCAGAATGAAGTTCAGACATAACAAAGACGGGTTGAAAAGGATTCCTCACAAAATTAAAGTTACTAGAAAGAGTTCACTAATAGCAAGAAGATTACCACAAGTTGAACCATAAAAACACATAAAACTTGCATGCTCCACAATATTTAATATTGAAGAATTCTTGCGGAATGAAGTTCACACATAACTAAGACGGGATGAAAAGGACTCCTCGTATTAATTATAGTTGCAAGAAAGAACTCATCAATAGCGTGAAAAGATACCGTGAGTGACCCATATAGACAATTCAGGCTACCATATAAAATCGGGAGTCACTTAATATGCTAAACTATGGAACTGCATAACTATAAATGTCAACGACTCAACGATCACTTGCAAATTACTAGGAAGCACAAAAATTGGGTTTATTGTTTTCTATTAATGAAAAAATCTCTAGAGTACTACCAAAAAGATTTCTAATGAAATCACAATTCTAAATAACTATGATCGGTCCAGCAAGTCATAGGTTCAACCTGGACCTATCTGAAACCTAGCTTGAGCTTCAGCTGGGTTAGGTCAAGATTTCCAAGAGCTTTGCATTATATTGGGCTTAAGGTCCTCAGCGATTGGAGTTTTCAAGCTTATGTTGAGGTCTCAGGCTGGCTGAGAGAACCGAAATCCAAGTAATATCAAATATGTGTGCAATTATGTTATATGCACAATAAACCACTCGTGGTTTACTCAAATTTTCGAGTCACCACTTGTGGTCCGGAAACTATCGTTTCACCACTCATGGTTTCATACACATTTGTTTTCACAACGGCACCTATTAACTAATAGATTTTAGACTAACACCGTTAGTTTTTTTGGTTAAAGACTATTTTGACCTTCATATTTTATTTCTCCTAAATAGTTTTATATTCATCTTTTTCTTCTTCAGCATCTCAAATCCAAAATAATATAAAATTATTAAATGCATTATAGCATTTAAATCAAAATTAAATTCTATTAACAATAACTAAATTTAATTTATGCATAATAAATAAATAATGAACTAATTTACTACCACATAAACTAAATTAAAACTGAACCTAATCTAAAAATAGCTTTCAACTGTTCCTATAGAGCCAGTATACTAAAGGGAGAGCTTAATCTCTCTCTTCACTCTAATACATAGTTAATATAAGATAAGTTTAACAGATTTTTATTTCTTTAATAAGACTTCTTTAATTATTACAAATTTATACATTCTTAACCTCCTTCATACTTTATTTACCCTAATAACCCTATTCCGTTTTTTTCTTCTTCAACATCTCAAATTTTAAAAATACAAATTATTAAATACATTATAGCATTACTAAATTAAAAATTATTTTATCAAGATTAATATAATAAATTTTTTAAGTATATTAAAATAAACAAATAATAAGGCAATAAAACATTAGCAAGATAATTTTGCAAACCGATTTGATCCAGCGGGGAAGATTTAGAGAAAGAAAAGAAATGAAAAAGAAAATAAGCAAATCCAATAAAGAAACAAAAAGCAGATCCACTAAAGAATCGAAAAGCAGATCCAATAAAGAAACGAAAAGGGAACGAAAAGAAACTAGAAAAAAAGAAGAAAGAAGGGTACATCATTGTCGTCGTACCGCTGTACTGCCACTACGCCACCCTCAACCTGCTTCACCTCTGTTGTGTCGCCATATTCTTGTAAACCCCATTTTTTTCTCTCCCCCCTATTTATCTCTCTCCACTTTAATTGCCATCATCATTTTCAAGGATGGGTTGTTTTTTAGGATTTGATTTATGGCTTATGAATTATATTTGAAGATTATGGCTTAGGGATTAACTTATGAGAGTATTGATCAATGAGGGGTATACTTTATCAAATCTGAGGAAGATTTGAGGTTATTATTGTTATTTAGACATAAATTATTATTGTTGAATACTTGAATAACACTTCACTATCTTTTTGGCCAGTGAAGCTCACTTGCTGTTAACTTGGATATAAATGAGGTAACTTGAAACTTGAGATCAACCACAGGTGGTGAATCGGTAGTTTTCGAACCATATCAAACCACAGGTGGTGAATCAATACTTTTCGAACCATAAGTGGTGACTCAAGAATTTGGATAAGCCACATGTGGTTTTTTGAATTTTACTCCAATCTAAGTTATACGTCAGTTATATATAAACATTTAAATCTTTTAGTAGCAACAATCGGAACTCTAGCAAAGAGTGAAGTGCAACACATACAAACTACTGGCATAGAGTACTACCTTTAGAACTTTGAAACTCTAATTTGTTACCACCTCCAATCAAACTGGAAACCAGAGTAACCATTCCTCATATCTATTTGCCCCTCTTTTAACTCCAGTTAGAGTCGATTGAAGAAGAATATGCTCTATATAGCCTCTCATTTCCTGCAACATCACAGAGGTTTCTGATTGCTTTGAATCCTCAAGAAACTACAGAGAGTTTCTTATAGCTTTTCTCCATTACCATTTTCTCTTACACACAAGAGATGTTCATGTAATTTCACTTCTCTTATTGTCTACAAAATCTAACATTAACACTCCATTTATTTCAGTGTGCAAAAGATACATGTACAAATCAAAACCAATGCAACTCTTTCCGCCCCCACCAATCAAAACCTATTTAATTCCGGCAAGTTCATTCCATACACAATGACCTATGGTTGGAAGGGTCAGGTGGCTTGAATTTGAACAGAGGTTATCACAACTCAGACATTGATGAATAAAATGATGGGTTATAAGAGAAGGCAAGTCTCAGGAGCAAAAAAAGAAAGAACAACTTCTCACAAGGCATCATACATTAGTCCTGAGCTAATCTAGCAAGTAAAAATGTGGAAAGTAAAGGCATGAGAAAGAGTCCCTACTTAAAAATTCATAGGCCAGTATCATTGACGTTCCCCATGCCGACATGCTGAAAAACCTTGGACCTAGTCCTCTATAAAATCCTTGCCAACCATCATCCGCAATCAATTGTCTAACCACTTGTTTTGCAGTGGGTCTCTTTCCATGCCCCATCACCTACAATGTGAAAACAACAAATAAAACAAAATGAACATCAGAATTATGCAATTGTGTAGAATAAAAACCAGAAAACTGTAAATTTTTTATTTTCAGAAAAGAAATGACACTCCAATCTGTCACCCTAAGAAATATTTATCCTCCATTTTGACGGGAGGCAGATATCTGCAAATAGTTAGCAAGACACTGGTCACACTATTGTGAGAATACAGGGGATCCGTAAACGAGTTTCTAAAAGTGAAAGTGCACAAACTAGAGTTTCAACTTTCAACCATGCCACTGAAACACTTTCATATAAGATTCCACTGCTTTGAAGAGAGAGACGACTGGAAAAGGAGAGTAATGGAATGCTAGGATTGACTATCTAGAATTATCCTCTAAAATATCAAGGATATTTACAAAGTAAAATAATCTAGAACACTATATTAGAAACCCTAATTTATAAAAGAAGAATCAAAGGAATGCCTTAGCCAAATGAGTGTCTTGTGGGTATCAAGTAAGCGATGACAGGCCGTAATCTTGCTGAAAATGTTTTTGTTGCGACATTATGCTTAAAAACAAAGCACTAGAAAGCACATGAAAAGAATAATGTTTGATAACAATTAAGCAGACCTGCAAGCGAGTCTTAATGGTATCCAATGGAGTTGTGATGCAGGATGCTGCAGCACCAGCCAAAATCCCTCCAGCACCTTCGACTAACATTATTGACAACTGGCTGGGAGGGGCTTCATCACTCTCAGTGCCATGACCTAAAAACCTGCCCAAAACAAATTAGACAGAAGATTGAAGAAATCATAAGAAGTACAAATTAAAGGACCACAACTGTCAACGAAACATGAACCCTGCACCCCTATTAATCATCCTCATCCTGTTATGACGCATCACTAAAGGAAACACCACCACCAACTTCTCTAACTATATCTACCAAGTATGCTTATGAGGCTTCATGGGAAATTTTGCAAACCTCAGGTCAATAGACTTTGGAGACCCGAGCTTGGGACATGGCATCCATTGAGGATAGCTGTAACTGAAATAATGACCTAATATATTCGAATTACAACTGCAAGCCTTAAAATCTGATTAATGTTCTCATTACAGAAATTACTCCTTTGGTCCCAAACCATGGTTCAAAGTCGCCATAGCGGCCTATGTTTCAGAAGGTTAACAGTTTGGGAAATACAAACCGTTAACTAGTTAGGAGCTTCAAAAAAAAAGTTTGAAAAATATAAAAAAATACTAAGTAATAAGAATAACAAGATGGATCACAAAACCACTATCTACTGCACATAACATTGTCCAAATGATAAAAACAGATATCTCACAAATATTGCATATATGTTTAATCAATTTTACATTTCAATAAAGTTAGTATTAATGTTGTCTTAGCCCAAATAGGTTATCACACATGTTTTGTATAATTTAAGTACAATTTAACTTAACCAAGTATATTTGAAGTGTATCTTTTCTCAAATAAAATTCAAGTTGTACTTAACTAGGTAATATATAGGTACAATTTAATTATAATGCAAGTACAATGTAATTATATATTTAGTACATTTTTTTGTATCTTTTTAAGTTATACTTTACTAGGTGCTACATAGGCACAATTTAACTTAACTAAATATATTTGAAGTACGATATTTTTTCATTTTTTAAGATGTACTTAACTAGGTATTATATTGGTACAATTTAAGTATAATTTATAGAGAGATTCATTCTCTTTTGTCGTCTCCCTTTTATAACTTTCAACATATTCACTTTTATTTGTTTTGGTAGCATTTCTCCCCTTTACGCCATGATTTATCCTTTATTTGGTCCGAAACCATTATGTTACAATGAATTCCCGAAATTTAAAGTTATCAGTCGTACTATACACGATACATATCATACTATTTGATACGATATAGAGATAATACGATATGTATCATAGAGTGTATCAAAAATGACATTGTATCATAAATTTAGTTACGATACGTATCTTACGAAGTGATATACCACGTTACTTTTTAAAGTTAACAACACTTGAAATTTTTTATATAGATTCAAAAAAGTAGTAACGAAACTTTTAAGTCTTCTACCAATTCAAATAAAAGGTTTTATGCCGTTTTGTTTTTTCTCACAAGTAAAAACATGAATCTCCACTTGTTAATTTGAATTATTCACTTTTGCTTTATAATTCATAGATGAATCTGAATTTTAATTTCTTTTGTTACTCTATAAGCATTACTAAAATAATATCTAATAGAGTATTTTGGCTGCTATTTAACTTTAAAATTTATTTCTAGGTTATAATAATATTTACTTAACTTCTTTTCCATATAGTCAAGCTATGCTTGATTGTCTAATAAATTGTATGTTTTATATGTTTAAAAATATATTCTACATTTTTCATTTCATTTTTGTATCGTACAAGACGATTCATGTATCACAAAACACAATATGAGGGATAAACAATACGATTTAACAATTATATCTTTACATGAATAACACCTAATTTTTTGATTCATGTGAAGGTTGCAATTCAGTATCGACAAACAAATATCTATCTGATACGCCAATATTTCGACATAACGATCGATACTTCGATACTTTGAACCATGGGTCCCTCTTTGTAAGACAAGTGTTTTTTTTGGTGTTTTCCAGCATGAATTGTAAGATGTAACAGAAAAAGTACATGTTGCATATTTAACATATTTTAGCATTTCAATATTTTTGTATATAATATTTTCAAATTATAAGTTAGGACAACCAAAATACATATTTGGTCCCTCCCCCAAAAAAAAAAAAAAAAAAAAAAAAGAAAAGAAAGTCTTGTAAAGTGAGTTGAAGGTAGAACTAATAAGGGAACACACGTGTAATTGTTGCACTTATGGAGATCTCAACACAGGGTTGGACCCTAGGAGAAGGGCTGTCAACAAATTTATTCGAAAATACTCTCCTTGGCATCCATCCAAATAATATTGGGAATTTGAGATAACTGATGCCCCACAACAACCTGGTAATTTGACTATGGACAGGCTGCACAGTCTAGGACATATTTGATATTTCGATGTAGGGGAACCAAAGTGCGGATCATTTGCAAAATGTAGTCTCAGTGGTCCTAGAGTTTTATATGTTCTAAGATCCCCTTCCCAATGAGTAATTTGTTAGCTACAGATGTAGTTTAAGTGGAGTCACTGCACCACGTCTCAATTTTTTGTAATTTGTTTGGGCCTTTATGGCCAACCAACACACAAAAAGGGAAAAGTCAACTAAGAGTTTATGAAAATTTCAATACAAATGAGCTCCTTCAACACATTCACCATAACTGAAAGCAAACCAGCATTACTCACCTCCATATGACACGTTGACTTGAACCATAGCTTGCCCACCATACAGCACTAGATGGGGAATAAGTCATAACAGATAAACTAAACCCTCTATATAATCCTCGAATGCCATCTGACTTCAGGACTTTACGAGCAACATCCAGGCCTCCACTATAGCTTGCATGACCCGAGTATCCTTGCACCATCAACCTTTGGCTAACCTATTGAAATTCAACATATGCAGAATATAATATTCCACAACTAAAACTTTGACAGAAAATTGAGAAAGGAAGTGATCATCAGAATATGAAAATTATATAATATTTTATAATATCTTGGGGAAGGAATTGGAGTAGTAACACACTCATTCCAAAACAGAACATGAAATAAATACAACAATCTGCATTTCAACTCTAACTTATACTCAGTTTCATGTTAAGCTGAACTAGAATAGAAGACTCGACTAGACCATGTGAACCCCTCCCCCCCTCTTCAAATAAATTTTTCTTACAAGCTCAGCATACCACATCGATTGGAACAACCACAGCCTGAGCAAAAAGTGATGCTGTCATGCCAGCAATTCCATTTGCAATAGCTGCCTGGGTAGGTTCTGATAGTTTTAATGGTTCAACCATCCTAAACGCAGCCACTTTTGTGGTCTCTAATGCAGTAAGAAATATAATCCTGGCAGGAACTGCTCCAGTAATAACTGTACCAAAACCTTTGTATAAACCAGGAATTCCTTCTGCTTTCAATAGGCCTCTGGTAACAGAGAATGCATTCCTCTCAACAGAATCTTTTGAAACAATCTGCAGCCTGGTCTTCACAACAGAAATAGGGTATAGTGCAACCGTAACTGCAGAAAAGATCCCAGCTCCTATGACATAAAACTTAGTTTTATCAAGCCTGCAGGATTGGTGGAGGACGTCCAAGAAATTAGAGACTAAAAAATTACAAGGTCCAGAAAATGAGAAAAAGTCAAGAGACTCAATAACAAACATAAGAAGCAACCACAAAATAAATGATTCCCGTTGATGTTAGAATGGGATCTCTGTTGATTGCTAATTTTATTCAATTGATGATATGAACAAGTGTTCAAATCATAACTAATTTCCAATTCTACTATGTTATAAACTAGAGTTGATAAGTGTACAGTAATGATCTAAATAACTACCAAATTTTCTCCTTAGCTAATTTAAGTAGCTTAATCACAATTTGGAAGAGAACATGTTCAAATCCAGCTGATGTTTGGTATAGCAGGCCAAACACCGCTACAAGAAATCCATCGTTTGGTGGGTGATGGATACAAATCTTAATGCAGTTAAAAAATTAATATGGAAAACCTATATTTTAGCGAACCCCAGTTTGGAATTCATACGCTGTTCAGTTGAATTGTATAGTAGAACTATATTTCTTTAAGGTAAGGGATAATAATGGAGTTGAGCACTTGCCTCAGAAGAGCTTCAACTTTTGCCAATGAAGACAGCCATCAATGGGGTTTCAAGTAAAAATAAAGATTGAAACATACTAACTTGAATGTCATAACATTTGAGGGTCATCTACATTCCAAAGTAAGCACCAGTGGAAATAGGGATACAAAGTTATTTATTATTAATAATTTATAAGTAAAAGGGCTATAAAGGTTACTATGGTCTATAATATAACATGATTCCAATCTAAATTACATGAATACTGGAGCAAATTCTACAAAGTTAACATTTTCATATCACTCCTCATCACCAATGGAGTTATGTGACAGTAGGCGTTATGAGCCCCCGCGGAATAAGCACTTCTTACAAGTAGAATATCTATGTTCTTATTCTAACATTTTTATACAAGTACCTATGTTCCTCCTCTATTTTTTATTTTATTTATTTTTGATAAATACCTATGTTCTATTTCTATTACAAAGAGTTAAAAATCTTTTCCAAAAATGCACACATCAGAAGGTTCGGTAAGCATTTCTAGTAGTAGATTATTTGTTCACCGTAAATTTTTGGTCACAAAGCACACCCCTTGTATTGTTGTGGAGTACTCATACTCTTCAATTGTAAACATTTAAATGATTTTCCTAGAGTTCATAATATGTATCGTCTTCCAGTATATAGATATCCCTAACTTTACAGGACCTGAGATGGTGTAATACACTCCAAGTTTCATGTAGCCCTTGAAATCAGATACTCAATCATCTTCAAGCATTCTAATTTCTATATGTATGAAATGTCCTTGATAAAACATTTTTAGGCTAAATCTCAGAACATATAGCACACAAACCAATCAAGCAACATTATATATCTATAGAGCCATAGTCAAGTGGAGTTACTCATTCACACATCTTCTTAATCAGAGTTAATATTGAAACATTTGAGACTAATAGAGCCATAGTCAAGCGAAATTACTCATTCACAATTCCTCATTATCGTGGTTACAATTGAAAGATCTTATCGAATTGCACTGTAAATAGAGAGAAGGACAACAACTGATGGCTTGAAATCAAATCGAGATTAACTAAAAGAAGCTGTTCATGACCATGCCATTAATACTACTAGCTTTCTAGCTTCTATAGTGGACACAAACACAATGGAGGCATTATGTTCAAATGTGACCTAATGAATTTCCAATGAATATGCCAGCAACGAGAGATAAGCTCATAAAATTGTTAATCAAATACATATCTATTTACACTCAGAAATTCAATTTATCCTATATTTTTTTTATATAAAATTAAAATGAGTTTGTTGATTGCTATTATACCATCAGTAAAAAGAAACTTAATGTCGTAATAAACAACATTGCCAAATACACACATTTACTATAAAATTTATGTAGACTAGAAGCTGAGTTTGAATGTAGAAGCCAAAAGAGTAATTATAAGCAATAATCAGGAGACGTAATAAATGAAATTGAAAAGACATAAGAATTGGATCAATAGATAGAGATATGAAATTACTTGTCCCAATTAATTTCGGTTTGACTGAACGGCCTGGTTTGAGAAGGAGCAGTTTCCATTTTCAAATTTGGGAGCAAAAACCGCGATTCCAAAAATAAACCCTAACCTAATTTTCCAAAGGCTTTATATTCGAATCTGAAACTAAAATCGAAACACTCATTCAGTTCATAGAAGTTTTCATCAAAAAAAAAAACCGATAAATGCTTTGTTTGTTGGGGGCAAGATTTGTCACGCAACGGCAACACTTTTCTTCCTTGGAGGTATTTTCAGCTGGGAATACCACTGAACTCTTTGTTTGGTAAACCTACAAATACGGGTCTTTATTGCATCTAAGCCTAGGCCGCCCTGATTTGAAGCCCAAGAAAATCGTCCTACCGAGTTATTTGTAAATGTTAGTTTGTTTTACAATTAAACTCATGCCCAGCCCAATCCCTTCTATTTCAGGTCGTTGGAAATTTGACACTTGATTTGAGTTTCAGATATAAAACCAACAGCAACCAATTAATTGGGCCTGTGCCTGCCCGTTTAGAGGAAAAGCAGAAGATGTATTGTGGGATAGAATGATGGCTACCGGCGCTTTGTTTGGATTTTAGAAAAACAAAAGAGAAAAGAAAGGAAAGGATTCTAAGAATTTTAAGGGATTTTACACTTGCTTTTGACATTGCATATGGTGTTTGGTTTTAAACAATAAACATATACATATATATGTATATAATCCTAAACACGTTTTGCGTCTGTAAATTATATTTCATATATAATTAATTTTAAAGATCGTAAATTAGTTTAAAGGATAAAAAATGAATACAAATAAATTTTAAAGATAAAATATGAATTTTATTTAATTAGAGGCCGAATTCAAAAAAAAAGTGTTGTGATACCAAAGAGACCAAGTGCGACGCAGCCAAATTTATATATAGATATGTAAAAGTATTCATAATGGATAATAATATTTGTATGTATATTTTACCATCTTGGTTGTTATATTATAGACTTGAACAAATATAACATAAATTTCCAATTACCATATAACTAATGCTTTAAACGAGGCAAACAGTTCGGATTCGATTCGGACGTGACTCGAAAATATACGAGCTAGACTCGGATTCGTTAATAATATGATCTAAATCTGAGTATTAAAAATAGCTCGAATAAAAATTTGAGTAGAATCTAAGAAAGGTTATATTTGCGTACTCGTTTAAGATTCAAACTACTCGAATTCTTGATTGTGATTCGATACATACTCGATCGATATAGATTCGATTAGATGTTCGATACATTATCTTATAATATATACAAATTTAAATCAAATTAGGATAATTACTTATTATTTTATTTTATTTTTAATTTTAATTGTGATTTTATAGTTGTAAAGTGTAATAGTAAATATATTTTCTCATTTCTAAATAAAATAACAATTTTAATTTATAATTATATTTATTATAAAATTAGTTATTATGTGGAGACTCAAATTCGAGTTTGAATTTGAAGCTCGCGAGTAGTTTGAATATAATTCGATTTGAGTCGGATCGAATTTGAGTAATAAGTATTCGAGTCGAGTCGAATCTGAGTATAATTTTTTAAATACAAATTGAGTCGAATTTATCATTTTGAGTCGAATTCGAATAATTATTTGTTTGTTTCGATTTGACTCATTTATACACTTAGATAGAAGTATAGAACAACTATTAACACCTAATCTTTATCTATGAAACAATATAGAACTCTAATCTGAAATTGTGAACACTGTGATTTTATGAGATCATTTCTCATAAGTAAGGGGTAAAACATAATATGTAACACCATTTTTTATTTAAAATATTTAAATTTAAAGTATTTATGAATACATTAAAATCAGGATTGGGCCGCCGATTTAATCGGTAAAAATTGAAATCGATCGGCACTCTTGTCTGATTTGAATTAATTAACCATTTTAGATAGAAGTATAGAACAACTATTAACACATAATCTTTATCTATGAAACAATATAGAACTCTAATCTGGAATTGTGAACACTGTGATTTTATGAGATCCTTTCTCATAAGTAAGGGGTAAACATAATATGTAACACCATTTTTTATTTAAAATATTTAAATTTAAAGTGTTTATGAATACATTAAAATTAGGATCGGGTTGCCGGTTTAACCGATAAAAAATAAAATCGATCGGCACTCGTCTGGTTTGAATTAATTAACCATTTTGGTTAAAGAATCGGTTGACCATCGATCGGATAGTTGTTGTTCAATTTTAATTATTTTTTGTATCTATTTTTTTAATGTTAAAATTAACTATTTTTAATAATATTGTAACTCGATTTTATTATGTTTTAATGAGATTTTTTAAAAATTTATTAATTATTAATAACATATATTTTTATATATTAATGAGTTTTTGACCATTGGTTGGCCACCTTGGCTGAAGAGGTGATATATGTAGCAGTAAACTATATTCTACTGGAGTTTTGTCTATTGATGGTCTATTTTTGAAGTTGAGGTAAGCATATAGCGCCACAAAAATCAAAATCATGAGGGAGGGGCGTGTTTGGATATTTATTTCAACAATAAAGTGCACGTGGCACCAACCGAGTTAGCTGGATTTGTGCCGATATGCTTAAACAAAAAATAAAATAAAGACTTAATGCATTATTCAATCATAGTATTTGGTATTATTATTAATTAGGTGGGAAATATTTTAGTTATAAACAATATTAGTCACCGGGTTAGATTACCAAAATTATACTAACAATTCTCTCCTATAATTCTAAATATAATCAAGTATAATTTAATATATTTTTAAATTAATATGATTTTATTTACTATCTAAGGAAGGGAAGGAAGGGGTCTTACAAACTATAAAATTTATTATTTTTAAAAATTTAAATAAATTACATTAATTTTAAATTTAACAATAGTTCATATTGATTTGGAAAAATTATTGTTATATTATATTTAAAAACAAAAATAATATTATTTTAAATATAAAAGAGCATTATTAACATAACTATTTTCATTCAAAATAATGTTCGAAAGGGTCAATGTAATTTATTTTTGTAAAGGGGAAAAATAGAATAAAAGAAAAAAATTAGAGCAATCAAACAAACAGTTGTCCTTTCTGCTTAACACTTCTCTCCACCGACACAACTAAATGAATAATAAATAAAACTGTAAAAACCAGTGGTCAACAATTACCCATTGCTGCTAGCTCTGCCTACTGTCGGCAAATACTTGTCAATTCTATTTTTTGACTTTTCTTATGGAATACTTATTTTTATTTTTATTTTTTCCCATTTCTTAATTATTTGTATGTTAATATTTTCAATAAAGTTCTAAACGAGTCAAACAATTTAAATTTGACTCAAAAAAATACAAGTGAGACTCGGATTCGTTAATAATATGATCCAAATTTGTACATTAAAATAGTTCGAATAAAAATATGAGTAGAACTTGAGGAATGTTTTACTCGACTCGTTTAAGATTCAAACTACTCGAATTCTTGATTGTAATTCGATACATACTCGATTGATACAGATTCGATTAGATACTCAATACATTCTCTTATAATATATATACAAATTTAAATCAAATTAGGATAATTAATTAATTATTATTGTTTTATTTTGTTTTTAATTTTATTTGTGATTTTATATTTGTAAGGTGTAATAGTAAATATATTTTCTCATTTCTAAGTAAAATAACAAATTTAATTTATAATTATATTTATTATAAAACTTGTTATTATATGGAGACTTGAATTCGAGTAAGAAATATTCGAGTCGAGTCGAATCTAAATAAATTTTTTAAATACAATTCGAATTCGAGTACGAATTTATCATTTCGAATCGAATTCGAACAATTTTCTATTCGCTTCGGTTCGACTCGTTTACACCCTTAATCATAAAATGTAAGACTAGTATGAGAGAGAAATTGCACTATCAGTTTGATAATCTAATTAATATTACTCTCAAATACATTTTTATTTTTTTTGCAAACAACCATAATTACCATAAGTCTATTAAAAAGTATAACTATAATTGTTACGTATTAAATTTAGATGAATTTATGCTAATTTTAAAATTAACTAAAAATTCAAAATATAACTTTAATTTTACTTATACAACATATAAATTTCAATATTAAAATATCTATGTTGGTAGAAACTTTAGGAAAATTACCATTGAAAAATAAAACTTTATAAGAAATTACTAGTGATAGAGAAGTTAACAGCGGTGTAAAACGGCTTTTTAAAGTCCACTTAAGTCTGGAACAAGCTTGCTTACTCAGCAGGTTAGCAAGAGCCAGCCACACCACCGCGTTCTTTACTCTCTCTTCACTCGACTTGCAGATCTTGAGCAGAAACCGACCAAGAAAATCTGCAACAAGAAATGGGTTTTCTCTCCAGATCTCTCAACAAGTTCACAAACTATACCATTCTACTTGTGTTCTTCATTTCTAGCTTCTGCTTCACTTCAACAGGTTCGCACATTTCCTTTTATTTTTTCCCTCCATTTAATCTAAAGCAAAATTGGAATTTTTACTTATCTGGGACTGGGCAATCATGATTGATTCTTTTTGGGTCTTAATTGCCTGATGGGTTATAAACCTTTCGAAGATTTGGTAAGTCTGACTATGGAATTGGAACATGGAGAAAAGTTTTATCCTTTGCCAGTAATAAGAAATTAAGCTTTTGTGGTACTTTTTACCAAATGGGTTAGAGTGAAATGTAGACTTCATGATGAAATGAATTCTGTTTCTTTAATTGTAATTTATTACTTATAGAACTTGCTGTGTTTATATAAAGTTCAATTGGTGAGTACAAATCAAGATTTTCTGTTTATCATTTTAGGAGGGAAGGGGAGAAAGATCCCCTGAGTAGGTCATCAATGCTTATTCACTTTTATCATAGAGTGATCCTACTCCCATTTTTGATATTTTCACCCTAGGCATTTCTTGTCTTGGTCAAACTATTGCTTTTATGTGCTAAACAAATATTTAGATCCATATTGAGGAACAACTTTACTGAATATCTATATGTAAGCAATATTTTGAATTTCATAGTTGTTATTGTGCAATAATCTTGGAAATGATAGAGATCATATATTTTGGGTTTTGTTATTATTTTTGGAGTTGGTTGAGGGTGAATTCTATTTTTATCTATAAGACCAGTATTCAACAAGTCTGCCAAGTTTTGAATAATCAGGCTGCTGTGTCTTATAGACTCGGTAAATTAGACAATGGAGGCATTGAGCAGGTTGAGACTACCAGATGCAAGACTTGCATTTCATCTTCCTAACCAATAAATAAAAAGATCTGTTGATTGGATATTATGTGCTATTACATCAATAGGGACTGATTATTTCCATAAGAGATATAGAAACACTTCAATGAATTTAATGTCCAAAAATTTTAAAAGGAAAATTTGACGACTTGTGTTATTTTGTTCAACTGGGTTCTAAATTTGTGTTTTAGCCTTTCCACACCTTAACTTGGTAAAAAGTAATCACTTAAAATTATAGTCACTTTCTTTCTTGCTATTCTGTACATATATGAGCAGTGACATTCTTAGTTTGCACAGACTTTGTGTATGTGCACAATAATTTCCTTTTGCTTATTATTGGAAAAGAGTTCTTAACTTTTGCTTATTAATTTTTTTTTCCTTTTCAGAAGCCTATGATCCACTTGATCCAAATGGAAATATTACAATTAAATGGGATGTAATAAGCTGGACTCCTGATGGATATGTTGTAAGTATTAGCAGTCTCTGTCTTCTGCAGTGATGTTGGCAAAAGTCTCTCTCTCTCTCCTCTTTCCTCCCCCCTTCCCCAACAATAAAAAAAATTCCGACCTTAAAATTGTTGAAGCTCAACCAAATTCCCCAACTATCACAAAAAGTTACAGTTTGCACAAGTTCCTTTAGAATAAACCTGGAAACGATGGACATAGATATAAAACATGAATAAAGATGACAGTAGGCAAAGGCAACAACATGTCTACAACTCAAAAACTAGGACATGAATACGTTCAGGACACGAGACCAAAGAAATATCTTTGTATGACGATTGAATATAATACAAATTCATGCCATGTGAAATTTTCACCTTATGAATCATAAGATTAAAATGTCACCTATACTAAAATAAACAAGACATAACTTGGATCATGTTTATTCATATGTAGGCACATAGTTATGCATATTTGTATGTTAATAATTATGCAGTCATAGTTTATGATAATTTCTCTCTGTCTTGCACATTGCCCAGTACTTTGATAACCCTTTCTTTGTTGTATATTTTGTTTTATATTTTGTGTATGTGCTTTGATAAGGGAAGATCCTAAAAAGGCTTGGTTCCAGTTAGTGACCTTTATTCCCTACAGTAAATATCTAATCAGCTGCTTATGTGAATTGGATAGGCTGTCGTTACAATGTTCAACTTCCAGCAATATCGTCATATTCAAGCACCAGGCTGGACATTGGGATGGTCATGGGCAAAAAAGGAAGTGATATGGAGCATGGTGGGTAGTCAAACCACAGAGCAAGGGGATTGTTCAAAATATAAAGGAAACGTTCCACATTGCTGTAAGAAGGATCCAACTGTTGTTGACTTGTTACCAGGAACTCCGTACAACCAGCAGATCGCAAATTGCTGCAAGGGTGGAGTACTTAACTCATGGGTGCAAGATCCAACCAATGCTGCAAGCTCATTCCAGGTTAGTGTTGGTGCAGCTGGAACCACCAACAAAACAGTTAAGGTGCCTAAGAACTTCACCTTGAAAGCACCAGGGCCTGGCTATACATGTGGACCCGCCAAAATTGTCAAACCTACTAAATTTGTTACTGCAGATGGAAGGAGAGTGACACAAGCTATGAGTAAGTATAGTTTGGCAAATCTTACAGTACTTTAGTCAATTTTATGTGTCCCATCTTCATCTTTAAAGACCAAGTTAGCACTATGAGCATCATGGAATATCTTAATAATGAAAAACACCTATATCAGAAATTTTCAACATATTTGAGTTAATGGTTCCTTGAACTGAGAGAAAGGATGTTAAAATGAACCTTTAATTTCTCTCTTGCAAGGTGTGTATGCCAATCGCATCAATATAGCACATTTGGTCATACTTTGAATTTCAAAATGTTTTTAGACAAGGAACCTTTGAAATATTTGGCTTAACATCTTATTTGAACTATGGCAGTGACATGGAATGTTACTTGCACGTACTCACAGTTCCTGGCTCAGAAAACTCCCACTTGTTGCGTCTCTCTGTCATCTTTCTACAATGAAACAATAGTACCCTGCCCTACATGTACCTGTGGCTGCCAAAACAATAGTACTCATCCAGGGAGCTGCGTAGAGTATGTTCTTTTTTAGTTCTTTTTATATCTTTCATTCGTTTTTTTATTTTTTATTTTTTATTTATTTATCATGTTAAACTAATATGACATGTTTACTGTTTTACAGCTCAAAGTCGCCTTTTTTAGCTTCAGTTGTTTCGAGCCCTAGCAAGAACAACTATGCACCTCTGGTCCAATGCACGAGTCATATGTGCCCAGTCCGAGTTCATTGGCATGTAAAACTTAATTACAAGGACTATTGGCGGGTGAAGGTCACAGTTACGAACTTCAATTACAGGATGAACTATACACAGTGGAACATGGTTGTCCAACATCCCAACTTTGACAACCTAACTCAGATATTCAGCTTCAACTACAAGCCATTAACTCCTTATGAAGCTATCAGTAATATTTTTGTTGTCCATTCTTTTGTAATGCAACACTTCTTTTGCATCACGTGTCATGCGTAGATATAGGCAAAATCTTTTTCAGGAATTCATCCTCCCCTCCCCTCCCCTCCCCTCCCCTCCTCCCTCCCTCCCTCCTTCCCTCCTTTTCTTTTTATTTTTTCATTTTTCCTAATCAAGTGTGGAATTCTTTATAATCTGTTTGGAGCTGAGATTAGATCTAACAGTTCTTTTCCATCATTTGTTTAAACAGATGATACGGCCATGCTATGGGGTGTTAAGTTCTATAACGACTTTCTCTCGCAAGCTGGTCCCCTAGGGAATGTTCAGTCAGAACTACTTTTCCGGAAAGACGCATCAACTTTCACATTTGAGAAGGGTTGGGCTTTTCCTCGAAGGATCTATTTCAATGGTGATAATTGTGTCATGCCGCCTCCTGATGCCTATCCATATTTGCCAAATGCCAGCTCCCGACAAGAGATCTCCTTGCTCACTCTGCTGATTACACTTTTGTCATCTGTGGCATTCTTCTTTGCATATGTTTAAGAATCTCATAGCAGCTATAATAAAAAAATTGTCTATCTATAGAGTGTTTACTGCATCAATTCTGTGTACCTAAGCAATGGTCGTCTATAAATTCAGTTGGGTTCAGGTGCGCTCATTTAAAAAACATCAGTCTCTGCTTTTCACGTGTGGGTGAATTGATCCCCACTTTGTTACTTGTAGCTTTTGTATCACATGTTTATTATAGTTCAAAATAGTATTGTTTGTAGAATATTCAAGTCTATAGTGTTATTAAAGTTGTAATAATCATAAAACCACGCAGGCAGACAAATTAGTGCTGATTTACAGTTTTGGTTTTAATTTATATATGTATTTATAGCTTATCTACATCCATGTTACTATATGATCTCATTTGATGTTTTTTATAAAAGTTGCAGTTCAAATACATTTTCATTCACCAAAGTATTAGATCCCCTTGTGTTCATAAAGTTTCTTGTTTTTCTAGTACCCTGTTATTTCTGGTCAAACGAAACATAGATGACATAGGTTTACACAAAGAATGAGTTTTCTGTAGTGTTGAGCTAATAAGCTGTTATTGTTCTTCTAAAGAATACACAAATTACGTGTACCTGATTTTCCAGTTTCCCCTGTATCCCCTGAGCTTCAAAACTTCCAGTATAATCAAATTCTACGAAAAGATTCACCACATTACAAGCAATAAGATTCACCACTTGACGCATTTGTTTTTGTTTTTGTTTTCACAACCGCATGTACAAGAAGGACAAGGAGTGATTCTTTCATTGTAGAAAGATGAAAAGGAAACGCAACAGGAGGGAGGGTTGTTTTCTGGCTAGAAACTGCGAATAAGTCCATGTCACTGTATAAATTGATCAGAAGAAAATACATCAGTTACTATAAGAATTAAGAGGGACGTGTTTGCCAAGTATTAGTCATTCTGGGAATTTTTACAATAGATTAGTACGTAGTTACTACTAGTATAGTAGCAGGAATTATACTGACCACATAGCCATCTGGGCAGCTGCAATTAATATTTGAAGAGAATTCAGATACAAAGCTGTAGCTGCGTAACAAGGAAGAAGAAAGCCGAGATGATACAACTCGAGCTTAACAAAAATTGGAATTGGAGTTGACTTGCGGATGAAATGGGTGTTTTAAGTTATATCTCAATCTTATACTAATAAATTTTAAAAGACTAGTAAATAATTATCATCTACGCCTATTATTTTTCTCTCTTTTCACATTTATTGCACTTTATTTTAAAACTATGTATCTTACATTTATTTATTACCCGTTTGGGTATTCTGTTTTCTTTTAATAATTTTCATATAAATATATAAACTAACATTTTTTGAAAATAAAATAAACAAGTGTGTTTAAAATAATCAAACTTTGACCACAGGTGTATAAAAATAACCTTGATCACATATCTCCAAATATGAGAATAAACATTAATTTATTATTATTATTATTTTTAAAAAAATCCATCTCATTTTCATTTGAGCAGTGCATAAGCTTTAATGAATGAATTAGAAATAAGAAAGAGTCAAAATGTTATCATTTTCATTACTAATAACTTAAACTTTGACCATCATTTCATTTGAGCCGTACGTGGATAAGCTTTAATTAAAGACTTTGAAAGAAGAAAGAGTCAAAATTCTTTGCAGAAAATTCTAGTCTAGTTAAATGAACCAACTTACTTCTTTGAGAAACAATAGGCTCGGCTAGTAATTAGAATTACAGCCAGCCAGCCAGCCCAGCCCACTGAAACTAAAACTGTATTAGAGAATTTCTGGAATTCGTCTCTAACCATGCCATGCCATAGAGTTAAATTATTAATTTAAAGGTATATATAAATATGTCTTCCTACTATGAAATTAATATACCACAAATACATATAGCTTCTTTTAGCCAAGCAAGGGACAAGGGACAAGGGACAGGAATTGTTTTTTAAATTGTGGAATTGAATGGGGCGTTGGATCAAACCAGAGGTAGGTAGGTATGTCAAATTAATTAGCAGTGTGTTTTGTTTAGTACATTTTTAGCTATATATATATATAAATAATTTCTACATACAATATTAATTTGTTGTCGTCTACTGTACGTAGTACGTACGTTCAATGAGTTTGATTAGAAGCATTAAGGAAATGGGCTAAATTTGTAATATTAGATTTTCTTAAATCATGCGAGCTAGCTTGTAATTAATTAATACTAAAAAGATAATTGAGTACTGTACATACATTTAAATTAAAGGAAAAAGGTATCTGGTATATATATATATATGGAGTAATTTTATGTGCAGAAATACTTGCATGGTTTGGTTTATGTACATAGAATAGAAATACTGTACGTACGTTAATAAATTTGTACTTGCTTATAAATTAATTAATAAATTTGCATGTATATGATGAAATAGGTATATCCTCTAATGGCAGCTATGAGCTTCGTAACTGGTATGTGTGTTTTCCAGCTCACAAGGAACATGTTCATGAACCCTGATGTCAGGTAATTAACTACATATATATTATCAAAATTTACAACTATAAATATTTAATAATTAATCTACGATGATATATATATATATATATATATATATATATATATATATATATATATATATATGTGGTTGGTGCAGAATTGACAAAGCCCGCCGCAGCACAGCAGTACTGGAGAACCAAGATGAAGGAGAGAAATACAAGCAACACCGCCTCCGCAATTTCTCCGGCAACGCCCGTCGGTGGTGATGCCTGCCATCAACCGCTTCTTCACCAAGGACCACACCAAATAGATCGATCGCTATATATATGACGTCGACCTACATGCATGCATCATCAAGTTCATCAATAATTAATCTAATCTGCGGGAACCATCCATTTATTAATTAAATAGTTCATTTGGCGATATACAATTAGAGTTTTCAACTTGGAATATATAGACGTACTTCTCTTCTTATTAATTGATTGGGTGTACTTTTATTTTAAAAATTAATTAGCCACATTCAAAATAATTAAATTTAATTAGCCTACTAAATCTTGCATCTATGTTAATGAAATTTGCTACATGCGAATAAAATATTGTGATTATAAATTGGAGACAATTTTTCTGATTTTTAATTATTTTTTTCCCTCACAAACTTGGTGTGTGCATATAGATGACTAGTATAAATATAAATCAAAGGGTAATTTATTATTGTGTCGGCTCACAATAAAAATATTAATATTTTTTGTTGTTGCAAGATATATATATATATATATATATATATATATATATATATATATATTTATTTTTATATAAAGCACAAAAACTGAAATATAGTAAAAAGTTTCTTATAAAAAATATTTAAAATACACAATTTAAATGCAAAATATTATATAAAAGTATATACTTTTCTTAGTTGCTTGGTTAATTCTAAATTTAAAGAGTTTGATTTTATTTCCATGGCAGGTTTCCTCGTATGAGAGTGTATTTTATAAAATTAATATTTTTACTCATAAATATAATAATGACATAGCATTTAAACTAATATAGCAATTAGGCAATTCGAATAAGTAAAGTATACATATTTTAAGTTTAACTAATCCTATTAACAAAAATTAAGACTTAATCGTTCATAATGGCTTAGAAGTAAAAATGATGACTTGTATTTTGATCACAACGTACTCATATATTTTGATTTTGATACTATTAGTTGCAATTTCCGAACCATGCAAAAAAATAGAAAAGACCGAAAGAACGGAACAAATTAATTATTAGTTCTATATATTTCAACCGTACATGTTGTAAGCCTGCAATTACATATACACTCTGTTCATATAAATTTATTTAATTTTAGTATAAACAAATATAATTATCTCTCTGTTTTATAAAAAAAAACAAACTCATTTGTCAATATCAAAATATATTTGACAAAAAAATATTGGTAAATAATACTCATTTTGTGTATAGAGTACTGTTACATAGACAGATTGACTTAATTTTTTCATTTGGATATTCTCTCTCTTTCCCTCCGTCGTCTCTCATTATATTAAAAAAAATAAAAGAATTGATATTTTTACAAATAAATTTAATAATTTCACAAATTACTTCTCACTTAAATAATAAATAGAATTCACCTCATATAAAAAAGGACCTCGTGAAACTATAAATATCAATTCTCTAAAAAAAAAAAAAAAAAAAAAGGTACTAATAAATAAAGAGCGTGAAGTAGATGAACAAACAACCCAATAAGTCAAGACCAACATTCTCCCTCCCATAATAAATAAATAAGTCAACACAAACATTGAATATATATATATATATATATATATATATAATCCGGATCTTAATCTTACGAGCTTAAGAATCGGACCGTATATAAAATGTGAAAAAAAAAATTTGGTTTTTTTTTTAAAACAACTATTTTTTTTTAATATTTTATGGAACTGGAATTTTTATATAATACAGTGTTTTGGATGTGATTTGGATACGTATAACAAAATAGGTCTGTACAGTCACATATTTTGTTACAGGTATCCAAATCACGCCCAAAATATTGTATTATGAAAAAATTCCAGTTCCATAAATTATTAAACTTTTTTTAATTAGTTTTTAAAAAAAATGCAAAAAAAAAAGGGTCCGGATTTGATCAAGTCCGGGAGTCCGGATTTGTCTCGGTCATAATATATATATATATACAGAAATGATCAAGTAAAGGATCCCTTATTTTCTTAAAATGAGGGACTTTTTTTTTTTTGATTTTTTTTTGCTTTTTTTTAAAACAACTAAAAAAAGTTTAATATTTTATGGGCCCAAATTTTTCATAATACAATGTTTTGGGCGTATTTTAAATACCTATACCAAAAAGTGGTGGTACAATCTGCTGCATCCAGTACATATATGTTTTTTGTTATACTGCACCCAAATCACACCCAAAAACATCAGATTATGAAAAAATTTCATTCCATAAAATATTAAACTTTTTTTTAATTGTTTTAAAAAAAAAAAAAAAAAAAAAAATCCTTCATTTTAAGAAAATAAGGATCCCTTCACGATCCTGACCTATATATATATATATATATATATATATATATATATATATATATATATATATATACCTTATTCTTGTCTGTTTCCTTTCCTTCGTTGAAGGGGAACAAATAAAGTCACAGTTTATATGGATTAATAATCCTCCCACCGGTTAGATTTGTTCTCCAGATGGGTTTTGTGAAAGTTTTATGTTTACTCATACTTTCATTACTCTCTAGGTTGTTCAGCCTTGCCACTGCTTGTTCTAATGGAACTTGCAAGGTCGGTCTCTCTGCCTCTTTCAGTTTTTTTTATATATAATTAATTAATTTGGAGATTTGTTTTTGTTAATAATTTAGTTTACATATTGAAATGATTCAAATGAATGTATAGTAGGTGCTTGAAAAGTGTTGGAGCGACGAAGATTGTGAGGCAGGGCTGTATTGTTTTTCTTGTCCTCAAGGTTTCTCAGGCTCAAGATGTGTGAGATCAACTTCTACTAACCAATTCAAATTCCTGGTAATCTCTTTCTCTCTCTAGGCAATGGCAATGCTGGATTTTGAATTTGAAAATCCCAAATATGAAAGATTTGCTACGTACAAGAGATCATTTAATTTTGATTTGGTTCTCGACTTAATTTAATAAGGCAATGGCAATTCCTCCATACGATTCAGCTCATACAGTTTCTGAAATTTGTACATAGAACAATACTCTACCTTTCAACAAGTATGCATTCTTGACAACCCACAATGCCTTTGCTATCGAGGGAGAGCAATCTCATACTGGAATTCCAAGGGTTACCACTACAAATCAAGAGGATAATATCACTCAGCAGCTAAATGTACGTATAAACATCTCTCTCTATCTCTCAAGTTCTTGTTTCTGCTTCACTTTGCAGTAAATTATCAAACAAAATATTATCAATTTGTAGAATGGCGTTCGAGCCTTGATGCTCGACACATACGATTTTGAAGGAGATGTGTGGCTGTGCCATTCTTTTGGAGGAAAATGCTACGATTATACGGCTTTTGTAAGTCCTTTCCCCATATTCAAATAATGCTCAACTTTATAACAATTAATAACACCTTTTGTACTAATAAAACACAATATTCAATATACTAGGAACCGGCCATAGACACTTTGAAGGAAATTGAAGCTTTCTTATCTTCAAATCCATCTGAAATTGTGACACTGATCCTGGAAGACTACGTTCACTCCCCAAAGGGATTGACAAAGGTGTTCACAGATGCAGGGTTGATGAAGTACTGGTTCCCCGTGTCGAAGATGCCACAAAATGGTCAAGACTGGCCACTAGTTAGTGACATGGTTGCTAATAGCCAAAGGCTACTAGTATTTACTTCAATCAAAGCTAAGCAGGAAAGCGAAGGAATTGCTTATCAGTGGAACTTCATGGTTGAAAATCAATGTAAAAGGACCATATTTCCTACACTACTTAAACGCCTTGTTTAATTGCTTATAATTTTGACTTTGATTTCTTCCCTCATTCTATTTTGTATGATTTTTCAGATGGAGATGGTGGGATGAAGGCTGGAAGTTGTCCTAACCGAGCTGAGTCGCCTCCGCTTAATGACACAAGTAAATCATTGGTTTTGGTTAATTACTTTAGATCTGTTCCCATCAAACTATTAGCATGTGGACAGAACTCGGCAAACTTGAATGACATGCTGCCAACTTGCCATAGTGCTGCTGGAAACCGATGGGCTAATTTTGTTGCTGTTGATTTTTACAAGGTAAGGTAAAACAAATCATCAACTGCTAGTAGTATTACTAATATAGAGGGAATAATGTTGAGGATTCTTGAAAATTTCTCCCCAAGAGACTAAGAGCCTACTATAATGTAACTTAGCAGTATTTCATGAATAACTACGAGTGGCTGTATGTTTATTCTATGGTAAGAAAAAACAAAAACAGTTATAAAAACTTTGAAGAATAATAAAAGTATTTTCCTATTCTGATATTCTCTTATTAAAAGAAAAAAACTGTACTCTGTGTAGAGAAGTGAAGGAGGAGGAGCATTCCAAGCTGTAGACACTTTGAATGTTCTAGTTGTTGTGTGGTTGCAGTGATGTACATGCATGTGGGGTAAGTCATATAGCCGACTGACATTCTAATTTAGGGGCTTTATACAGATCCTCCTGTTAGGGTGAAATTGTCACATAACTTGCATTCGGTATGTTATGTTCTATACCATTTTGTTGCATTGGGTATAACAAAAGTTGCATTTGTGCTGGTCCACAAACAGGGCACTAGAGTTAAAAATGCAATTTCTGTTACGCCCAATGCAACAAAACAATATAAAACTTTCTGATGGTATGTGACAATTTCACCATAACTGAATACTTTCTTAATAAATTTATAATCTTGTAACATTATAATAGAAATAATAACAATCTAGTTATGTGCTATAATGTGATTCAAAAGGGGAACTGAAAATTTATAACAATCAATTTGGCTTTTTAATTTGCAGCCAGGATCAAGTACATGTACTCCCAGTCCCAGTCCCAGAGGAAGATGATCACCTTACCAGAGAAACTCTGATATGATATGAAGGCTTCAAGAAAGTCAAAATAAGTAGCAAATTCAGTACTAACAAAAAATTGAAAGAACGATACAATTAATTCCAAAGCAGGCCACTATAAGTGTTAATTGTACACGAGATGAATATCTTGTTCATATCTTTGAATAGCCAAAAAAAAACTCAAAAAAGTGAAGTTCTGAATTTTGTTTCAATAAATTTCGATAATTATACCTCAATAAAGTTGGAAATGTTGCTAAAATAGAAGTAAATTTTTTTTGTGCGTGTTTTTTTTTACCTTTTTACTGCTGAAGTGAGTCGGAGAGTCTCTATTTTTTGTATATTTTTCATCATCATATCTCTCTCCCATCGGTCATCATCATGATGTCATATTTTAACACATTTTAAATCTGAATAATGAAATGGATCCTCTCCATTTCTAAATCGTTTTTTAAGAGCTGCCAAAAAATGAAGAAGCAAAAAAAATAATACTATGGACACGAGTAACACAAAAAATTGTGCATAAACAGTATAAAAAAAAGAAAACAAAATTAAGAATTAAACGTTTTATTCATTTTGATTGGTATGTAATACACGTGTCATACTCTTTGTATATAATTTTTTATGTATAATTTGTGGACATAGTATTAGTCGAACAAAATTTTAGAAGCAAAAAAGAAGAGTGAATTCTGTGTGTTTTCGGGTTTCAACTTCCAAAACATTGAAAACCAAAGCACTTGTGTCATGTACTACTAATGGGCTGGGTTAGTGGGATATGTTTGGGCTACACATCTGTGAATAGAGTTATTTCAAGGTATTAAAAAAAGTATGAATTACATATTCTATTATATTTTTAAAAATAATTACAACAATAATACCCTCATAAAATTTTTATACAACTAATACACTTCAAAATTTATTTACATACTAGTGCAAATATGATTCCTTAATTTAGAGAATTAATATTCAATTAGGATTCTTTAATTTAGGGCTTCTTCTCTCTCTCCTCATTTATGTATAACAACCACAACATGCAAAATCTCCATTACATCCCCACCGCCACCTGCAATAAATCTCCCATATACACATATATATGCAGAAACAGGCTTCATCACGACGGACTGATAAATTTCTTCGGCGGATCTCCCAAACCAGGGTTGAACATCAGACAACATCTCCACGATGCTGCATCCAAACCCCCACATATCAGTTTCAAAGGTTATTGGTCCTCTTACTTCTGGTTCCCATTGTTCTGGAGCCATGTAGTTAGGAGTTCCAAGCTGAGAGCGAAATTAGAATCTGGCGGCGGAATCCTAAAGTGAATCACGGGATCCCATGAGGGGTGGTGGTGACGGTTGATCAAGCTTCCACTTGTGGTGGCGGCGGTGGTCTTGGGATGGAAAAGAATTGATGATGACAGTTGATGTTGGGTTGTTGGGAAGAAATAATGTGAGGGGATGTGGAGGATCAATGGAGAGTCCACTCCATTTGGCCATATAATTTAATTATATGAAGATGGAGAATAGAGAAAGAGGAGAAAATGGAGTCTTGAAACGGTGCAATGGACTCGACAAATATAAAGGACCGGGGATGAGTGTGGAGACTAAGGAGAAGGGAAGAACGTTACCATCGCTCTGTTTCTGCAGTTTTTTCATAATGCAGTTGGTAGCCAAACCTTCATACCAAGGTAACCAATTATGTTTTATTAAGTTTCCAATTTATTTTGCATGTAATACAGTTGGTAGCCAAATCGTCATACTGATTGGTTGCCAAACTTTCGAACAAATAACTAATTACATACTGCAGTGTGAAGATAGATTGGTTATCTTGGTATAAAAGTTTGGTTACCTTGTATAAAAGTTTGGTTACCAATTCAGTTTTATTAAGTTACCAATTTCGTTTGAATGTGATGGAGTTGGTAGCCAACCATTCATACAAAGGTAACCATTTTATTATTTATGAGTAACAAAATAGTTATAAATTTTTTTTCAGAACATTAATAGTTACATTTATTTATTTTTAAACTTTTTGTAGGGCGAATCTTCTTCTTATTCTCATTTGCGTTTTGGACAACGGAGATTAGCGGTAATGTAATGCGACGGAGTATGTGAGGTGTAATGGTATGACTATTATTTCAAAGTGTATGTGAGGGAGATGAAGATTTGAATTTGAATATTTAAATTTAAATTATTATTTTGAATTTGAATTTGTTTTTGTTGTTAGATCCAAATATTTGAATTTGAATGATTAATTATGGAAGCTATTTGTCCTTGATTTTAGGTTTTCTTATTAATGTGAATTGTACTATTTTTGTAATATGTACAATCTTTTTGTAATTATTTGGTTGATGTACTTTTTTTGTAAGTACTTTCTATTTGTTGCATACTTATGTAAAGAACCCTTAAAAAAAACACAAAAAGAAAAAGAAAATGAAGAACAACATAAAGAATTATTCGCAGATAATATAGTCACTCTTGTAGTCTTGTTTTTCTCTCCCTTATTTCTCTTGAGAATCATTTTGTTTGCCACTACATGTATGCTGAAATGAAGTGGCGGAACCAGAAAAAAATTTCAGGGGGGTCAAAATTTGTGAGCGGTTACCGGAGGTCCGGAACAGCGACGTGTAGGTTGTAGCGGCGAGGGAGCGGAGTTAAGGTCCTTAGGTTTGATTTTGATCCAGATTGAAAAAAATGAAAAATATCTCAATCGTAAATACGAATTTTGTTGCTCTCAAATGTATCTCAAATAGGTCTAACTACCATAATAACTATAATAACCTTACTTTATACATGAATAATATGTTATTACTTTCTGTCAAATTTAATTTGAAAAAATTCAGTTTTTTGTTGACAAAAGGGTTGGATGAACAATTTTGCACAATTAATATATCTTTGAGGGAGACTTGGGCCACTCGATTTCAAACTCACCAAAACCACTCATATTCAAAACCAATAAGCCCTTCAAATCATCATTTTGATAGAACTTCACCGAAAAATTTGTTATTACTCACAATCAAAGTAGTCAAGTTGCTTTAATTTGCATTATTTCTTCCAAAGAACCTTCCAGTTAACTTATTTCCACTTAAATTCAACAATTCAAGCTCATAAAGAATTCCTAAACTTGGAGGAATCGAACCGCTAAACTGATTTCTTCCCAAAGAAAGCGTCCGTACTCCGTAAGCTCTAAACTCCTCCAACTTGGATAAATTTCCTATTCCATCTAGTAAAACGCAGGAAAATAGATTTCCGGAAAAGATCCAAACTCGTTAGTGTGGATAAATTTGTCAACCAATATGGAAAAATATCATCAATGTGATTGTCGTGAAGGTCTAAAACTTCTAAAACACTAAAAGCAGGCACACGTTTGGCGAACACTTTGCTCCCGTAGAATGCATTAAACCCTAACTACAAAATTCTTATCGTAATTAAAATATATATATATATATATATATATATATATATATATATATATATATATATATATATATATATATATATATATATATATATATAATACCATTTAGGGGCGAGAACAATTGAAAAGAAAAGAGCAGTGGTGCATATAAATAACACAATTTATTACTAAATAGAAATAATTTTTATTGATAAGCTGAAACTATTTACAAACAAACTAAAAATTAAAGTGACTTACAATTTAACTTTCGAACATTTAAGAAGAAAGAAGGAGGGTTAAGATGGGCTAAGCAATGGTAGAAACCAAAGATTCATCCGAGAAGGAACTCGAGTCTTTCTAAGTTTGAAGTCTGTTTTTCTAAGCGAGAGTCGATTTCCTTTTATAGAATAAGGAAAGGAACTATTACAAAGTAACTATTACAAAATGAATCATTACGAACAAGCAATTTGTAGATGAATAGTGCTAACTTTTGACTAAATACATATGCTTTTGGCTACTTTAGACAAAGAAGCGACAACTTTTGATTCAATGAGATGCTTTGGTGGAAAAGAGAGCATCTTTTTGACTTTGAAAAATTCTTTGGGCGGTCTTGGCGTGTTGGAGGCTACTTTTTTCGGTGGAAAAAGTAGATTCTTTTGGTGATTGATTGCGAGGGCGGGTGCATGTGGTTGGGAAGTCGAGGCAAATGGGTCTGGGCATCACAGTAGATCGATGGTGCCATATGGATCATCTTGACCATCATCATCACAAAATTGGTTGACCGAAGCATTACGAGAAGAGAAAAAGAATGATCAGAAGCTTCTTCGTGTAACTCATCGATTCTTTTGTTAAGTGCTTGGGCTATTAATTTTAATTCTTTACTGGAACAATTCTTGAAATTAGAAATGTCACGAGAACAAGACGAACCAGTAGGGCTGATTTTTGACTCTTTGGGTTTTGACTCTTTTAATTGACTGGAAGGTTCTTTGGATGAAACTGGAAGAACCTTAAGAGGAACAGTTGGAAATTCTAACTGAACTTGACTAACAATCCTATTAACATCAAACTTATCCCACCATTTGATGAAAAATTATCGAGAGAGAGAGGAATGGTTCACAAAGAAAGTGCGAGCTTCCATGAAATTGAAATCTCGACCAAGCGGATCGGTTACTTTAGTTGGGGTTTTAATGTCATCTTGCCATTTAAGAATCCGAGAATCTTATATTTACTAACAAATTGAAGAATGACGGGGACTCCATCATACTTTGGATTGTGTTTCTTGTGGTTACAAAAGTGACTAAGTTGAACTTTCAATGGTTGGGGAAGGAGATCATAAGTGGAACCAAACCTCATCCACCAATGAGAGAACCATGAGGCGGCTTTTGAACTTGTGATCAAACTGGAAAAACCGAAATGACTATTTGACTCATTTTGAAAAAGGATGACTCTATACCAAGCTTCCATATAATCATAATAACAATAAGAGTTATCTTGATTAGAAAGCTGCATGAGGTCAGAAGGATGTTTTCCCCAATCTGACATTGAAATGAATTGCTTAATATACAATGAATGATAAAGTACTTTGGATTTATCATTATTAGCATAAATGGGTTTAACAAAGATTGACTCGGTTTCAACAAGGATGTCCTTATAATACACAAGGGATTTATAAGGAGGCTGCGGAAATTTGAAATGCCACCGGAAAGAAAAAATTGGGCGACCAATTTGGTAGGTCATCTTTAGGTTTCATATGGGGTTCAATATGAAATAGGTGAGTGGTCCATTTGAGCATATACTCAGAAGGAGGATGGCTGGGGTTTGAACTGGAAGCTTTTGATTGGTTGGAAAAAGGGTCAACTGGGGTTGGGTTACTAGCTAAAAAATTTGAATGTGTATGGCTTGGGTATTGTACCAAGGCTGGTAAATTTATTAGATGGTTTGATAAATTGGGTTAACTGGATGAGGAACCAAGGTTCCTTTTGGTTGATTACTTGGGCCAGTAGGGCGACCCGGACCACGAGAGGATGATGCTCCTCGAGTACTCATGATGAACGGACAGTACCTGTATTAATAAATTCCCGAGTGAGAAAATCAGGAATCGAATTATTACTGCCTTTAATGTATTCAATTTCAAAATCAAAGATACTCAATAAGGCTTGCCATCTAGCAAAGGAATGTTTAGAGGCTATGTTTTCAACATCTTTTTCTAAAACATATTTTCTTTGATTTGCAATCAATCTGAACTAAAACTTTTGATTCAATAAGTCACTTTGAAATTTGTTAATACATAATACTAAAGAAAGTATTTCCTTTTTAATAATCTTTGTAATTTAAGCGTAGTATTCCATGCACGATGGAATGGAAATGCGACAATTTGTTACGGAGAAGCGAGAGTAAGTTTTTGCTTGAAATTCCTCCGAATCAATATCGAGCATCGGTTTCAACAATTTTAAATCACGAGAATCATTGGAAATACCAAGGCGGGCAATGCCTTGACATATTTTTAACTTGTTGGAATGACGAAGTGTGAGTGTCGGTCCATGGAGGAGGATTGTCCTATGACGTTGAAAAAGAGGTTTGCAAATCTTCTGAGGTTTTTGTAGAACTTGCCAATATAATTGAAGCGAGCCCGAAACCTCTTGTAGTTGGGTTTTTATTGGTAATTTTATACGGGAATCATCGATGAAATTGAATAGCTCTGTCGATAGAATTTGTATGAGTCGCGATAAATATTTAAACCAAAAAGCCGAACTTTAGCTTGAAACAATTTTGCATTTGGAAGGTGAAAGGACAAGTCCATTATCTTTAACTATTTTGAAGAACGATTTCAAATGTTTAATGTGTTCTTCAATAGAATTGGAAAAAATGAGAATATCATCAATGTGAGCGACAATAAAGTGGTTTGAAAGGGTTCAAAATATCATTGAGAATATTACGAAATTCATTGGGAGCATTTTTTAGGCCAAATGCTGGACATTCCATTAAGTAATGACCAAATGGGGTAGTGAATGTTGTTTTGTACCTATCATGCGGGTGGATTGCAACTTGCCAAAAACAGTTTAAGGTCAAATTCTTGAAGATAGTGGCATTACTCGATCGGTTAATAAGGTCGTCTTTGTTAGGTAAAGGTACCTAATCCACTCTAAGACTTTGTTCAATGGCTTGTAATTGATTACTAAGGCGGGGCATACTCTCTCTTCTACTTCTTCATTATTAACATAAAAGGCGGGACATGACCATGGGGATTTACTAAGCAAATTAAACCTTTACTAAGAAGATCATTAATCTCTTTTTACATAACTCCATTTGTGTTCGTGATTCATTTGTATAGGCACTAGCCTTAGTAGGAATCGGTGCTCTTTGAATTCCTTAGCATAAGGAAGCCTTACTACATGCTTCTTAGATGCCAAAAGGCATTAGGAGAATCGAACAAAGGTTTTCTTTTAAATATATTTTTAACTCTTCAATTTTTCTTGAACTTCTTTATTACGAAGTTGTTCTTCAACACGTTTGTACTTAATTTCTTCCTTTAAGAAATTTAAATGGGTAGATTACAATTCAATAAATTTAATGATTTGGAAATAGATTCTTCTTGAATGAATTTTAAATCTCTTTCTTTAGGTTTAATAAGGAATTTAAATGTTATTCTTTTTCCTAAATGTTTCTGACTTAATCCTTCATTATTGGTAGTAAAGGGTATAATAAATATATAAATGGTAACCTAAGATGATCTTATCGATGAAGATTGCGGATTAAAACAAATGATGTTTTAAAGCACATATTATCTTGTGAGATATGAACTTTAGGCGCGGTTTATATTTTATCTCCATTTGACTACCATTAATTTAATTAACTTTTCATTAGTTTTCTTATAATACTTAGTTGGGATTAGACCTTCACGAATACAATTAAGATCTGCGCCGATGTCAACTAGAAGCGAGGAAGTTGTATAGAAAAGGTTTTATCAACAACTAAGTTAATGGAGATATACCATTTTGAATGGTGATATCTTTAATCGTTTAAGAAAAAGACCTTGAACAAAAGATCTGGCTCTTCTTTTGTTCCCAGATGATTCGGGCTCATCGTGATCTTCATCACTTTAGAGGAGGAATCATGGACTTGAAGATCGGATTTTTTGTCTTGAAACTCTTTTCTTAAATTAGAGACTTCTAATTTTAAGTTAGAAATTTCCTTTTTGGTTTATTGACTTCTTGATTCAACTCTGGAAGGGTAACTTCCTTAGCGGGGTTTAAATCTCTCGAGAGTTTTATTAAGACTAAATCTTGGTTTTTCTTTAGCTTTAATAATTTTATCCTTAACTCTATTGTCTTTAGTTAATAAATCTTTTAAGCTGTTTAGTGTATTGAGATTTTAACTTTCGGGATCGAAAATTTTACTAATTAGATCGATTAGCAAAGAACTTTCTTCATCTTCTTTAGTGATTACATTAATTTGTTTATTGCAACACTTCTCATTGCAATTGTTAAGCGCAAATAGTGACTTCATCATTATCACTATCTGTTTCGTGGTTACTAGTACTGCTATTAGATGAATGAGGGATATCAGAACCTTCATCATTACTGATATTGTTCTCTATTCTCATTAATTCTAATAGTTGTTCAGTATCTTCACTTGAGATGTTTAATTGAGATAATTTTTTCTTAATTTTGCACTCATTTTTATAGTGCCCTTTCTGCCCACAATTGTGGCAAACAATTTTACTTTTATCAAATTTTTTAGATGATTTTTTATTATAAATTTTCTTGTGGGTTTTGGGTTTAGTGTAATATTCATCTTGATTTTTATCTTTTTATTACTTTGTTTATGTTTATAAGCGTCTGTGACTCTTATGATGATCAATATGTTTACATGAAGTGCTTTCTTCTAGAGAAGCAGCGAGGAGGTAAACCATATTGTTCACAGAATATTCTAACTCATACTTGGCTTTTTCTTATCTTTACTAGCTTGTTTGGCTAATTTAAAATCAATACACATTTTTAATCCAATTTTTTGAATATAGCGATTATGTCACCATAAATCGAGTTATCATAATCAATATACCCTAAATTTTTACTTAGCTCTTCTCTACGACCTTATGAAGCGAATAATGAAGGTAAACCATTGGCCAATTTCTCTTTCGAATGGTTTATTGCTATCATTTACATCATAACTCGAGAGGTAAATACATCCTTGTACCATCTAAAATCACTTTGAGTGGGACAAGTGAGATTACTAAGCTGATCGTGGATTCTCTCAGTTATATTACTGGGAGTGCTAACAAAATGTTTTATTATGGTAAATATTAGAGTGTTAACTCCATTAAGCGGACCAATACCGACATCTTCATCAAAGATGGGGTTGCCGTCATCATCTAATTGGATAGCATGAATTATTGATAGTCTAGTATCTTCTGTGAGATGTTTTTCCCACCAAGATCTAAGAATACCAGTGAATCCACTAGCTAATAACTCAACAATATCTGGCTGAGTCAGATTGTTGAATTTAGTTATATAGCTATTTACTACCATAGACATGTGATTTAACTTGTTTAAAATCTCTTGTTCACTGAAACCATCAATGTTCCATTCATAAATTTTATTGGATGAAACAGCAATTTGCTTATCTAGATTTCTCTCTTGAGCTGTAGATCCGGAGGAGTAGGTCTAAGTACCAATTTACTGGTTATACTAGTGTTTTTTAACATTAATTTATTTAATTGATCATTAAAATCTGGGGTGAAGAAGTATCGAGAATGATCGACTTCTTTATTGCTTTCATTATGCATTTCAACTTGATCGATGATTGCAATGGTGCCACTGATTCGAGCTCGGTTTTTTAATTTTTAAATAACTTATCAATAGCTCTAGTGAGTTCACATCGTCTTTGTTGGGTAAACCTAGTTTACTTCTATTTTACAGTAATTTTAATAGAGGTTGTGTAATTTTTGAATCGGGTTTTTAATAGTAGTTTCCTCGAATTTTTTCTTCAATCCTATCTAGTTTGTCTTCCTACCATTTGCTAGATATTGATTACTAAAATTTAATTGTTCAACTATTTTTTTATCATCTTTATTGCCATCTGAGATCTTAAAAGGACTGGCAACAATAGATGTATTTTTTACTGTAAGTAAAACAGTTTCTAGCGGGGGATGACTAGAAGACACTTTTGACTTATCTTCTTTAATCCATTGGGTTTTAGTTATAACATTACATTTACCTTGATATTGATCATACCGATCGTAAAAAGTAATGTTTATCTTTTCACTATTAATAAATCGTTTCCATCTATTAACAATTTTATCATGTTCTTTTTCTGTTGAATGATTAGACCTAAATAAATGTCTTTTTTCCTTATTGGATTAGGAATTAAAATCTTTTACAAGATTGTCCCAATCTAATATGAAATCTTTTTTAAGAACTCTTAATTGATTAGTAATCGAAATCTCAAAATCTGACTGAGTAGGCAACTCAGAAGGGGTAGGTGAAGAAAAACCTTCTTCTTCAACAAAATCCTTTTGAATATAACAAGGATGACTAGTTTGACCGTGATTAAGGATACCCTTTAATTTAATATCCCTAACGGAAGGGTTACTAAGTACTTGATGTCTCTTGAGTGTGAATGAAGGTCTTTGAAGAACTAGTAAAATCTTCTATAATAACTGGTCTTCTAGTACGTTCAAAACTTATTTTGACCGTTCCATCAAAAAATTGTTTAACATTCTCAACATTTAATAAATTATTAACTACAGGTTGTTGAGGAATTTCACTGGGTAAAGTCCATTGACTAGGTAACGTAATATCCTTCCAGAGGATGGTTCTCGGGATCTGAATATTAGCATCACTAGTTGAACTTTGAATTAATACAGTTTGATCTTTAGGACTTTTATTAAGAGCATGAACGTTCAAATTCGTTTTCATGGTCTTATAATAAATCCTATAAATCAAAGCTATGGGCTGAGAACCCTCAATCATATGAGTAATTTCTCCAGCTGTTTTAATGTTTAATGTCAAAGCTTTTAATAAGTGTTGATCACTCAGGCTTAATGTGAAATCAGGAAAGCAATTAAAATGGATAGGTCCATTGTGCAAACTTGATTCCATAGCACCAATCATACTTGGATAATAATTCAGGAACCTAGCATCTATGAGACAGAGGTAGATATACTTGAATTAATTCCTTTAATATTCAACGGTTTAAGCGCAACTTGAACTAGGCAGAGTGTGAATAAAATTGTAACCTTTCTTCCTATGTTTTTTGATAACATCAGGAGATAAAAGACTACAATTTTCATATTCTTTATTAATTGCATAAACCTTTTCAACAATTTTTACATTATAATCTGTCTTAAAATTATCTAAAAAGGTTGACTGGTATATTTCTTTAGGGGAAACCCTAGGTATGTTCCAATTGTGTAAAGCTTGACTGATATTTTCAAAACTGTGTGTTTCTTGGTTAACTATGTCTGGGACGGGAGGCAAAGTTGACCGGTTACTAGCTAAAGAGTTAGACCTAAATAATCTACTCATCTTTTATAGTTTTCAAAATAAATTTTTATTCAATGTTCTTCCATTCATACCCTCTTACCTTAAGTAGACTCATACCTATGTTCTATAACTTGACCTTTGCTTTGTAAATATGCGGTGGCATGGTATTTACAAAAATGCCATCATTTATCAAAACTACATCGCTTTGATACAATTCTATTATTTAAGGGAGTTCTACTACTAAGAGTTCTACTCTTGATCGATCCTTTTGTATATATATATATATATATATATATATATATATATATATATATATATATATATAAGATTACGGTTTTTGAGAAATACCACTTTTTTTTTAACTAAGTGTTGGTATGACACGAATCTTTATTAGATTTGGATTTAGGTATTACCTAGAATTTAGGAAAGTTATCTTTTCTAGTTATACTCAATTTAGTATTTCTAACCCTGTTTGATTATGGATTTTTTTATTGCCTATAAATATAGGTGTTAAGATTTTGGAGAACATACAATTCAGATATATTCAGAAACATTCTAAGAATTCTCATAGTTCTCTCTCTTTATCTTGTACTTTTCAGATATTTATTTAGTGGATTTCTTCTCCCTTGTTCGTGGTTTTTCCCAATTTGGGTTTTCACATAAAACCTTGTGTTATTGTCTTTATCTTTATGTGTTGATTTATTATGTTTGCCATAGTTTGTCATAAAAACTTGTATCAGAGCATGGTTATTATTTATCAATACTATGGCGTTGAGTTCGACACTTCGACTTCATTAACGAAATTTGATATTGACAAATTCGATGGAAATATTAGTTTCAGTATTTGACAAGTTCGAATGAAAGTTGTTCTTATTCAGCAAGGTTTGAAGAAAGTCATTATAGAGAAGCCAATGAAGCCTGTAGATATGTCTGATACGGATTGGGAGATGAAGAAAGCTAACAAGATGTCTAAGTCAGAATGAGAAACTATGGATGATAAAACACTTTCATCAATTCAGTTGTGACTTTCGAATGATGTGTTGCAAGAGGTGTTAATAAAAACTACAACTGCTGATTTGTGGAAGAAATTAAAGTCTATCTATTTGACGAAGTCCCTCACCAATAGATTGAGACTTAAACAACGTCTTTACACCTTGCATATGTCAGAAGGTACTCAAAATCAAATCTCATATCACTAAATTTATTTCAATTGTAACTGAGTTACAGAATATTGATGTTTATAAGATTAATGATGAAGATCAAGCCCTATTGTTGTTAGTCTTATTACCTCCTTCATATAAGCACTTTAGAGACACTATGATCTGTTGTAGAGACACAATCTCAATTGAGTATGTTACGACGAATCTTATGAGTAAACAAAAACTAGATTTTGAGATGACTTTTGGGAAAAATAATGATCAAAGTGTTGGATTGTTTATCAGAAAGAGGTCAGTTGAGAAAAGTTCAAAAGAGAATTCCAGTTGTAACTATAGTCATGCAAAGTGGCATATAAAGCGTAATTGTTCAAAGTTGTAAAATAAAGAACAGAGAGGAGACGATCATGGTTAGATTCATAGCGGACAGAATGTGCAGAACCAGCAGAATTAGGGGACAGGAAAGTCTGTTCAGGCTAGTGTTGTTGAGGATAATGATGATTTTTTTATTAGTAGCGGATGATAGAGAAAGACTTAGCAATGATTGGATTTCAGATTCTGGGTGTTCTTATCATATGTGTCCTACTCGTGATTTGTTCTCCACATATGAACCGTTTGATGATGAAATTGTTTTGATGGGAAATAATTCTAAATGTAAAGCAATTGACATTGGTACAATTAAAATTAAGATGTATGATGACATAATCAGGACATTGTTAGATGTTAATTAGACATATTCTAGGTTTGAAGAAGAATCTCATATTTTTGAGTAAATTAGATGAAAACGGTTGTAAGTACACAACTGAAGGTGGAGTTATGAAGATTAGTAGATGCTCTCTTATGTTGATGAAAGGAATCAAGGTCAGTATTTTATATAAGTTGGAGGGTTCTATAACTACAGATTTAGATGCAATTTGTTCTTCAGTTACTGCATATGACACCACCAGGTTGTGGCATATGAGGTTAGACCATATGAGTGAAAAAGGCGTGGATGCTTTGAGTATGAGAGGTCTTTTGTCTATACAGAAAATAAAAAAGTTGGACTTCTGTGAGTATTGTCTTTGGGGGAACATATATGTTGTCGTATCATTTTGTTCGAGACAATATTGTTGAAGATGGTGACATTAAGATTTTGAAGATTGATACTGCAGAGAATCCCGCTGACATGTTAACGAAGCCGTTACCACATACCAAATTCGAACATTGTTTGGATTTGATTAGTGTTCGATGCACTTGATAGTCGTGCATTTGAGAAGAGGAGAAAGTTCACTGTTTGTGCAATATTTGGAGGATTTAATTTAAGGTGGAGATTTGTTGGGTATGACACGAATCTTTATTGGATTTGGATTTAGGTATTATCTAGAATCTGTTTTGGTTTAGGAAAGTTATCTTTTCTAACTATACTCAATTTAGTATTAGTTTCTAATCCTGTTTGATTATGGATTTTCCTATGGCCTATAAATATAGGTGCTAGGATTTTAGAGAATATATAATTCAGATACATTCAGATATATTCAGAGAGATTCAGAAACATTATAAGAATTCTCAGTCTCTTTTTATCTTATACTCTTCAGATATTTATTTAGTGGATTTTTTCTGTCTTCTCCGTAGTTTTTCCCGATTTGAATTTTCACGTAAAATCTTGTGTTATTGTCTTTATTTTTTTGCGTTGATTTATTATATTTACCATAATTTTTCGTAACAGAAAGTTACAGCTTCCATGGTGATCTGCGAATCAACTAAAATAAACAATCTTTGTGAGACTCTCACCTTTATATCAACATGTAGAAATAAATGTTGAGTGTCTGCTAGAGGTGAGATGGATGTTAGGTTGAATGATCTGAGATGAGAGTGGAGTGGGGCATACATAATATGGGATAGATAGGTGAAATTGGGATGTTTTAACTAAAAAAAAATAGGACATTCCTCTCAGGACAACAAGTAATATGGGATATATGTGCAAATAGTGGGCTACAAGTAAAGTAATGCTCTATTATTATTATTTAGAGTTTAGACAATGCAAAGGAAACCCTAATTGTTCCCTTTTCTCTCTCTCACATGGAGGAGGTTTGAGTAGTGGGAGGTGATGGGCAACTGCCCAAAGATCCGACACTGGAAGCCTGATTAGTAGGTCATGTAACTGGGCTTTGTCCACATCAATAATTGAGTTTTTGTCAAACTCAATATTCACAGATCCATATCCAAACATACATGGATACAGTTGGGTTCTTCTCCTCTTTTGCATGCAATAATTTTCAACTGCTTCTAAATATAAGTTTCATCTTTTTATATATAGCTATAGCTTGCTTGAATGGTTGTGGATTTTGGCATGCGGGTTTTATCCATTGATTCAAAACACGACTTAACCACTTGTTTTAGAGTAGTAGTGATAAGGTATCAAATTTTGAGGTTTTAAATAATGTCATATAATTTTTCTAACAATTACATGACATATTATTTGGAACTCCACTCACACCCCATCAATAACTTGAGTTTTTGAGCCTTATTTGGTTCTTTAAAATATTTTTAGTTGCTAATTTGGTTTTTATATTTCGAAATGCAAATGGAACACTTTATTGTTTTTTAGAACACAAACAGAACACTTGAAAAAGCACTACTAACTTACTAGACAATGGTGATCCTTTCAAACTATTTTCCCTGCCCCTTGGCATGGTTCAAGGGGTATGTTCGACTCCCTCCAACTATAAAATGTATCGATTCATTTTAGATCCTCAAGAGTAAATATGATTTATGTAGACAAAAAGAAAAAAATTGTCTGGAGATAACAGAGAAAATTGAAGACTCTATCAATGTCCATTAATTGACAAGAATGTGTTTGAACATTGTCCATCCACAGGGGTCGAATGTAAAGTGACGATATTTTGTCCTTCGAGTATGGGTCTCCGGTGCTCTACTGATCTCACCAATCCTGCACAACACATTCTCATGGTGGACAAAGGGGTTGTGCCACCTTGAAACATCTCCGGCACGGGTGATAGTGTGTGGTATATAGAGACAAAATATCAACCAATTTAGAAATTGTGAGTGTGATTGTCTAACCTTCACAATGTTGCCAAAGGATTCCTTATATAGGCCCATTTAGATAATGGGTTGTGTCCTTTCGGCATATCCCATCCATCGAGACATCTAGGGAGCCAAACCACTGGGCAAGGTGGCCTAATTCTCATTAGTTAGTAGGCACTACCTTAGGTTGACGTTGCTTAAAGTTGACGTGTGCATGAGGCTCAAATAAGGGTAACAATTTTCGACACAACACGATAACATGACACGAACACGATTCATAAACAATTTCATATAAACAAGTTTCGACACGATACGAATTCAACTAGCACGACACAATTGTTACCCCTAACCTTGGGTTCATATGATTTGGGCCTGAACTTTGAGTCTAGGACTCACTCCCTAACACAAAGTTTAAACTATTTTGATGGAATGAATCGAGTTAGAGAAGCATAGTCAAAATCTGTTGAAGTAATTTGTAATAGTCAAAACACCGACTAAAAGCAGCTTAAGGGTTAAGTATGTATAAGTTAAATTAACAGTAGTAAATGAGGGCAGAGTAATTAATTTAGTGTTGTAAATCTTAGGTGTAGAGCATGTGAGTTGGTAGGTTAGGAGGTATCTAACACATGCTAGCAATCCTAAGATAGTAAACAAATTCCTAACCAAGAATTATTAAGTATTATCGTATAAGTATTTTAAGATATCAGATCAGCCATGATCAGCATGATGATTAACCTAAAACTCTTTTCTAGCCAGGTGCCTCGGTATTGCTCATTGCCAGAATAATGGGCATTATGTTATTGGTGGATGTGAGATTCAGAGAATATATTTTTGTATGTTTACTAAAGAGAGAGAATTATTGTGTGTACAATCTTATTCACATATATAATTTTAAACTTCTGTATAAGTTGATTGATTTTTATGATTAATAAATTTACTTTTAGCGCAGTCCCTTTTGACAAGAAATTAAATTATACTGTTCTCCCTCGCCCACGGACTAAGAATCCTACAGCTACATACAAACAGGCTCATGCAAGTATGCAGACCGCACCAGTGACGGATTTTAATTACTTTTTTTTATTGAATTTAAATTTAAAAAATTGAACAAATCGTATTATTAACTAATTACAATGATATTTATAAATTGTAATAAATATTCATAATTTAAATTTAAAAATAAATTTCTACCAGTTAATGGGGCATTTGGAGGTTTATAAACACACTTTTCAGACCTTATTTGTCTAAAAGTCACTAATTTAACTTACAATTGCAACGTTTAGGTCCAAACGCTGATACACTACCATTGCATATGCTGTAAATGCTAATAATTAAATATACCCTAAGTAGTAAAACATGTCAAATACCAAGCCTCTCATGGCTCAATGGTAAAAAAACTACTCATAAAGCTCGGGTGCATAAGGTCTTGGAATCCGTTCTTACCAAAGACAAGAATGTTACAAATTTCAGTCAAATACAGTAAAAAAGAAGAAGAAAGTAAAACATGTCAAATGAATTTTGAGAGGCAAGACAAATAAATAAATGTGCCATTGTGATATCACAAATTAAATGGCACTTTCTAAGTGTACTTTCATCTAACATTTTTGCAAACTATGAGGTAACGATTAGTGATCCAAAAGTTGATGGAAGAGAGCAAAGTGGGGAAAATTGAAAGCAAATTCAGAGTTTTATTTACTTGTGTTGATCAAGTGGTACTTGTGGTTGATGGTAAAGATATTTTTTATGTAAGGTCAGGGTCCTTTCCTTTTAGAGGGAGTGAGGCAGTAGTCAATTGTCGATTATGAAACGTACCAAAGTATGATTACGATAACCACATGATGGAGTAACATGCAGTTGGCCACCAAAACAATTTCATGGTTTCTTCTTGTGATGAAAATTATAAGGAGAACAAGAAGCCTAGAGAAAAAATGCCCCACAAGACTCAACTATCCATGCCCATTGTCACATGGTTTTGGTACGCCTTTTAGGAGGAGGAGCAAAATAAATTTAGAAAGAAAAAAAAAACAACAACAAACACTAACGGGGAATGGAAGAAACAACAGCAAAGACAAGCACTGAAGGCATCAAACAAAGTGGGAATGAGGAGGGGGGGACCTTTAACACATGGGGTGGGTGCCCCTTTGAGGTGGAGCCAATGAAAAGCTAAAGATTCTTTTGCAATATGTTGGTTGGAAGAACACCCTTTGGGGGGCAAATATGTACTCATCATCATCATCACCTCTCTCTCTCTCTCTCTCTCTATTCATAATCTCATAATTCTATCTTTTAATTATACTATATATATATATATATCACTCAATTTCTTATTACTCATCTTCTTTCTTTCCAGTACATGAACATGATGCACGAATTTTATTAGATTATAGTCCGGAATGTTTTCTAAGGCGACAATATGATTGCTCCATGGCATTTGAAGTTAGTAATGCTCTAACCAATAATAATACATGGCATTATTTGGCAAAAGGTGTGCGAGAAATACAAACATATAACAAACCTCAAAATATATAACAGAGTTTTGGACAATGTACGTAGCCGGGTGTAACATATTTCAGCAGCCAATATAAAGGATTAGAAGAGAATTTATCGATACCCATTACCCTTAGTAGGGTTTTAGGAATCTCATAAACTCACAATGCTCTTTTTCTTTGCTTAGCATAGCGCAGAAGAAAAAAGTTTAGGCCGTGAAACGGCATGTACGTACGTACACTAATCTTCTTCTTTGTTTTCAAATATTCTTATATTGGGAATGAGGGAGAAGTTGACTTATTAAGAGTAATTTAGGATTTAAGGTATCATATGTTAATGCATTAAATACTAACGACTAATATTATGGAACTGTAAAAAAATCGTAAAACATTTATTATTATTATTATAACGAAACTGATAAAATATTCTTGTAAGAACTTTCTTTTATACCTTTACATCTCTCGTATCTACGTACCTACCTTGATATTTAATATTAACATAAATTTATGCTCATATATACCATCACTCAACAAAACCAGATATGAAGCATAAAGATAGTTGAGTGAAATTTAAGGGAACAAACAGTGGATGTATCATCACTTCAGATATAGGGGAGAGAAATGAGAATAATTAATTGGTTTAGATTTAATTGGACAATTCTCAACAATGGATATATCATCACTTGGGTGATTATGAGACTACCAGTTTCAACCCGCCCGACCCTTTTCCTAACGGATTGGGGGAGGAGGGGTTAATTATAACAAGTAGTATTAAGTATTAACCATGTTTCAGGTTAGGACGGGAAAATCTGAATAAATATTTTAAGAGTGTCGATTGCCAAATGCTCCTCTCATCCATAATCGGCTATATATTTATATAATTTAATATTCATATTGTATATCTTAAATATATGCTTACAAACATATATAATCTTATTTTTTTTTTATAGGAGAGTAATTTATAGTATGTATTTGCTATGAATCTTTATAAAACATACACTATTTATATCATTGAAAACAAAAAAAAACTATCAGTATTAAAACGAACTATAAAAAAAAACATATCATCTCCTAATAAAAATAACTAACGTTGATCAAAATAAGAGTTATAACTTTATTAATTAGGATTTAGGATTTTTAACTAGGAATTATGATTTATAAATCAAGGTTTAAAATTTATTAACCTGAATTTAGAGTTTATTAACTCTCTTTTTAACGGGGTTTAAGGGATATTAACCTCTGAGGTTCATTAACCAAATTAACCATATAGGTTAAAAAACCCTAAATTCTAGTTAATAATTTAAACCCTTATCCTGATTATCGTCCGTTATTATCCGTAGCGGATGATATGTGTTATTTTTTATCGTCTATTAGCGTATGTTGCTTTTGAAGTTCTAATTTTGACCGTTATTTCTTATTTTTAATGATATAAATAATATATATCCTATAATGATACATAACAAATAAATGGTATAAATTATTACCCTTTGTTAACGCTTGAAGTTTCACGGCATGATCCAATCACGAAATTCACGCCACTAGAACCTACACAATAACGAGATCACACGGAAGAACGGACGGCTTATTGTTGGGGGGATAACTTCCATGAGAATAAAATCTGAGTAGTTCTGAGGTTTAACAATGGAGGCTAAGTGTTTAGTGCTCAAAAGTAGATATTATCTCATTAATTGTAACATCGGCTTTGTATTTATAATGCTCACCACCTTTAATCCTTCTCCGAAGTTCTGGATTAGACTCCAAATTATGGTAGTTACTATAATTTGGGTCCAACACAATCTCCTTAACAGGTGCGAGTGGAATCCAATCTAACCACTACCTTTGGAGTTACCTTATTCAACTACGTGTAGGATCTCGAACTCTGCATGCAGGAAAGCCCACTGTGCAGGCCCAAACAACCCCACCATCAGGTCTGGACTTCGGCCCAAAGGACTCGAAGACCCGATCCCAAACACCACACGATAAGGTAAGGCTCCGGCCCGAAGGGCTCAAATACCGAACTTGAAGACTTCCACTAAGATGAAGCTCCGACCCAAAAGGACTCGGACGCCGACCCGAACAGCTCCAACCTCTCCATGGGCTTCAGCCCAGTGGTCTCCTAAAGCCAGGCCTTCGGCCTACATGAAGGTCGGTAAAATGCTCCCGAACATTGCCCCCCAGTCTCTGATTGTAATATACTTATAATCAGAGACTTGAAAGGTCAGGTATACGAAAGGTCATGACAGCTAATGATGAGTTGTCTGGGCAAGCCAAACGGCCTGTCCTCGTTTCTCAAAACGTTGTACGCCCCCCCATGCTTGGTCCCACCTTGAGCATTTAATAGTCGCCCTTGGGTAACGTGCACCTACAACTATAAAAACCCCTCACTGTCAATCACTATCACTTTTCCCAGCACTTTCCAATTCAAACTCTCTATCTAACTTTCTGGCGAATACGATTTCTGGCGAGCTCATCTCTTCCCCACACTTCACCGATTTCATCTACTCTGTTAGTTCTTGAGCTTAATTTTTGCTCGATTTTCCTCACAACCATACATTTGCATCTCGTTCTTTAAAATCTTGCGTCAAATGGTTGATTCTATCATTCCTCTCCTTGTCAGTGAGTCAATTCCCCCACCATCACCACCGGTGACCTGGTTTCTGTCGAATTATCAGTGGTCCTTTCCGACATCACTCCCTCATCGGTCCTGCCTACTTCAATAAGTGCCGAGGCCATGATCCGAAACGCTTATCACTCCAAAGAGGAGTTTTCTCATCTTCACACCCCGTCCACCATCACACCTTCTCAACTCTCCGACGTTCGAATCCTTTACAACATCCCTCCTGAATACAAACTTCGGGCATCGAAGCCCGACGAGAAGATGTTCGAGGCTCGATGTGAGTGGGTGGCCAGCCCCTTTATATTTTGAAATACGGGATTCGGTTCCCCCTTCATGAGTTCATTTCCTCCTTTCTAAATTTTGCTGGAATCGGGTTCGCACAACTCGTGCCGAACTCGTACATCCACCTAGTTTCCTTCGTTGCGCTATGCCAAGAGATCGGGATCACTCCTGGTCTTGATTTCTTTTTTCCTTTATTTACTGTTACAGGTTCAAAAGAACCCGGTCTGCGACAACTAAACAAACGGGCCAACCGATCCGTCATCATCAAAACCCCTTCGAGCAACAAGGGGTGGCACGACAAGTAAATCTTTATCCGAGGAACCGACCTTCAACTTCTTCCCAACTGGGCTCATCCCGAGGACCCTATAGTCAAAGTGTCGAAATTCCCAAAGGATCGAGCCGACGCCTTCAAGGCTTTCTACAAAAAATGGAGCAAAACTAAGTGGAGCCTAACAGTGTTGTCCAGTGAAGCCTGACTATACAAACATGGATGTAAATATCTCCCCTCTGGCCGATCAATCCCCTCTTATATTTTTATCGTTTTGTCTCAGATGTTTTATGTCTTAACCCATTCTCGCATTGTCACGTTGACAATCTTCAAGCCCGGCGGGACCATTGAATCCTCAAGACCTCCTCCAACCACAAACGAGCCAATCCTCCTTCCGATCACCGACGAGATGGTCGGAGAAGAAACCATCCCGATTATGGAACTTTCCACATGTTTCATTTCGGGTCCCGCCTCCCTCCCTCCTCGAAAGCCCACCACAAAAATGCCACAAGATGGCCAAGCCGGAGAAGGCGGCTCTATTAAAGAAAACCAATAGGCCTTCCGCCAAAGCTCCCGCCAAATCCATTGTTGTTTTTCCTTCAAAACAGAATCCTCCCCCCGCTCGGGTCGCGGTGATCGAAGATTCAGAGGAAATCGAAGAGGTTCTTCTCGAGCCACGATCCAAGAAGCCCCGACTCAGCAGCGATCTTGAGCAACAACATCTTGAACAGCGGGTTGTTGAGGCTGATCCCCTACCCGCTACCACTCCCACTTCCCGGGCGAGTTCGTCTCAAGCGGAGCTGAAGAAGGAAAAGATCTCCATGCCGAAACCCGTAATAAAGCGACCCAGCCGAAAGCGTCAGCCAATGAACTCAGTCACAATACTCCTCCTCGCAAGAAGAGTTCATCGGTTTGGATAATCATCTTTGAAAACTTCTTGGGAGAAGGAGCATCCGATCGAGGACGCGAAGGATCGGGAGAAGGCCATCACCTGCTATGACCGAAAACTCTCCTGGATGCATGACAAAATGATGCATTTGATCCGGACAACAATTCTTTGTGGTGAAGTCGAGCCTTGCAAGGAGAGAACTTCTTAAAGTCCAAGAAGATAGCTATCGCTGAATATGAAGAGTCCGAAGCTTTGAACGAGAAAGTCATGACCCAGTTTGACGAAGGGTACGAGACTTATCATGAAAAGGCTAAGGCAAAGTTAATAGTTGCTGCTTGACTCGTCGGATGAAGAATCCGAAGTCGGCGATGATCCTCCTCCCGAATAGCCTTTTTAAGACTTGTAAATTTTTGTACTTCTTCCATTTTCCTTCTTGTTTGTAGGTCACCCGAATTGTGAGCGATCGGGTTCTGTAAAAATTCCACAACTATGAATGAAGTATAAAAGTTTTCCGTTTATGAATTTTTGTAATCAGTTATACCCACGACTTATCTCGATCAGTGGTATCTTTTCGAACCTCTTGATCGGATAGTGCCCGAAGTTTATCTGATCAAAAATTTTACAGTTTTCCCGATCAGTTATACTCGTGACTTATCTCGATCAGTGGTGTCTTTCCGAACCTCTTGACCGGATGGTGTCTGAAGTTTACCCGTTTGAGTATTAAGAGTCATATGAATATAGATAAAGTTAAGCATCTCCAAGGAAAACTTTCATTTATTTCATTTAAGATTGAAACGGTTACATGGATAAAGAAAAGAATGACATAACTATTACTGGTAAAAAAATTTAAGTCTTCCAGCATGCCATGTATTCTTTACTTCTAACCATCCATGGCTCGAAGCTAGATATGTACACGGCTTCAAGACCTCCACCACCTTTCATAAGGTCCCTTCCAGTTAGGCATCGAACACTACAGGTGTTACGGGGGTTGATGCCTCCGACTCCCGGAGGACCAAGTAACCTACTGCAAACCTCCTTGACTTCACCTTTTGATTATAGTGTCGAGTACATTACATCACGATAGATAGCCAACCTCATCACAAATTTGAATCCGAACTTCCTCCAATGAACCAAGTTTATTTTCAAACCTTCATCATTGTATGACTCTTTTCTTGATCGACCGACTCAAAGGTGGGGATCCGATCTCAACTGGTATGAGTGCATCGGTCCCGTATGCCAGTCTGAATGAAGAGTCCCCTGTTGTCGTCCTCGGGATAGTCCGATATGCCCACAAAACAGACAGCAGCTCTTCGGGCCACCGACCCTTTAATTCATCCAACCTTCTTTTGATCCCGTTGAGCAGGGTTCGGTTGGTCACTTCTACTTGACCATTCGATCGAGGATGAACGCGACCATTATCTAAGACCAGTGCCATTGGGATACCAAAATAATAAACCACTTCTTCTTTGAAAAACTTTAGGCATTCTTGCTCGGTGATCTTCTGCAGTGGTTTGGCTTTGACTCACTTTGTCATATAGTCGATAGCCACGATCACAAAGCTAACTTGTCCCTTGGCCTTCGGCAGAGTCCCTAGGATGTCGATTCCCCATACAGTAAAGGGAATCGGTGATAGGACTGAATACAACTCTTCGGGAGGCTGATGTGGGATGGTGTTGTTCAGCTGACATTTGGGACACCTTCTGATGAATTCCTTGGCCTCCGTATAGATAGTCAGCCAATAATACCCCTGCCTTAAAATATTGTGTGTCAGTGACTTGGCCACCATGTGATCCCCACAGATCCCTTCATGCACTTCCCGAAGTGTGTAGTCCGCTTCTGACGGGGTTAAACATTTGAGTAAGGGAGAACTGAAAGCCCTTCTTGATGCATCTCTCACATCGAATGAGTACAAAATTTGAGCTTCGATGCTTGATTTTTCTAGCAAGGATTCGGTCTGAAGGTAGAACCCTGTCTGCCAAGTAGGAAATATAAAGCGTGAACTAGTAGTCAAGTCGGTCTAGAGCTAGCACTTCTGTCTTCGAAACACTGGGTCGTTCTAAGACCTCTAGGTATACCGATCCATTGAAGGAGCTTGCTTCAGTGGTTGTCAATCTCGCTAGGGCATATGCTATTGTATTATCTGACCAATCCACCCCCTGACAACTGTGCGATGCAAAGTATGCAAGCTTATCCTTTACTTCGGCCAGGTACTTCGACATTCTTGCCCCAGAGCCTCATATTTCACCGACAAACCGCCTTGACCACCAAATTTGCGAATCATTTATAGATGACTAACTTCTGTACCTCCAAGCTTCGGGCCAATCGTATTCCTGCTAGGATGGCCTCGTACTCTACTTCATTGTTTGTGGCCTTAAACTGAAATCGTATGGCCTGCTGTACCTTGAACCCTTCGGGACTTATCAGAATGACCCCTACCCCAATCGACATCCGAAGTTCTTTGATCCATCCACGTATAAGGTCCATGAGGTTACGCCTTGTTGGGTTTCGCCACTATGTTTACGTCCCGACTCAGTAAAGGAACACTCTACCACGAAATCTGCTAAGGCTTGCCTTTTTGATTGCACGTCCGGGATGGTATTCTATTGCAAAATCCCATGTTAATTCCATCGCCTGACGGCCAACCGACCTCGATACGTCATCCTTATGCAAAATCTTTCTTTAACTACCGTCCGTAGTATATACACTATTACCGACCTTGGAAATAGTATCCGAGCTTCTGTTGGAAATTATCAAGGCATAGACAAACTTTTCCAGGTTCGGGTATCTGATCTCTACGTCCCGAAGTACGTGGCTAACGTAGTATACCGGGAACTACTTTCCTCCCATATCATCACGGACCGCCTTTATCGCCATTGGGCTGGGCTCATGACCAAATATAAATATAAAGGTTCCGAAGGATCGGTTTCATCAATACGGTCTTGAAAGTCGATATTTTCTTGATCCTCTTGAACGCGTCTTCGCATTCTGAAGTCTACTGGAAGCTCTTATCATTCTTCGGACCCTTGAGAGTGTCAAAAAAGGGTAGACATCTTTCGGCTGACCTTGACATGAATCTCCGAAGGGCAGCTATTCGGCCCGTCAACCTCTGTACATCTTTGTATGTCTTTGGAGATTTCATGTCTAAGATCGCCGCGATTTTTTCTGGATTGGCTTCGATTCCCCTTTTGCTGACCTAGTATCCCAGAAATTTTCCTGAACCCAAACCGAAGGTACATTTGGTCGGCCCGGTCTCGGTTAGGTTACCTTCTTCGTTTCAAAGCGATCTTCTAGGTCTTCTAAATGATCCCGAACTGACATGCTTTTTACGATCATGTTGTCCACGTACACTTCCATACTCCGGCCTAGCTGCTGTCTGAATACGAGGTTCATCATCCGTTGATAAGTTGCCCCTGCGTTCAGCAGTCCGAAGGTCATCTTCCGATACGCGTATATAGCCTGATGAGTGATGAAGCTAGTCTTCGGGGTATCATCCTTGTGCATCGAGATTTGGTGATATCCTGAGAAAGCGTCCATGAAACTTAACATTCCATACCCCGAAATGGCATCAATCAATTGGTCTATGTTGGGTAGAGGATAGAAATCTTTTGGGCATGCCTTATTCAGATCCGTGTAGTTGATGCACAACCTCCACTTCCCATTTTGCTTCTGAACCAGAACCACATTCGCCAGCCATTCGGGATAGTCAATCTCGAAGATGAATCCAGCCTCCAGCAGTTTCCCAATCTCTTCATCTATGATCCTCTGTCTTTCCGGGGCGAAGATCCTTCTTTTCTGTATCACCGATTTTCTCTTCGGGTCTGTATGTAGTCTATGCAGTGCTACCGATTCTGTAAGACCCCGAATTTTTTTTTTTAAATAAATGGAATTTCCTTTATTTATTATGTTGAAATAGTAAGGGTTGATTTGATTAATGTGGAAAGTTATGGGTAAAATGCGCAAATATTTTAAATAAGCTTGTGGTTATAAAATATTCATTGTTGTCGGGGAATATTCGTTTGGTCGTGGAATATTCAGATCGTCGGGAATATCGTGCTGACGGTAGAACCTTATGGGGCCCATAACGGAAAATGATTGGAGGAAGAAAATGACAAGAATAAGTTGTTTATAAATAACTTGGCGTAGTTATTCACAGATTATCTTGGTTGAATACCCAGTGGTTTAAAACATAGTAGCACTGACATATTACACCAATTATTGATTCTTACGTAAGAATGCACTACTCAATAATTGTTACGATAATTCTTTGCTCGATTATTTTATTTTATTGATTCAATAATTCTTTGTGTTGATATTTTATATTCTTTGTTGTTTTAATAATTGTCACCTGCGTAGTATTTTCTATTATCTTGACAAATAATTCATATTATCTGAATAATATTATTAGATAACATTATTGGCAATGTCTAGAAAGTTCTGTCTAAGGAGAGGTTTGGTCATCTAATTGTGCGCCAGTAAGGAGAGATCCTTATTGGAAAGCCCCCTCTTTCCTGGGAACTGCCTGGTTGTTAGTAATGTGATTCTGTATTATTATTTGTGAATAATTAATTATTAATTTATATGATGAGAAAAATATTGATTTTATGAGGATATAGATGGAGAAAATTTTTAATGTGACAATTGTTAAAAATTAATATTTTATCTTTTTCTGATAAAATAATTTATTTAAATATATTATTTTAATAATATATTAATGGTGATATTTTTACAATGAATATAGTATATATGAGTATATGAGGAGGAAGAGTATTTTTGTTGCATTAAATGATTAACACATATTTTGTGTGTCTGTGGACCCCATTTCTTGACTGAAATTTAATTATAGCCTGTAAAATCGTTCGTTTGTGGATTTCGGTCAATTTCTGTTTGAAATTTGGAAAAACTTTCTCCTACAAAGTTGTAGAGAATTGAATTTCCTATAAAAACTCGCGAGATTCGAATTTTCTGATAAAAGGGCTATTTATTATGAATTATTGAAGTTTCGGAGTTCCGAAATAATTAATTTTTGGGAGTTTTAATTAATTATTTTGAGAAAAACATTTTTGGTGAGTTTGTGAACCTCATTTAACATGTGCTATGGCTGAAATCAGATTTCAAAGGTGGGCTAAGGAATTTTGTTTATAATAATATTATTATATTCAATTTTCTACTTTGTTCTAAAGCATTTTCTTATAAATAGGGAGCTTAGGTTAGAATTGAAAATCACATCGAAACTGAAGTTTTTCTATTTCTCTCTCGATATTTTGAGCGTATTCTTGTGAGTATACTTTGAGTGTTGATATACTACGGCAAGTTCAAGTCATAGCTTTATATCCCAGATTTCAACTGTAAGTACTTGTCTTTCGAGGTAAGGGATGTTATTTTATTCGAAAATGATATTATTTCTACAATATCATTATCTTAGAAATATTGGTTGGAAATTTTATCAAATTTAGAACTTTTTCATGCTTCTGGGGTTCTTATTCATGAGTTCTTATTCACGATTCTTATTATTCATGAGTTACTATTCACGATTACTATTCACGAGTATTATTCACGAAGCATGATGATGTTTTTTGTGAAATTTCTATCTTTTGGTGTCGGAGTTACTATTCACGTATACGACACTATTCACAGAAAAATTAAATTTTCATTTTTCGTCCAAAATATCTATTATGTATACTAGCTTTGATTGTATTCATGTTTTGATCATTCTTGAATTTTACTCCACTGATTACTTATGAAGTATTTTTGAACTTGGATTGTTTAAAATACTGAATCCTTAATATTTGTTCTTTTGTTTCAATGGATTCGTTTCTTTAAAATATTTTTCATCATCCTCAAGTCTAAATGATGATATTCTTGAATATCTTTGGCTCAGTAGGTGCAAAGATGAACATACGTTGAGATGAATATGATCGATCGATTAATATCTTTGGCTTTGTAGTGCAAAGATGAGCAGTGTTGAGATGAACATGACCGATCGATTAATATCTTTGGCCCGTAGTGCAAAAAGATGAACAGTGTTTAGATGAACACGACTTAATCGATGAATATCTTTGGCTGTAGTGCAAAGATGAATAATTGATTCGAGATATATATTGATTGATGTTACGAGGATAAAATATCGACGATGAAATTTTAAATTCATATATAGAAGATAGTAGTTTGCATTCTCTACTTAACTCTTCTACTTAATTGTTGTTTCTCGCTGCGCTTGTTGATTTAAAAGCGGGTTGTCTATTGTATTCTATTAGATTTTTCCCCTGTTGAAGACTAACGATAATTTGTTGTATATTATCTTAGTCATAATATTCTTTTATCTTGGGCTAGTTGAGCTCACCCTTTTCCTTTTTGTTCCATTTTTTCTTCTCACGAGGCGAGAATGTAATGAAGTCTTAGTCGGGGTATGGAATGAAGGTTCTAGAGAGAGTTGTTTAGTAGTCCTCACCATTTTGTAAAATAATGTATCAATAATTATGATGGGGATTTATTTGCGTGTGGATATTATCTGCACGGCAATATCTCAGTATTTAAACTCACAGCTTTATATGTTGTAATAATAAAGTTGTAGTTATTTCGCACCATGTATTTGGCGACTCGAAATGGGTTGGATGGAATGGACCTATTTTGGGGCGCCACAGATTCGCTTTACTCGGAAAGCATATCACTAGGCTCCCACGCGAAGATATCGGTATACACCAAGCAAGTCCACCGGACTGTTACGGCCGGTTACATTAATCCCCCCAATTTTGATCAATTTTTTTGATTCCCGGTATCAATTCCACATCTTCATCTCTTCCGCCAAGCGATTGCCATGGGTTCGATCTTTCGCTTCTCGGTGAATGGCTCTCATCTCGATGGCCATTATGCATTTTCTGTTCTTGACCCCACCCCAGGAAATCAAAGTATTTCGATAACACCTTTGGGCGATGTCCAAATCATCTTTTACCTCCCGATCCCGTTAGGCAGTAGAAACTTGATTTTGAAGTGAGGTATAGTATTTACCTTTTGCAGTAATCTCATTCTTAATGTCGGCCTTTCCCAATATGGCGTTATAAGTAGAATCCACTTGTCTTACAAAAATTTTTACCATCATTTATGCTTCCTGAAATTTGTCTTAACCGGATGGCAATTCTATCGCACTCGACACATACATGCGGGTCGCCATCGAAACCGTCTAACGGACCCTCTCTCCCAATTCCATTTTTTTCCCTCCCAGATCCATCCTCCGATAGGCATGCGTGTAGAGTATGTCCACTGAGGACCCGTTGTCGATCATCATTCTTTTCATGTCGACTGGCCCGACCTGTGTTGTTATTACCAGTGCCCCATCATGTGGTTCAATATGGTCGGCAGGGTAGTCTTCGTCCAAAAATGAGATGGATACCCCTGAATAGGCCCTATCCTTTCGGGGTGATGAACTTGCTACCGACAATACAGCCTCGAGATGACCGCTCCTCTTCCTTCCGGTTACACGCCCTACCGACCCGCCCAAAATTACATCAATCACTTCTCGGGCTTGTGGGTGCGGTTGCGGCTGTGTTTCCCGTGTCGGTTCCCTGTTCTCATCCCAGGTGGCCTACGAACCTTCTCGACCGACCACATACTGCACCAGTTGCCCATTCTGGACGTTATTCTCTATCAGATCTTTCAGGTTGTTGCATTCCTCCGTCGTATGCCCCTGAGACTGATGATACGCACAATATCTGTTCCGACCCCTCTTCCCAGGCTTCAGGATCGCTTGGTATGGTTAGAAAAAGGCTTGTTTCGCATCTCCAGTATTTTAGCCCCATCCGTGTTGAGTGCGGTGTAGATTTTGTTGACATTTTTGTTGGGAAAAGGTGGTCGTCCACTGCACGAACCTCCGCCAGTATAGTTTTTCTTACCATAGTTATCTGACCTCCCCTGACTGTCTGACTTCTGAAAATTCTGTGTATCCCGATCCCTGGGTTTCTCGTAGGATTGGGAGTGGGGTTTGAAGTTTCCCATCGCCTCCTCTATTGCAATATGTCCCTCGGCTCGGTGGAAAGCTTCTGTCAAGTCTGCCGGAGGGTTGATCACCAAATCCTTCATCAACTTCTTTGACTTCCTAATGTCTAAACCAGTCGTGAAGAAGCCCAGGGCTTGTGGGGAGTTTAATTCTGCTACCGACCCCACAGCCTCTCGGAACCTCTTGACGTATTGTCCCAGGACTTTCATCCGGTTTCGGGTGACTGCATGAGGAGGAGGCCGTGATCTTCCCCTTCTCTTATTACTCCCGAACCGAAAGCGTGAATTTCTCCCAAGATCATTCCATGAATTAATTGATCCCGTCGTCAGGGTTCCCATCCACTCCTGGGCGCTCTTTTTCAAGGTTGTTGCGAACATATGACACTTGGCAGCATCCGAATGCCCGTAGTATGTCATCAGCCTATCATACCCGTCTGAGTGGTTATACGGATCCCCCATCCCGTCGTACGTCTCCATCGGGGGCATCTTCTTTTTGGGGTCGGCTGTCACCTGATTGATCTCCGGCGAGAAAAGCAACCCTATGCAGGCTGAAGGCATCCCCGTTGAATTCTTTGCCAACAGTAATTTTTTCAATTCTGCCACCCTTCGAGCGAGGGGGTCGGACTATCCTTTATGGGGGGACGATCGGGGTCTGTCCCGCCCGTGTTCAGGAGTCCCGTCCCCCCTCCTCAGTCCCGACCTGCCTGGATGTTCTAATCGTCGCTCTGCTGATCGACTCCTTCTCCGGCTTCGGCCATCCCTCGAGCGGCTTCGATGCCTACTCTTTTCCTTATCCGCCTCTCTCAGTCGGGGTGACCGAGATCGACTCCGGTGCCTACGCCTCTTTGAGGATGCCTCCTGTTCTCCGGCCATGTTAGCCATCAGCTGTTCGAGCTCCTCTTGCTGAAGGCGTAGGGCCAACATGGTGTCCTTGTTCTACTTCATCTTTTTCTGCATAATGAATTCTCTCTGATCTCGATTGCCTCGCCTCGGCTTTTTTCCATGCACCTCGTCGCCGTGAGTGATTCTCGTCGGCCGACTACTACAGTTTGGAATGCAATGGCCGTCGTGGAAGAGTCTTCGCCGAGGGGAAGGAGGCGATTCCACCTGATCTCCCTGGATTCTGGAACCCAATCTGTCCTTGACCGACCCCCTCACCTGGGTGGTCTGGTGTGTTTTAGCCTTTTCGTGGTCAGAGACAGCATACTCCACGCTCGCCATAGCCTCTTACCGGAAAAGTCTGACTGTGATTGTAAGAACACTAAAAGCCCTCCTTCTAGCGCCAATGTTAACGCCAAGTTTCCGCGTGGCGAATCAATCCACAATTTACACGCTAGAACACCGCACGATAACAGATCACACGAAGCTTGACGGCTTGTGCATTGGGGGATAACTCCCAGATGAGAATAAGTACAGTAATTACAAGGTTTAATCTTTGAGGCTAAGTGTTTAGTGCTCAAAAGTAGGTATTACCTGTTAATTGTAACTTTGGCCTTGTATTTATAATGCTCACCACCTTTAGAATCTTTCTCCGAGTCGGACTAGGACTCCAAATTATGGTAGGTCCAACACAATCTCCTTAAAAGGTGCGAGTGGAATCCAATCCAACCACTACCTTTGGAGTTACCTTATTCAACTACGGCTAGGATCCCGAACTCTGCACGCAGGAAAGCCCACTGTGCAGGCCCAAACAACCCCACCATCAGGTCTGGGCTTCGGTCCAAAGGACTCAAAGACCCGACCCCAAACACCACACGACAAGGTAATGCTCTGGCCCGAAAGAATCGAATACCGAACCTGAAGACATCCACTAAGATGAGGCTCCGGCCCAAAAGGACTCGGATGCCGACTCGAACAGCTCCAACCTCTCCATGGGCTTCAGTCCAATGGTCTCTTAAAACTCTTCTAATGTCAGGCCTTCGACCCACATGAAAGTCGATAAAATGCTCCCGAACACCCTTACTTATATTTATGTTTATATTTATACTTGGTAATCATAATTATGTTATTACAAAATTACGTATAATTAATATTATATATTTCTAATGAAGGGTAGGTCCTGGTCTAAGGTTGGGATTGTAATTTTTGTGGGGTCTGGATTTAGCTTAATTTATGGAATCAAAAAAATTAAAAATAACTTAGGGTCGGGTATACAAAATGGGTCCAGCACCGCCTCATTGCCATTCCTCTTCCTATATCATACTGTAATGTAATCGTAAAATTGGCGATTCAAGCGTTTAAAATATGTATTTTATTTTTATTTTCCTTTATATCTAAAGAAAACGATTATATTTTTGGCAAAAAATAATAATATTATATTATTGAAAAAAATAACAAAAATGAAACATGTGATCCTTGTAAATTTCACGTACCTTTATATATGCCTTGTTCGTTCTTCAAATAAATTGAGAGATAAAGAGTATCAATATAAATGACATTATTGTTTCGTTACCCTAAGAATAGAAGGTATTAAAGTAAAAAGAAATGAAAAAGTAAAAAGTAAAAAGTAAAAAAAACTCCTAATTTCAGTTTCATCTTTTTTACACATTACACGCCATGTGATTTTGTACACATATTTTATGTCTGATTTGTATCTCTGCTCTATAGTATTACTCTTTAATTAGACTGTCTTGCGAATTTATTGATCAATACAAATGAATTTCAATAATTTTCACTTTCAAATAACCTAAAAAAAATGGGGGACTAAACAAAATTCAATCACTAATTTATTTTAAGACATAACTGGTTGGAACTTTCGCCGTTGCAAAAATTATAAAAAATAATAATAATTGTGTTGTCTGAATCGAATGAAACTCTACTCTATCCTTAATAATAGTATATTAAGTATTTAACCTGTGACACCCCCAAAACGGTATACACAACCCATTCTGAGTCGTCAGAAAATAACACTACTGATAATTTTATTTATACAACTGTTGAACTGTCGTGCAAAGTACGACAACACATAAGCTGTGAATTTTAATACAATTGTCTCGTAGATAGTATCCAAACTCAAATTATTACAATGCCATATAAAATACAACAACAAATATTTCAAGACCCCAAAAAAGAACGAGAAAATTATTATCTTGTTCATTCTAATGAAGTGCACTTTTGACGCTTTCAACATCGGGTTCTTATCACCCTATTGTTGTTCATCAAAATCAAATATTAAGTGACGTATAATATACGACACCCATCTTAGATCTTAAATACAATTATATATTGTCTGTCATGCAGTTTTATAATGTATTGAGAACTTTTACAGTCTCGGACCGTCACATTATTCACCTGTTATCCCCGCTCGACACAGCTATACTATTATTACCTTAAAGGAATTGTGAAATAAAAGGGTGAGCACAAATAGCCTAGTAAAGAATATTATAACTAAGATAAATAATTTATCAATAGCATTCATCAGTAATAAATCAGAGATTTAGAACATATGGTAGATAATAAAAGTTTTCAACCATAATTGCAGCGGAATCAACAATCTATTAGAAGAGTCAAATAGAACATAATGTCTACTATATCCTCCAAATTAAAAGTCCATCGTTAATATTTTATTCATGTAATACTCATCAACAGTTCTTTTTTATACTCAAGACAAAGAGAACTTTCATCACCTGAACAATTAAAGATTATAATTAAATTCACAATTCATATTTATAATCATGTAGATTAACAGTTTCTCATTGCCACAAAGGCTTAATAGAACGTTTACTTAATATCCTTACCCCAAAAACTAAAGATATTTAAATGTAATAACAACGATCAAACCAATCAGTTGTCTATCTTTGCACTACGAGCCAAATATATTCAACTATAAAACCAATAGTCATGATCATACCAATCAATTGTCTGTCAGTGCACTACAGCTAAAGACATTCAACTGTTAACTAATGGTAATGATCCTGCCAATCACATCATCGAATTATCCATAAAATACGGGCCAAGGATATTCGTTCGTATTACCAGTGGTCATGATCATGTCATACACCTGTCCATCTTTGCACTATGGGTCAAAGCTATCAATCAACAGTTCGTCTTTGCACGTAAGTCAAAGATATACAACTACAAAACCAATAATCAACAGTTCATCTTTGCACGTTGCACGTAAGCCAAAGATATTCAACTGTAAAACCAATAATCAACAGTCAATCTATGCATTACGGGCCAAAGATGACTTTCGTTACAATATAAGCATGAGGATGATGACAATAATATAAGCATCAATCAAACGAAATCAAAGATAAATATTAAAGAGTTTTAATTTTTCCAGAGTTTAAAAAAAAAAATTCAAATTGTCAACATGATACTAATTTGTGGAGTAAAATTCAAGAATAATATTCACGTATCAAAAATAATTTGGACAGAAAAGAATCAATTTTTTGTCGTGAATAGTACCCCGTGAATAGTACTTTATGAATAGTACCCCGTAAATAGTACTTAATAAATAGTAATTCGTGAATAACACCGTATTTATGAATAGTGTACATGAATAGTACTCCGTAAATAGTACCGTATATATGAATAATATCTATGAATAATACCGTATGAATAGTACCGTATCTATGAATAGTGTCCATGAATAGTACTCCGTAAATAGTACCATATATATGAATAATATCCATGAAAAGTACCGTATGAATGAATAGTAATGTATGAATAGTAATAACTATGACGCCCCCAAAATAGGTATACATCACCCATTTTGAGTCGCCAAATACATGGTACAGAAATCAAATACAACTTAATTATACAACTGTCGTGTAAAATTCGACAAAACAAAATCTGAGAGTTTTAATACGAACATTGTCTTCTAGACAATATCCACACTCAAATTCAATCTTATTACATTTATAATTACACTATTTCATAGAATAGTGAGGACTACTAATGCTATCATCTGGACCGGTCACCCATTCATTCCCCGACTAGTCCTCGCTACGCTCTCATTTCAAGAGAACAATGAAAACAAAAGGGTGAGCTCAACTAGCCCAGTAAGAAATATTATGACTAAAATAATGCAGAATAAATTATCGTTAGCCTTCAACAGTGTTAAACTGATACAATATAACAAACATCAAGTTTAACTGCAGCGGAACAATCAATCCATTAGAAGAGTCAAGTAGAGAATAAAATCTACTATCTTCTGTGATTTAAAAAGTTTATCATCAATTTATCGTTGATACTCAGCTTAATAAATAATCCACATCATCAAATCATCCCTGCACTACAGGCCAAGAATATTCTTTAGTATCACGACCACAAATTATCCATGCACTACAGGCCAAAGATAATCGTGTTTTCATCAACGGTCTTGATCATGCCATAAAACAATTCATCTTTGCACCCTTGGCCGAAGAAAATTCATAGCCATAATCATACCAAAAAATCGGCCCATCAATGCACTATGGGCCAATGAGGACTTTTTCCACATCATTTGTAATATTACGGTCATGATTATACCGAATAATCCCTGGTCATAATCATACCAAGTCCATCTATGCATTACAGGCCACAGATGACTTTCAACATAATATAAATATGAGGATGATGACAATGACATAATAATTCAATAAAACAAGTTCAAGAATTAATTTATCCAGGAAACAATAACGTCCAAATTGTCAACAGGATACTTCTTTGTAGAGTAAAATTCAAAAATACTCAGAAAAATATTTTCATGAAAAGATACTGGATGAAGCGCAAATATCAAGGATATTCTACTAATTTCATGGAGTATAAAAGTCAAAGCTTTAACCAACTGAGTATAAGAGAATATATATGAAACTACAAATGGATTTTTCGTCCGTCATGCGGTAATCCACTTAGACAGATCATTTCCACAATTTAATAAGGAATGAATACAAAGGATCATTCACCATACATGTGATAATCCACATAGACAGGTTATTCCAACAGAATAATAAAGAATGGAATAACAAAAGACTTCACCAAGCATGCGATAGATCGCATGACATGAACGGGTTATTCCAATGAATAATAAATAATGGAACTGTGTCAGGTAGTAGATGCACCAAAGAGGATATTCCGACGAAATAATAAAAAACGGAATAATAGAAGAATTTCACCATGTATACGGTACTTCGCATAAACAGGTTATTCCAACATAATAATAAATAATGGAATAACAGAAGAATTTCACCAAGTATAAGATAGTCCGCGTATACAGGTTATTCCAACAGAATAATAAAGAATGGAATAACAAAAGTTCTCTTCATGAATACAAAAGAAATAATACCCTTACCTTAAAAAGAAAAGTATTCTGACGGGTAGGGCGGGAATATACTTGAAGAAAACTTGCACTATCTTCTACGTTCAAAGCTTTCTTAAACTCTAAAGAAATACACTCGAGATTATAGAAGAAGAACTCTATCTATAGTTTCTCTTTCTAGAGTTTCAGTGAATTCGTAAGAAATAATGAAGGAATGAGCTTCTATTTATAGGAGAATGGACTGAATAGTAATTAATTCATGAACGGTCTAAATTAATTTACTTTTAATCAAACGGTCCATATTAATTTAATAAAATATTCTAATAAAACAAAATCTTTTAAATAAAATATAATATATTCTATTTATAATATAATAAAATGAATAACTTTATAAAAGTATTCTGTTTTATATAAAAAGATTTTACTATGCAAAATACTATGCATAATAGAATATAATATATTTTATTTATAGTCTAATAAAACAAATAACTTTATAAAGTATTATGTTTTATATAAAAAGCTTTTCTATTTTATTACATTAATAATACTAATAAAACAAAACTCATCATCATTATTATAATTTACACTATTAATCGACCAGGTCGTTCCCAGGAAAGGGGGGACTTTTCAATAAGAATTTTTCCCTATTGGCGCGCAATTAAGTGACCAAACCTCTCCTTGGCAGAACTTCTAGACATCGTTAATATTACAAATAATAATATTAATAACTTTGTCATCTCAATTATCGATATAATAATATATAAAATATCGACAATAATTGAATCAAATAACGTGAGATCTTGTCAACAATTCTCGTAGCAATAATTGAACAAAAGCGAGTGACTTCTCACGTAAGCATCAATAATCAATCACTGTGTCTTCTCTACTACGCAACCACGCCAGACATCGTATTTTTACTACTGAGTAGTTCAACAATTTTAACAGTAAAACTTACGCCATTATTTTTTCATAAAAATATTTTTATCATTTTTCAATCCGATGATAATTCCGTTGTAGGGTCCACCAATGATTGTCTTGAATGTCGTCTGAGATATTCCTGTTAAAACGAATATTCTCCGACCAATCGAATATTATACAACAACTTGCATACTTTTCAAAATTTATAAATATTACCCACAACTATAACATTATCTCAAATCCACACCATAATATTAAAAAAAATATTTCAAAAAAATTAAATCTTTATTCGTAAAATTTGGGATTTTACAATCTTCCCTCCTTATGAAATTTCGCCATCGAAATTTACGTACGTACCTGATATGCCGAACAAATGAGGACACTTCGTCAGATTCTAACTCTTGAGGTATAACATTTGAGTGTTGAATACGATCCTTTTTATCCAAGATTTTAACATGTATCTCCTCATACGTTAAATCTTCTGTTATCTCGTCTAGTTTTAATTCAATAATGTGGTTCGGGTCGTCCACATATTTACGTAACATCGATACATGAAAAACGTTATGAACACGCGACATACTTGGCGGTAAAGCGATTCTATAGGCCACAGTTCCTACTCAATCGAGGATTTCGAATGAGCCAATTAAATCGAGGGTTGAGATTTCCTCTTTTTAGCAACTCTTTATTTTAAAATAACGCCCTCTTGAACCTTCTTCTTTGTATTCATCAGCTCCGGGTCTGTAGCTTTAGCAGCTTTAACATTATCGACAAAAGTCGATTCTAATCATATATTTGTTATCTTCACGTAAGTTCGTATATTCGCACTCATAAACGCATACGATCTTCTACTCAACGCGTCAGCTACCGCATTCGCTTTTCCACGATGGTATTGAATGGTACGATCGTAATTTTCAACAGTTCGAGCCAACGTCTTTGGCGCATGTTACGTTCGTTTTAAGTAAAGAAATATTTGAGGGTTTTAGAAATGGGTTTTATACTAGGGTTAATACAAAATTCGATTTCACGCTCTAGGGGTAGGCTAAGAAGTCTTCAAGAATACGTCAGAAAATTTATTAACGATAGAAATATCATTCAAAACTTTGACTCTCATCCAAGACTTGGATAGCACGTCACATTGATACCTATCAACTTGTCATCGTTATACACGGCTTCCCCTACAGAAAGTCTGGCTTCGATGCATTCCATACAAATCAGTCACCAGCGAAAAGCTCGGGGCTCTTTACTTATGGCTTGATATGACAGTGATTGACTTTAGTGGTCTGGTTGCTTGAATTCGCATAACAGGTTGGTTAAGAATATGAAACCCAAAGAGATAAAATCATATCAATTCATATCGTTACACCGATTCGTGTAAAAACTAACAATCATACCAATTCAGTATTACATCCATTCAAATTATTTATTAATCACACATTTATAATTAAACTAATAAAACTATTAGTTATTAAAATAATATATAATATATTTATTATATTTTAAAATTATAAAAAATAAATAAATAAAGTTTGACAATATATTCAAACAATCAAGTTCAAATGAATTCAAACATCGTTTAATAGTAAAAGTAGTTGGTACTCTACGTTATTAGGGTGGAAAGTGAAAGTGAAAGTGAGAGTGAAAGAACGAACATATGGTTGAACAATGTGAGTTATGAAAAGTTTATTTATTTTTATTTTATTACCGGCAGGCAGGCAGGCAGGCAGTAAGTAGTAAGTAATGTGTGGCAAGTAATCCTGTAGATAGCAGGAATAGGAGGAGGACGATGACAGATTGCTAAAGTTAGCCATCTGATTTCGTTTATTTTAATAATTGGGTAATTTAATTCAAGCAACAAATATCGGACTAAAAAATTACAGTAAATACTACTAGTACTACTGTTGTAAAAGCAAAACAGACAAGAATCAATCAATTCATTGAATAAAACGGGTGCACGGGGATTCGACGTACCACACGTGCGGTCAATCATCACGTATTCATTCATTTACTTGGCCTACCCCACTCCCCACTCTTTCTCTCTCCTCTCAATAGGAATACTGGAATAGGATAAGAGAGAGAGCTTCAGAAGCAAAACAACAAAAGTTCACAGACCTGCTGCTTGATAATTATAATCTTTATCTCCCTCTTTCTTCACGTATCTACTCCATCCATCCGCTATCAAAATAACTAAAATAATTCTCAATTACATAAAAATATATCATATAAAACTTCATCTCCTAATTTGTATCAAGAGTATACGATAATAATAGTAAAATAAATAAATTATACAATTATTTTTTATTATTATTATTATTATTATTCAAACTCAGATCAAATCCTTCTCAAATTTTAGTTACAAACAATAAATTATAGCTATACCCGTAAAAAATTCATTATTTCTATTTTCTTAATGATCATTCATTCTAATGAGAAAATTCCTGGATGGAAAAAAAAAATTGAGTAATAAAAAATATGAATCATATTTGGTACTAGTTATAGTCGGATGTATTTAACACTAACATCTAAACACTCATTTGAGTTGTTGGTCAAATTCAGGAGTGGTTCGTATGAAGTTAATTTTGGTCAATTCACCAATACAGTGTCAACACGCAGGTCGGGAGGTGATTTCTCTCTCAGCTCTGTATTGGTCAATTGACCAACTTACCATGAAACTAACTTCATGATAACCGGATCCGTCAAACTCAGACTTTCACTCTTATTTCTCACCCCACCTTATACATACATACATACATAGCTAATGATAAGAGTTAGGGATGTATCGAAATCAAATCAAATCATGCTCTACGGATTGAGATTGTTAATGTTGATGCCACCACCAATTAGCTAAGCTTACTTTGGCAAATGATCAAAATGTAACTAATGGACAAATGACCATGCAATCAATGGGCCAAACATTGGTATGGAACAAAATTTCATACCAACTACTTTTCTAAACCCAAAAATCTATCTTCACCTTTTATTACTCTCGACACCCCTCTCTCTCCCTTATCTTTATTCATTGATTCACTCACCTTATATATGTATACACATACATACATATATTTAGTATTATTTAGAAAAATGATGAAATATATGCAATTATGTTGTCAATAATTTTAAAGGTAGGGAGAAGGAGAGGTAGCAACCAAAATATTACAGGGCAGAAAAGCACAAGGATACAAAATAGAGGCCCTCGTGCAATTCTGGACTGGACTCTCTCTCTCTCTCTCTCTCTATATATATATATATATATATATATATATATATATATATATATATATATATATATATATATATATATCTTAATAATAATTCAAGTACATCACCAAACTTAAATGAAGCAAAGGGCATTAGCTGTGCATGTGTGTTCTCGTGCGGGTAGACATTCCTTCTATGCCCCCCTCTCTTTCTCTCTCCCCTAGTCCTTTGTTTCTCTCTCTACATATACATATATGTGTATGTATATATGTCTACATTATTATACATACGTGACCTTTTCCAGACTAGTGAATGAGATAATGTAAGATTGGTTCAGTTCCGTGCACCTCTTTTTGATCCACCCAAGTGCTATGCTATCTATCATTCACACATCCCTATCTTCTTCTTCCCCACCGGATCCTTCCCCACGCCCACATATTTATTTTCTTTGTTTCTTCCAATCAGTATCCTATGTCGGCAACCTTCTCTGATTAATCTCTATCAATTACTCTCTTCCTCCCCGTTCTAATTTCTTTTTTTAAATATTTCTAAATAAATATCTTATTTCTATATTAATAACTATTTTTATCTTATTTTTTCACTTATACCCTCATAATATTTTTAGTCAACTTTTGTTATAAACTTAAGAAATGATAATAAAAAAATTACATTGAACAATGATGTATTGTTATACCACTTCTCTCTCATATAGTATATTGGAATGTGACAATAATAATAAAAATGATAGAGTAGCTAGAAATTAATACTACTATCAACAAATGTCAAACAATTTGAATGTTTGGACATATGGATGTAATTAGAGAATTCATGTGGGAACTAGCAAAGAGTAATTAATGTTGACATCATAGAAAGTGAATGAATATTTCAATTAATAAATAATTTAGAAAAGACAATTTAAATAAAAAATATATATTATTAATTAACGTGACGAAATCAATTAAGACGTTTAATACACGGGACGGAAGGAAGTAGTTTGAAAGTTAAACCAATACCATAAATCCCTCCCCTCCCCAGTTCAGAAGTGATCCTATATTTTGATGGTTGCTTTCACGTTTGACGCCAAACTTGTGTTTTTTATACATTGAGGGTGTAAGATGAAACATATAATGAAATTGTGACAGTTGAATTATGAAATATATTTTTTGGACACAAATGTTGTTAGTTAGTGTACATAGAATGCAAATGTAATACAGTCTATTATAAAATGGATCTGATCAACTTTTGAAGCAACTTTTTTCGAGCCTATGCATAAAAACCTAAAATCTTTTTCTTCAGTTTTCTTTCGAGTTTTTCTGATTTCTTCTTTTGGCCAAGTGCATAACCAGCTAACATGTTACTTGTGGGTATACTATGGTTATGTGAGTTTGATGATACTAATCTTTAAATTGCAAAGGGAGGAGGAGGAGGGGAATGCTGCATCTTTTGTGTCAAATCCCTTTCCAAGGATCTCTTCATGGATCCACACTTTTCTTCAAGTCACCATCCAATCTATCTTTATTGCCATGCCATGCCAAGACAAAGACAAAGACAAAGACATCAACTTCAACACAAATCAAAAACAAACAAGAGGAGAGGAGATGAGGGGATATTATTGGGAAAATTACATTTTAAACCCTGTCTCACTAAAAGCATAATACCATACTGATTAGACTGAACAAGCGCATGTACACCTTGTGTACGGTTTCACCACAGACCATACATATGGTCAGTATTATTTTTCTTCTTCCTTTTTTAAGAAAAATAATTTCTTCCATGTAAATACAAATACAAGTTAATGCTATAGTACTTTCTTGGAGCAAATCATTTTCACACTTGCCTTAGGGTAGCAATTTTTGTTTCTTTGATTTTATATACTCAACTTATGGTTTATGATCACCCTTATTGGCTCCATTTGAATTACGAGAAAGTAAGAAACATAACCCTCAGTCAATGTGTGTGTTTGGGTGTAATGAAAACTAATCCTATATTAATTGCAAAAAACTAATTTTTTCGATAAATATTTTTCCTGAAATCTTATGCAGCATTTTTAATTAATGGAAAAGTTTAGGGTTATTTTCTTCACATCCAAAGAGAGACTATCAGACAGTAAAGATTGACAAAACTCCCTCGCCCCATCCTGATAATAAGAGTCTTGGATAAAGAAAGGGGGAGTGTCCAATGACATTGAGATACCTCACAATTGTTCCTCTTTGTCATTATTGAGACTATAGATTTCACAGAGTTAAAAATTGGACAAAATGTTCTCCTCTTTCCCGGGAATATCAACAGGAGTGACAAACTTGTACTAGAATTTAAGAGATTTTTGCATCCAACATTAGTGATGAAGGACACCAATCCCTTCACAAATACTTCCAACAATCCCAATTGATTTTTGAAGCATACACGTACACTCCTTTCTACGTTGCTACATACCAACTTTAAAGGCAAAACTGATGCTACCATCATTAATTAATTATATATATATATATATATATATATATATATATATATATATATATATATATATATATCTGTGTTTGTGTATTACATTGAAGGCTATGGCAGATTTTTTTTTGAAATTATAGCGACAGTGGCTGTCATTTATAGCAGAATAACTATGATAACGACAGGTGAAACCGCTCTATAGCCCAAAAAATAATTCTTCATAGCTTACGATTGTAATACACAAATTGTAGTATGTCATTTTTCCCTATATATATATATATATATATATATATATATATATATATATATATATATATATATATATATATATACATACACATATTTACAAAAAAAAGGTGTTAATAGATCTATATATAAATAAGAGATTATTAATCCACATAATCCTCAGTTTAAGCCTTGATAAAGTATGAAAACTGATATTTTTCACATGTGTTTTTATATGATTAATCTTCTCTCACTCACATGAGAAAGAAATGGGTCTGACCTCTATGTGAGAGAGGACCATATAAAAATATCAAAAACTCGTATGAAAATAGTTGTCCCCTGAAATATATGTTATATCATCGTTTCCTTACATTTGGAATTTTGCAATCAACTTAAAGATGCATGGATGTGACTAAATATTTTGCACCACCAACATTCATAAAAGTCAAAGATTCGCGAAATTGAAAAGAGTGAAATAGTTAACACAACAAGGACTCCAACACAAACAGTAAACTAGCATAGTGTCTGTATCTTCTATATACATATACATATACATGTACATATACATATATATATATATATATATATATATATATATATATATATATATGCTGATACTCAGGAAATTGGCCTTAAATTCAAGAGAAATATAGTTTGTAATAATAGTTAGTCGAGCTTATATTTTCATCAATTATTAGGCATTTTTGAAATAAGTGGAAGAAAAACTTCAAATTAATCTCCAATCATTTCTAATCAAATTGATGTGATCACTGGAAAATTCCAACTGACCATTCTAAGTGGATTGGGATTAATTTTCAAGAAAAACAAATTTTCATTAAATTTTATTTTAGAAATTGTGAAAGAAAACATCAAATCTCGAATCAGTTCTACACAAATTGATGCGATAAGAAGTGGAAATATTTCTTGCATTAAATAGAAGAAAGCTAGCTACTTAGTAGGATAGGAGTCTCTCCTTTCTTTACCTCGCTCTAAAATAAAGCTCGAAAAAAGTTTCTTACACCTTTCGAGATCTAAAAAAGATTAGATGGGCAGAACGGGAGACCCAATGTAGGAAAAGTCCATTAGGAAGAAAACAGACCAAAAGTCAAATATCAGAGGGATGATTTTTCTAGGAATTACAGTCCACAGGTTCAAACTACTAGAGTGGTAGGCCTTTAAACTTACAGTTATTAGGGTGGGGGAGCAAACAATTTTGTTATTAGTGTGGGGGGAGCAAACAAATTTTTTTTTCTTCTCTCTCTCCTCTTATATACATAGGGTAACCCCGAGACAGGCCCTGTATTTTCTTTTCCTATTTTTTTAATTTATTTTTTGTTTTTGTAATTGCATGGGCAGATCTAGTTGATGGACATGTGAACCACTGAGTTTTAGGAGTGCTTTCCTTCCTTCCTACCACCTCCAATGGGGTGGTGTGCATGTGCCTCCACAACTCTCTATATTTCTCATAGTTAGGCTTAGGTCCTTTCTCTATTGCTGCTGTGTGATTACTCGCAATTAATGTTTACTCCCACCCTCCTAAAATAATGCTACTTAACCGGGTCATATTTTCGGTCCTAAAAGTGATAATTCAACACAAATGTATTCTTTTTGATGCACGTAATACAAATGTGTTGTATACATCAAAATTCAACAACTTTTTTTTTTTTTTTTTTAATTTTTAGCTCCAAAAATATAACAGTGTTTCTAAAATTTTAAGAAATGACCTTGTGGTTAGACGTGTACACACTTTTTATGGGTTCTCTCGTAGAAGTACATGTCTATGTTAATGGTGATATTGAAAAAGACTATTGTGATAGTGTGTATGATTCTAAAAAGCTAACTTTCTTAGTTTGTATTTAAAATAATATATACAAACAAGTTTCATCTTGATGAGTCGGTAATATAATACTCCAATAAATAAATTGGAGGGGTAGTGGGGGTTAAGACCTTTGAATAGCTTGTTTGAGCGAAGCAATCTGCATGCCCGGTAAAAGTAAAAAAGTTTAGCCAATTTATTATGTTTTGAGTGTGTTTTTTAATTATTAATTACTTGAGCTTTAAGACTAGGGTCCCTCCTTTTGTAGGGTGCACGGTTTTGGCCTACTAGGGGACTTTCTCTCTCTTATATCCACAGGCCTATATATACACACTTCAACTAGCTTCAACCAGAGCAAGTCCATGCCATTTACATTTTACTGCTGATATTTCTCAATCTCTCTCTCTCTCTGTGAAGTGTATTGGAGCTTTTAGGAAGAATCAATGGCTGTTTTCATAGTTGTGCTTGGTGTGGTTTTGGAACTCAGTCTCGTAAGTACAGCTTTGTTGAGATGGAATGAGGTGAGGTACAGGAAGAAAGGTTTGCCTCCAGGTACTATGGGTTGGCCAGTTTTTGGTGAGACCACTGAGTTCCTCAAACAAGGCCCAAGCTTCATGAAAAACCAGAGAGCCAGGTGATGGATTATATTCTTCACCTAGATTTTCCTTCATATATCTATATAATTCTGAATGTTATATACTCTGTCTCTATCTCTCTGAATCTGTTTTTATATCATTCCTTTACTATATAAGTGCCTGGTCTAAACCAATGGATATTACTATTTGTGTTTTTGTGGTCCAAAAAAATATGAAAATATGATACAGTATATTGTTCTACTGGTCTACTTATTTATGATTTTAAGTATGCTTCTGAGTAGTTTTAGTAAATATAGGATCAACAGTAGTATTAATACGGCAATACTTATTCATACTCACTCCTTGGTTTATTTGAGGTTATCAGAATCAATTCTTATCATATGCATGGCTAATTGACAACCTAAGAAATACATACGTTCAAACATATTCTCATTATCTAGATTTATGACCAATCATTTTTTATCCTTGTTTATCCTAATAAAAGTACTAAAAAATTGTCACCTGATAACAGGTTCGGAAGTTTTTTCAAATCCCACATATTGGGTTGTCCTACAATTGTTTCCATGGATCCAGAGCTCAACAAATATATCCTTATGAATGAAGCAAAAGGGCTTGTACCTGGCTATCCACAATCCATGCTTGACATTTTAGGGAAATGCAACATTGCCGCTGTCCATGGTTCTACTCACAAGAACATGAGAGGGGCATTGCTTGCACTTGTTAGCCACACCATGATCAAAGACCAACTTTTGCCAAAAATCGATCATTTCATGAGATCTCACCTGAGCAATTGGGATAACAAAGTCATTGATATTCAAGAAAAAACCAAAGAGGTAATTTACATAAAGAGGAACCTATAACAAGCTTTATTTCATTCCTGATTCCTCTGTTTTCATCTAAAGTTTGTCCCACAATTTTGTACAGATGGCACTACTGTCCTCACTTAAGCAAATTGCTGGTATAGAATCTGGCTCAATGTGCCAGGAATTCATGCCTGAATTTTTCAAGTTAGTTTTAGGAACTCTTTCATTGCCAATCAACCTTCCGGGTACAGATTATCATCATGGCTTTCAGGTAATAATGTAATTGCCAAAACCATAGGAATAATTTAATTCTTTTTGTTCGTGTGTGTCCCTAAATGGAGGCTTTAGGTGTAATTATATTATGGAAAATGTCACAGGCAAGGCAGAACATTGTCAGGATGTTGAGACAACTTATTGAGGACAGAAGATCTTCCCAAAAAACCCATCATGACATGCTTGGTTATCTTATGAACAGTGAAGGAAACAGATATAAGATAACTGATGAAGAGATAATTGATCAAATTATCACAATTCTCTACTCTGGATATGAAACTGTTTCAACAACTTCAATGATGGCTGTCAAGTATCTTCATGATCATCCAAGGGTTCTTGAAGAACTCAGAGTAAGTCGGCAGCCACTTTAACCAATTTCAAATCTTACTTGTGGTGTTAAATTTTCATATTCTAACTTAACTAGTGATATTTCTTATACAGAAAGAACATATGGCAATTAGAGAGAAGAAAAGGCCAGAGGATCCAATCAACTGGAATGACTATAAGTCCATGCGCTTCACTCGAGCTGTAAGTCAATTTAAACTTCAAGTAATAATGTAATATTTGTTTTATAGTAAGAGGAGACTTTCAAGAAAATTTTATTAATGGTGATGTTTATGATGCAGGTGATCTTTGAGACCTCAAGATTAGCTACAATTGTTAATGGGGTTTTGAGGAAAACTACTCGAGAGATGGAACTGAATGGTGAGTTGTCATCAGGATATACAGTATATAAATTTATTACATATACAGACTGCTTCTTGCTGTAATAGTTTTTTATGGGCTCAAGGAAATGTGTTATAGCGCTTTTCATTTGCTTTTTTTATTAGAATATGTAAAAAGATGAACTGGTTGGTTATTTATAATTTGAGATCATGTTGCCCCAAGGGACCCTATCATATCATGATCCACATGACATACCTACCATGCCAGCCAGTACATTTGTTCAATGGTCCTACTCTTTGTATTTTTAATTTTTTTTTCAAAGACATGGAAGATAAATACTATTAGCAAAATGGGAAACACACAAATTGTCAAATTTCCTTCTTTTTCTTTTTTGATTGGGTTCTTTTATGTTATTCTCCAACCAGTAGTACTATTGGGAAAATAGCTAATCTGACCAGTTTTCCTCTATTTTCCAGGTTATATTATTCCCGAAGGATGGAGAATATATGTTTATACAAGAGAAATTAATTATGACCCACGGCTATATCCAGAACCACAAACCTTTAATCCCTGGAGATGGCTGGTTAGTAAAAGTGCTATGGTGGTTTCAAAAGGACTCGTTCATAATTTGGAAAAGTGACTAATTTGCTAGGATTTCAAATTGCAGGATAAGAGCATAGATGCCCAAAACTACTTCTTCATATTTGGAGGAGGAACTAGGCAATGTCCTGGAAAGGAACTAGGGATAGCAGAAATCTCAACTTTTCTGCATTACTTCGTCACTAGATATAGGTAAAAACAAACAAATCCCCACATTTTTACCCATTATTCAATTATATGACTGGAAGCCTCAAATCTTTTTGATAAGCAGCAGAGTTTATTTTGACTTGCTAATTAATGTACTTAACATTTGAATGCAGATGGAATGAAGTTGGGGGAGATAAACTGATGAAATTTCCAAGAGTTGAAGCACCAAATGGGTTACACCTTAGGGTTTCAGCTTACTAACCAACCTGGTATACATATGTACAGAAGAGATCTAGGATATAAGCATAACAAGGATGTAAAATAATGTTCTAACAAAGTTTTAGAAATTGATTGAAATTAAGGTTCTGCGTTCCATTAAGTTTTCACTGATATACTCCAGGTTAGCAGTCAAAACTTGGTCGGATCTTTAATCAAATTAAAATGCAAATCAGGAATGGATATAAGAATGATAATAATAAAATAAAGCTTATAACATTGATTTAATAAAATCAGAATTATACTTTTGCTTGGAGCCAAGAGTCATGCATCATCAAATAATGAATAATGACCAGGAGTCCAACACCAAGCACATGGAGAAACATCAAGAAAAGAAACTGAAGCCATGATTTAACTACTCCACATTCATATCCACACCGCCCTCAATGTTATACCCTCCTCCTAAAAATGGAATCTTTTATCTTTTACATCGTCACTACCCCTATTTCTTAAATCCTAGGCTATTCTCAAAATATGAAAAAGTTAAATAAGAATTTCATTTTCCATCATTATTGGTTTGAATAAACTTTAGAGGCAGTTCAAAATATTTAATCCATCAGTGGACTTAATCCTCAAGTTTCCTCTCAAGTGCCTTGAAATGTTTCCCTTGGCAAGTGTTGGACCATTGACTAAAATTAAGGTGTAACCACCAACTAGCTTCTTCAAATACTGGTTTGTGCCTATAGGGCATACCAAGTACCTACAAATGGGGAAAATGTAGGAAAAGGAATGGTAATATAAAACCATAGAAAAGCAGTAGAAATCTTGCACATTTAAAAAATATATATATTAAATGTCAAAATCTCTTTCAGCTTCATGTGAAATAGGTGAAAGTTAGTTTGTGTAATTACTACAAGTATCGGCCGGGGAAGGATTCAGTTTGTACCGGCCCGAGCATACCATTCAAACCAAAATAAAAATACTCACAGGTAAAATCAAAAAAAAAATACTCACAAATAAAATCTTAGAAGTTAATCGGAGTGCGAAACTAATAGGTACAAAATTCTTAGATATATGCATACAGTTTTGAGTAACAAATATCTGTAATTCAGGAATACTTGAAGCAGAAGGACGGGAGCTTTTACCAGTTATTACGTATCAGCTGCACCGTAGAAGTAGAAGTACAAAATCCTCCGGTACAGATTGCGTCACTTTTTATTTGAAATTGTATTCGAGTAAATGGGGGTAAATTGAATTTAAGCTTTTAAAGACCTAATGGCGCCATAAATTGGATAGGGCTCCCAGAAGCCAGACCCCGGCCCATGATCTTTGGGCTGTCCAGAGACGAGACAAATTCCAATTTCAAAATAAATTAGATTCAAATTAATTCAAACAAAGCCTTGACTACTATTAAATCATAACTAAAATTACGATCATTAGTAAATTAACTTCTACTATTTTTAACATGGAAATAAGGTACCCAAAACAACACATTCACGTGTCATGTGCTTCCTCCATGCACTATGCTTCACGTTCTTTTACACCGATACGTACGCAAGAAACAAGTCAACAACACGGTACTTTCTTTACGCTTATTTTTTTAAAAAGTAATATTATCGTAATAATTTTTTAAGAATTATTTACACTAATTGTAAGATTAATATATCCATCAAATAATTACAAAAAAAAGTGCACTAAATAATTTATATAGTAAAATTGTGATAGCGCTCCTTGTAATATAGATCCTAAATGTGCAAATACAATACATTACCATAGAAAAACAAACAAAATATTCACAAACTCAAATTAAACCAAAGTAATCAACACATTAAAGAAATAACCAAATCGAAACTGTAGTACTAACAAACAATAAAGAGCATTTGGATTAACATAACATACACAGTAACCAAATCAAAATCAAACAGTCACCACACCACAACTCTTAAGTAACAAAAATCATTTCAACAATTATACAATTAGCGGTATCCAAATATATAAACATTAGTAACCAAAACACAATCAGCAGGTTTCCAAAACCAATTTAATCAATCTCCACATTGTCAAAAAGTACATAATAATCAAATCAGATTATAATAGTAACCAAACATCCACTTGGAGGGTACATAACCATTTTAACAAATACACATTCATAAGTGACCAAATAGAACATCACTAGTTCCAAAAACGCATTCATTATTAATCAGAAACAACTAAGGATTAAAATCAACAATCAATTTTGATTTAAGACTAAAATCCGTCAGAGACTAGTTTAATACATCAGAAATTAAACTAGTTAGTCAATTTCTCACTTGGAGCGGCGAGCGGCAATTTCACCTGGAGCGGCAGGTGGCGACATTCTGCTGCAGAGATTGAATTTTTTTTAAGACTATTTGGTTACCCACAAAAACTAAAATAATTACATTTGTATGAAGGTTTGGCTACCAATTGCATTATATTCAAAATAATTTTATTTTTAAAAAGTTATTTATAAGTAACCAACAGCTACATAAATGAGAACTCTTACATGACATTTCAGATACCATCTGCACCTTCTGTTAAAAAATAATAATCATACATACATTATTGATCATTCGGGATACCTCAATGAGATTTATTGGTCACTACATATATATTGGACAATTGGACACCTGTTGTTGTCTAATTGGGGTATATTATACATTTGAACTTCGACATACCATAACTGGATACTTTCAAATTAAAATTCAAAAAATATTATAAATTGGACAAGTAATAATGGAATTTCTCAATATGTTTAATGTGTTAAAATAATCAAAAGGTAAATAGTAACAAACACCCAACTAACTTAAAAGGATACCAAATGCACTAATTTTGTAAATAAAATATTGAAAATGTATTAATTCTGTAAATATTTTATGAATTCACTTTTGTTGTAATTTTTTTTAAAAATGTACTAAGAAGTGTAATTAACCCTTTTTTAATTTGAAGATCACGAGTAGTTTGAATTAATTTGATCCAAGAATTCGAACAATAAATTTTGAAATCAAATTTAAGTAAAATTTTTCAAATACAATAACATTTTGAATTGAATTAATTTTCTTAATTCCCTACCACGGCACCTTTGTTAACAGAATCAAATGCTCTTTAATGAACTCTCTCTCTCTCTCTCTCTCTCTCTCTCTCTCTCTATATATATATATATATATATATATATATAAATATTACTCTATCCGTTCTTAATTATTTGACGTTTTAGAGTTTTTTATTTGTTCTTAATTATTTGACGTTTGTTCAAATCTAAGAGAATTAATGACAATTTTCCAAAATTACCCCTCATTAAACTCTTCTTTCTCATTATTCCAACAAAACTTTCTTATCCCAACAAAAGAATTAATGGTATTATAGACAATTAAGTACTATATTTAATACTTTCCAATCATTTTTTTAATTCTTGTAGCCACTTCTAAAATATCAAATAATTAGGGACGGAAGGAGTAGAAAGCAGCCGAGGGTTTGGTGTAACAGTATCATACATACTGTTTAATTAATTCTTTAGATTTTATAAAAATTTTATTTAATGTTACATAATTTATATATACATCCGAGGTGGTAGAGTTGAGCAGTAGTACATTCCAAACCACTTGATTAATGCGAAATTAAAGAAACACGAATTCCTTAACTCTACTTGATTCACACGCTAGCTTTATGTGAGTCTTTATGGAGTACTAATTAATTTTGTGTCCAGATTTTCGTCCGCATCATAAGGTTCTAACTAAGGGTTGGGGGCGGTTCGGTGCAGTTATGATCGGTACCGTTCGGTGTATTTTTTTTTTTTTTTTTAATTATAATTATAAAAATAATAAATAAAAAATAATAAAATAAATTTGAACAAAAATTTATAAAAAGAATTCACCAGAGTATCAATCATAAACTGCACCGTACCGCCCCCAATTATCTAAGTAAACATACCTTCAATCCATTTAAGCTGATCATTTAATTCATTCTTGGTTGGTTGGAGTCCTCGTTTTTGGCCAAAAAGCATGCATATGCATGCACGTTTAATTAATATACATCGATCTAAGCAATCCCCGCTTTATTTATTTCGGTTACAAGTCACCGCACTTGAACATAAAACGTTTTATATGGCTGTTAATAATACTCTACTTAATAAAAAAATAAATAGTCTTTAAAGTGTTAAATGTTAGTATTAAAATATAATTAAATACGTATTTATGTTTTTTTGATACCTTAATTATTTTGCTATCGCAATATCAAATGTCATGTATATTTTTCTCGGGTCTTTTCTTTTTTAACTTTTTGGTGGATGCTTGTATAAACGTACAAAAATATTTTATAAACAGTTATTCTATATATAATTGTATACTTATGAGGGTAAAAATATAAAAAAGTAAAATTATAAAATATATAATTTTTCTTTTATAAATTAGATGAATCTGTTTCATAAGTTGATCATATCACTGATGGAACAGCTAAACTTAAATGCATTCCTAGCTAGTTTGACACTAAAACCACAAAACTTTTTTATAAACTTGCCGGAGTTTCCTTTTTCGACAAATTCTGTATTTGACTAAAGAAGTAGATAAGTTATACTAGTAATAAATTATAAATTAAAATATGGTTAATATATTGCTCATGTAGCAGTCCGACTACTCTTTAATTACTTCTTGTAATAAACCCTGTCAATTGATAATAATATATAGTTCCCGCAAATACATATCTAATTTTTTAACTGAACAAATAAATAATACCAAAAATTATTAGAAGATAAGTGATTATTTTTTTAAGCTACCAATCTGATTTTTATTTTTCTTTTGTCAATCTGATTCTGATGTGCACTACTTAATTGTTAATGATTTTCTGATTTCTTAAAAAACATCATCATAATAATAATTCTTTAAATTCATAAAACTGAAACAATCCAATTCCCAACAAAACTTAAACCACATAAATATACTCCCTATTTATATGTCTTAATTTTTAAAGAGTAGAATTTATTTCCTTTTATTTGTGGTTTATAAATTTTAAGAAAATATTAATGACTTAGTTTCTCATAATATTATTCTTAAATTAAATACTATTTTATTTGTTGAATACATTTTATAAAATTAATATTGAGATTATAAAGAAAAAAAAATCATTTATATTAATTAATTAAGTAAATAAAATACAGTAGTAGCTAGTACAAAACACTAGGTGACCCAATTACACCGGGGACGCAACTGTTTTAACAAGTCCTAAACCACGTAACCCTCGGACTCTTCTCTCCCTCAATTTAGAAGAACCCTCCACGCGTGCCGAACCCTTCGCTCTCGCACGTGCCACCTCCTTCATCCATTTCCATTTCTATAAAATACTATTTTATAAATACTGTATACATGGGAATTATATATAAATATACCCTCTGGCCCTCCCATACGAAGTCCTCCCTCCTCCTTAACTCAAACCAAATACTAATCTCTCTCCTCTGTTTTCTCTCTCTAAAATGGCGACTGCTCCTCCTCCTCTGAAAGATGAGCTGGATATTGTGATACCCACAATCAGAAACTTGGATTTCTTGGAGATGTGGAGGCCATTTTTTGAGCCCTACCATCTGATCATTGTTCAGGATGGTGATCCATCTAAGACCATTAAGGTCCCTGACGGCTTTGATTATGAGCTCTATAATCGAAATGACATTAACAAGATTTTGGGTCCCAAGGCTTCTTGTATTTCCTTCAAGGACTCTGCTTGCCGTTGCTTTGGTTACATGGTCTCCAAGAAGAAGTATATCTTCACTATTGATGATGATTGCTTTGTGAGTCTTCTCTATTTTTACAACCTTTTTTTGCTCAATTTTGTAATTGTATTCTCCCTAATTCAATTTATAGTAAAGCAGTTTATATCTTTATGTGTGCTCTGTTTCTGGGTTTTGTAGATAATTGGATAAGTTTTTCCATGTTGAGTTATTTAGTATTTGCTTAGTTTTATGGCTACAGTTTTATTAAGTTCATTAATTCCAATTAATATATATATATAGGGATGATCAATGACGCTAAGTTTTTTACACAATTTGTTATGCAATTTTTTGACTCTTGTATTTGAAAACCGGTAAGATTAAAGCTGATTTTTAATTTATAACTAAATAAAAATAAAAACAAAGATTATGGCAACATACTGATTTTTAATTCCACCCCAAAAAAGAGATAGAGATGGAGAAAAAAAGTTTTATTTTTATTTAGTTATAAATTAAAAATCAGCTTTAATCTTAGTGTTCAAATTTAAGAGTCAAAAAATTGTGTAAAAAACTTTCATTGATCCGCCCCCCTATATAGGGTTCCATCTACAACAACCGATTTTTGTGGATGGAACCCCTATATATATATATATTATTGTTATGCAGTGCATTAAGTCATTAACTATATATCAGTTTATTTTGGGACTCCTAACTTTGGATTTTGGAAGTAGTATTTGCCTTGAAATAAAATTGGCCCCTGTTGGAATTTTGTGCTTTTTTTTATTTATTTATATGTATAGTTTCCTTCACACCATATTGTTTGCAGTCTGCACCTTGAGTTATTCTGCTATGCAAGCTGAGTTATTCTATTGAGAACCATAACATCAGTGGTTTAGCGCAATTGTATTATGCAGTGAATATATATGTGTATCGTTCTGGTCGTAACGTACATTTGGTTCAACCTGAATTGTCAGCAGTTGTTTTTGTAATGTGAAAGGAGGAAAACAAATATTGTTGGCGCCATCTTACGTTTTCTATCTAGCAATATTAAAAACCTGCAACTATTGTTTACGCAGATTGCGGTGGGTAGAGATTTATACCTTTTTAGTTTACAAGTATTGTTTACACTATGAACCCCAGCTATAGAGTATTGAGAAGTATGTATATATATGATGAACTGCTGATGTATGATAATAATTATAATAAAATTTCTAGCTTATTGGGTTCATATTGGTTAATGAACCTAGAATTGACTCTAAACACTTCTCTCTTCTTAAGAAAGTATAATTTAAATCTTGATCTAGTTGATGTATACTGGACAATCAACTTCTTTTGAATGGCTGACAGACAAGTACAAGCATATCACCAAGAATCAGATTACTAAGATTTTTAGTTTCGGAATCACAACCTAGAAATTGCAGTCTACGGGATGATCTATTCTGGCTTATCAAAAGGTATGCTATATCGATCTAAATAATGAGGCTTAGTCAGGTTTAGTCTTTGATAGGATATCCTCCTCGACTTTTTTGATTTTGCTAAGAAAGTACTCTGCTCCTCTTTATTCAATCAATCACCAACTAACCCTTTATATCAAATTGTCTACATACTCCTATGCTTATTACACACATGTAACATGTTCTGCTTGACTATCTTAATTTTGTCTTTGCATCTCGTTAATTTAATTAGATCAAACAACTTGAGCAGGTCAAAATCTACTTTCAGACTTAATTCTTTGAGTCCTTACTTGTGTTTAGGTTGCTAAAGACCCATCCGGCAAAGACATCAATGCACTGGAACAGCACATCAAGAATATTCTCTGCCCATCCACTCCCTATTTCTTCAACACTCTGTATGACCCCTACACAGAGGGGGCAGATTTTGTCCGCGGATATCCTTTCAGTCTTCGGGAGGGTGTTCCAACTGCTGTTTCGCATGGACTCTGGCTCAATATCCCAGATTATGATGCACCTACACAGCTTGTGAAGCCTAGTGAGAGGAACAAAAGGTTTGTTGTTCTTTCTCTAACCTCTAAATTCAAAAATTATGTATTATTCATTCATTATTTGCCCATATATAACGGAAGTACCATAATTATTTTTTCATAAAATATTTGCTTCTGTCAGGTATGTGAATGCAGTTATGACAATACCAAAGGGCACTCTCTTTCCCATGTGTGGTATGAATTTGGCATTTGATCGTGATCTCATTGGCCCTGCAATGTACTTTGGTCTTATGGGTGACGGCCAGCCAATTGGTCGCTACGACGATATGTGGGCTGGTTGGTGTGTCAAGGTGCTGCATTTCATTCTCCCCTTTACCTCCTCACAATTCTATCCAAAATTTGGCGAAAAATTACTCACCAATATTATATTTGATTGTTAATTCTTTTAGGTAATCTGTGACCATTTGGGACTGGGAGTGAAAACTGGGCTTCCTTACATCTGGCACAGCAAAGCCAGCAACCCATTTGTTAACCTGAAAAAGGAGTACAAAGGGATCTTTTGGCAAGAAGAGATCATCCCATTCTTCCAAGCAGCCATCCTTCCGAAGGAGTGCACTACTGTTCAAGCTTGCTACAATGAACTGGCAAAGCAGGTGAAGGAAAAGCTAGGGAAAATTGACCCTTACTTCACCAAGCTTGGGGATGCCATGGTCACATGGATTGAGGCTTGGGATGAACTCAACCCGGCTAAAGCTCTGCCCAACGGCAAGTGAAAAAGATTAGATAAATAGTGACCGTCTTTTTAGGCTTCACAATAGTTAAAACGGTTTATTACTTTACTTGATCAGCAGCCACATGTCTTTTATGTTTCTTTAATTTTCATAGTCATTTTTTGATCAGTGCTTTTTGCATTTGCAAATTGATCCATGGATGTAATACTTTATAAGTTTTCTTAGTATGAGCATATAGAAGAATAAATGATAGTCGATTTACTACTTTTTCTTTTTGAGTAAAGCTCGTTGTTTACTTTGACAAATCAGTATTATCTTCACGTGTTTGCACGTGAAGGTGGAACCCGCTGTATGTTCGTAATATATGAAAATATCAAAAAATACATGCGTTTCCAATTTATGCTACCACAAGGGAGGAGAACTTGCAATGATATACTTTGTTGTCTTCTTAATTAAATCTTGAAAACGGTGATTATGATGGATGTTACCCTTTTGGTCTTCTATGTTAATTTTGATCATTAAAATACAATTAGTCTACTATTACATAAAAATCGCTCACATACTGCTTATATACACTAACATGCATATTGATATGACCCACATGGAGAGCAAGTCATGTGGGACATACCAATATGTATGTGAGTATATGTGAACGGTTTTATGTGATAGTATCATTAAAATAAAATTAAAATTGTAATACTATATTTGGTAAATCAATATGAAATTTTGAAATTAAAATTGTGGTTTGCCAATGAGTTTTTTTTAGGAATCATGCAAACACTTATGTTGCGTTTGAATTGAAAGAATGGAATGAAGAGTGGAATGATTCATTCCATTCTAGTTGTAATGAGTTATTCCATATGAGTCATTCAATTCTCACTTTCATTACTTCAATCGAAACCTAGCATTACTACTGCAATTTTTCATTTTATTTTTTTGTCGATGGATTCTGAATATGCAATCGGCCAATTGTCTACTTCATAATTTGTTTAAACAAATATTAAACGCCATAATCCATATGCAAACAAATGTTAAAGAAGCTTTATAAAGACTAATGCCAATAAAAAAAGACTAATGCAAATAAAAAAGGACGACGTTGCCGGATATCGAACCCGGGTCATATGCTTGACAGGCGGATATACTCACCACCATACTACAGCGACTTCGTTGATAATCGGCTGAACGACAACAAAAATAAATTTAGAAAAATATACTAATTCTTAAATCTAAATTATAAACTATTTAGTGGCACAAAAACATATTTAAAGATTAATCATTAAATTATTTTTGGTGCATGATTAATTTCACACAAACACAGAAATATAGCAATGAAAATGAGAAGAAAGGATTAATTGACTAACTAATCTAGAATTAGACAATCATTCTACCTCAGTTTATTTATCTTTTCAACCAGTTGCACCTTCAAAGCAACAAAATAAGTCATTGTCAACACTCGACAAGACAACACCACAGTGAGCTACATTTTAATATTTTCAAGAAATATATTTTGGAAAAATCCATACCCGAAAATATTTCTTTAAATTTTCATTTGAAAATAATAAAAATCAAAATTAAAATTAATGGCCCCTGTGGAGGCAATAAACAGAAGTTCCAATTCTCTTTCCATGATAGTTCTGATTGAAAAATGAAAACAACAAAGGAAATGAAGGAAAAAGAAAAATCAATCAGTTATGTAACAAGTCACTTAACACTCAACAAAAATTGAAGCTGCACCTTCAGAAATCAAAACCCTATAGCATACAAATGGCTCTTATCTTCAAATTCATAATGGCATTTTACACAATTATTCAACTGGAAGGCAGGCTGAGATTACCAGGTGGTTTCTCTCTGCAAGGAAATGCAGAATACACTATGAGAGAGAGGGAGTGAAAGAGCTCTAAGCACGTTTGGGCCAAGCTACAAGAATATTTGTTGAAATGATGCAAGCCTATTTTCATGAAATTGAACTGGGATCTTCTGTCCTCTTACGCTTGGCTTCAGGCTCGTCACCTTCTTCCTGTTTACTGATTCCGTTTAGTGCCAGAGGACCTAAAAGAGACACGTGTTTGCTGGTGATCGTACGACCTGCCCTAAGCTTTGGGCCCCAGTGCCTTTCAGGATTAGGAAGGAAGCGCGCAACCTTCTTGGCTTGTGCCTTGCTAAGGGACGCAACAGCTCGAGCAAAATTGGCCTGTTAAAAGGTAAGAAACATGGGATGAGAGATAATCTTTAGCTGAAATTCATAACGATGAAGAACTTTGAGACCAGAACAGACCAGGAATGTGAAAAACCAGTTGCAACTCTTAAAAATACAACTCGAGTTTTAGTAGAATGAAGTATTTTGATGATTATGTTCTTATTGTTCTTTCCTATCAAATAACGGAAAACACAAGGAAAAAATAATTTTGTTCCTAAATTTAAGCAGGTGTGTTTGGGTGGTGTCTCCGAAATTAGAAACTTTATATGGCACGACGGAAAGGTGGAAATGACAGATTTTTCAGAACTTTTTGAGAGGGAAGTATAAAACTGCAAGATTTCATGGTAAAATGTACCTGAAGAGTTGGTTCCTTGGCAAGTATCACACTTCCAGCGTGTTCCGGTTGTTGAGCTTTCACAGGATGACTTTTTATCTATAACAAATAGATCCATCAGCTCCACAAAGTTTATATCACCATCTACAACAACTCCTACATACAATAACGAAATAACTAACGGCGACCAAATTATCTCTTAAAAATATTAGCAGGTTCTAAAAAGTCGCAACATGCTAGTCTCTGCAATGGCCACAATGATGTTTCTTGAATATTTGTGTACAAAAAAAGCTAATAATAAAAAACAATGATGGCAGTGCAGGAAAACCATATTTATACAAAGATGAATGAAACATGGTCCAACTTATATTTTTCAGATCTTTATTGTCCCTAGGAGAAAATAAACACCTGAATACATATTAAAACCAAGTCCTTACCCAGCAACGCATGATATCCCATATGACATCCATAGGAGCATCTGATTTTAATCCCAATGGATTCACATGAGTTCCTGATATACGATATCCAGCATTGATCACAGCAGAGCGGAATATAACCGCAGAAGGGGAAGTACATTTTAGTGTAGCACAGAGATTGTGCAAACTCGAAAAGAGAGGAACATCAGGCAATTCCTGTAAAAAGTGAACGGATGAGAGCAAGAACCACAACATAGGCAAAACTCACAACACATTAGGGAACCAACAATGTTCCAAATATCAATTAAATTGATACGTAAAGTACTATAGGAAACAAAGTTGTTTGGGAGATAGCGGAAGCAACTACTAAAGGAGAAGTGAAGGAATTGTTATCTACATAAGCCAAACATTATTGTAGACCACACATAGGAATGACAGTTTTCTCAACAAATTTTACACCATACTTCTGGCAACAACCAAGTGAAATGATATTTGCATATATTTTGGATAAAAATATTAAGAAAAGAAGTGCATTAGTTGCTGTTGTAGAAAAACGGGTTTCAAATATTACATAACCGGAAAAAAAATCATATATGTATATATAAGCATGAACCAACAAAAGAAGAAAATCAATTCAATCGGTTCACAGTAACATTAAGCCTTCTTTTTTTAATAGTTAACTTTAAGCCTTCTGTCTCATCTAAATAGGCGTTTCAGATACACTTGATGTGTTAAAAATATGTAACTGCAAGTGCACAGTGTCGAATTGAAGAACTGGCAAGTACAGGTCGAACCCACAGAGACTAGATTAATTCTTTAATATATCCTTAATTAATATAGGCAAATTAGAAATAAAAATGGTGGAGAAGATTTTTTAACTAAATTATGCAAACTATTAATTAATAATGAAAACTATTAAAGAGAAAAGATACCTAGGAATTAGAATCCACCAAACATTAACATAATAAATAATTTCTTATTTCCTAAATCAATTCCCAAATTATTTTCCCTTCCCTTTAAAAATAATGATTCATATAATTAATATGGACAAGCATAAGTTATGAAAAATTCACAGATTAACTATAACTTATCAAAACCTCGCAATCAATATAAAAATCATATGCAATTTATACGGAGGAAAATATGAAGGTGAAAATAATTAGGCATTAATTTAGGAACGGAAAGAAAATATTTTTATGAAATACTTAGTTTCATCACAATCCTAGGTATTAGAAATTTAGTTAGTCATGGAATTAAAAACAAAAACAAATAATATTAGTACTACTATTCGCATGAAATAAGAACAATAATTAAAAAGAGAATTTCTATTATATAAATAAAAGAAAGTGACAAATACTCCCTGACAGTAGTACCACAACTGATTGGAATAAGAGAAAGGACAAACTCTAAATATCTTACTCCTTCCTACACTAGTGAAAAACTGAGAAAAAGAAAATAATAAGTGGTGCCTTTCTCTCTTTCACAAGAGGTCTATTTATAAGGAAAAATAACCTTGAACCCTAATTGAACTTGGACACTTTGATTCCCTTTCCATGTAGGATTCAACTTCCTAGTAGCAATCAACTTCTCACAAAGATCTTCTAGATGGACTTTTCTTTCTCTTGTTGGATTTGACTTTTACACCAATATTGTTCCACCTCTTTCCTTTTCCTTGTAGAATTCTTCTTGGATATTCCTTATATGAATAAAAGCATTAAATATCCCTTGATCATCAAGATTTTGACTTTATTGCAACAATTATTAAATCCTACAAAATAAAATAAAACATATTAATTTAATAAACTAATATAATTAAAAGGACAAAATTAGGGATAACAAAATGTATGAATTACGTGTTTATCAAATACCCCCATACCTAACTTTTGCTCGTCCTCGAGTAAAATAAATAAAAATAAAAATAAATTAAACAAAAATTACACTACCCCATTTTCGTAGGAAACACGATTGCACTTAGCATGTGCAACAAGCCTTTAAACCCCAAGGTTACCTCAAGTGGACGAGTTGTGTCTTGTGAGGGTTTGCAGTAAATATACCCACAAAATTCAAAAAATATTTTTGGATTCAACAAATTATGACATTGAAAGAAAGCTTCTAAATATCTATGGGCATTATACCTAAGCAAGATTAAATTCAAAATCACACTTTCACCTTATCAAAAATACTCTATCTTCATTTTAGACACCATCCTTCATTAAATCAATTTCATGTGATGCATGCATGTGTATGTGATGTAACTCTTAGTAGGGATTTTTACCATGAAAATCAAGCAAACTCATTTTTCTTTGTTTTTTTTTTCTTTTTCCTTCCTTTTCTCCAAATTTTTTTTTTTTAATTCTTGACTTGTGCAATGTCTCATTTTCTTAGGCTTTTCGAGTTACCCATGTAGAAGCGAAGGTTGGACCAATGACTCCCAAACCAGGATGGCTTTAGGGCACTAGGTGTAGAGATACCCCTAAGGATTTACTAACTCGAGTAACAAAGGCCACAAAATTTAGATTAGTCAAGCTGCTTTTATTCATCATACTTTTCAGCGTGAATACCGATGCTTCCCGAGGCTTGGATACCCAGTTATTTCGTTTAATGGACATTGAAGCAGTTATTTATTTCTTTTTCTTTTTTTTTAAACTTTTCTCAACTTCATTTTTTTTCATTCTTTCTTCTTCTTTTTTTTTTTTTTTTTTTTAAGAAATTACTCGAATCATGATTTATACCCCACAACTAAGAATTAGTGCAAACGTGAAATGCCAAAAATGCTTGTGAAATCAATTTTAAATCCAGATGGTGTTTTGAACTAAGATTTCGTATCTTATCAAAAATTCAAGAGTTCTAAATCTTTCAATCTCACTCATGCGTTTTGCTCCACAAACACTTATTAGAATTAATTCAATTCATAATAAGTCAAACAAAAATTTTAATTTTTAATTTTTTTTTTTTTGTTTCTCTTTTTTTTTAAAAAAAATAAAAAAAAATCTAATACAAACAAATTCTCCCCATACCTAAATCATGCATTGTCCTCAATGTATGCAAATGAAGAAAAGAGAACAAAGATGTGAAAAAAATTATACCTTGAATGCGGGGCATTTGTTTTGCAAGAAAATGTGGTGAGAAAGAAAACAAATGTACATATCTGCAAATTTTATGCATCCTAAAAACTATGCGACTGTAAATGATCAGTGATACAAACAAGCAACCTAAAGTGGATTTCGGATGATTTTTTCGTGAGAGGTCCAGGTAATTGGAAATAGTTAGAATGTGCAACAGAAGAACAATTGTGTGCATACCCGACTGATTCTTTTAAAATTGAGTCAAGGAAGGATAACGAAGAATGATAGTTCCTTTTAAAAAAATTCTAACTTCATAAAAGCTATCCAAACTTGCCATCCATATTCGTTACCAAGGGGCACTAAAACATTTTCATCATTTTGAATAACTGTTAGACCAAGATGTTTAGGCACCACTGGATTAACACATGCATTATCTAAAATGGGAGATATGATCTCATTATCTAAACATGGAAGATTGTCATTGTCCACAACCTTTGGTTCATTTGTTAAATCACATTTAGTGTTTCTGGAAGACGCGTCGGATGGACCCAGTAGACTTAAAATGATCATAAGAGGATTTAAGGTCAATTTGATTCTCTTGAAAATGCTCAAAATGTGTCAAACTTGATTCAATTATAGGTTCCAATCTAGAGTAAGATTTTTGGGTCATGGAGTCCAACATCTCATTGACCTCATTTAAGTATTCGATTTCATCCAAATTTTGACCAAAATGATTTAGACAAAAGTTAATAATTTCATCTTCCCAGTAAGTTCATTTCCGACATTTTACTCAATCATGTTTCACTTCAACAGATTTGGTCGAACAAATCACTAGTTTGCTCTCCCATTATTAAACACATTTAAGTCGATTGTCATGTTTCCAAATGTCAATTTCATTAGTCCATTTCTACAATTGATTAACGCATTAGAAGTTGCTAGAAATGGTCTACCTAAAATTACAGGAATCTGACCCTTGGGATTGACAACAGGCTGGGTTTCAAGAACAACAAAGTCAACAGGGAAGACAAAATCACCAACCTTAATAAGTACATCTTCAACTATTCCTTTTGGCACTTTAATGGAATGGTCAGCTAGTTGGAGTGTGACACTTGTCTTTTTCAACTCTCCTAAGCCTAAGGTTTCATACACAGAAAATGGTAACAGGTTCACACTAGCTCCTAAATCAAGCAAAGCCTTTTCAATTAATGTGTCACCTATGATGCATGAAATAGTAGGACAACCGGGTCCTTATACTTCACAGAGGACTTGACATGACAAGATAGAACTCACATGGGAACATTAGAAAAGCTTTCTTAGGAACATGAGTGGTTCTTTATGTGTGCACAAATCTTTTAGACATTTAGCATATGAGGGAACTTGTTGAATGGCATCTAGAAGAGGAATGTTAATTTTCACTTGTTTGAACACTTCTAAAAATTTGTCCAACCGGGCCGGCCTTTGTTTGAAATAAGTCTTTGAGGAATGGAGCTTTTGGTTTGAAGATTTTTTAGTTGACTTTCATAAGGTGTGGTTGAATCGGGTTTTGAAACATGATTAGTGGATGGGCCTCTTGACTCGAGTTTGTGGGATTTTCAGTTGGGTTGACTTTGAAGGCGGATCGTTAGATTCAACATTTAATTTTTCTCTTCTTCATTATCAATTCCAAAGATGATTGTTAAAATAATTTCCGGACCACTAAAGAAATTACTGAAATTCACATGATTGACTTGGTTGTTTTCAAGTGAATTAACATGATAAGGTTTTTAGTAGGGAATGAAAATTTTGGATTGGTCTCGGGTTGACTAGGAAGTTTACCCTTCTCTTTTCACTAAGCTGCGGTGTGAATTGACTCATTTGGATCTTTAAGCGAGAAATGGCTTGGTTAGTGTTTCTTTGAGATTTTATTAAAGTTTCCACACTCTTCTAAGGTGCTCACACTCTTCTCAAGGTGTTAAGTCTCCTCTCACTTTCAATAGAAAAACCCGGTGGATATTGAGGTCTTTGGATTTGAATTTTAGTACGGACCGAGTTTGACTTTTGGTAAGGTTGAAAAGATTGATTTAGATATCTTGATTGACTGATTTGAAGAATTATTTGGGTAGGGTCCTTGGTTCCATGCAAAATTAGGATGATTCCTCCAACCAGGATTATAAGTGGGTGCAAATGGGTCATTCCTAGGTCGTTGAAACATTGCATTGACTTGTTCATATTCTTCAAATTGGGGCACGACTCTAGGACATTCCTCAATCACATGGCTTGGTGAATTACACTTTAGACACAAAGGTGTAGGTGTTGAGACTTGGTTCACGTGTGATCCCCTAGTTTCTAAATCTTCAAGTCTTTTAAGTACACCAGCCAACTTAACTTCTGTAGCAATTGAATTGTCAATTGTATGAACACCCCTAGATGAACTAGGTTTATCTGTCTCTCGGGTGGTTTCCCATTGCATGGTTTTTTCTGCTAAGTCTTCTAAAAACTCCCAAGCCTTCTCCTCATCATTATTCAGAAAATCCCCTTGACACATTGACTCTAACATTGTTGTTTTAGTGGGATAGTCTAAACCTTCATAGCAATTTGACACAATCTCCATTTCTCAATTCCATGGTGTGAACCTTTGGGATAACAAATTTTTAAATCTATCAAAATATTTCCAAAAGGACTCTTTTTCAAGTTGGCAAAATTGATGAATTGCAGTCCTAATTTTAGCAGTTTTATGATTAGGAAAATATTTTTTTAGAAATGTAACGACAAATCCCTCCCAGGTTGATATGGAATTATTTGGTAAGCTATATAACCACTTTTTAGCATTATCTTTTAAAGCAAATGTTATAAATCTTAGCCTAATTGAGTCATCAGACAATTGTTGGATTTTCATTAAGGCACAAACTTCCTCAAATTCCTGAATAAATAAATATGCATCTTCTATCCCCGTAAACCTAGGTAACATATTTATAAAATGTGGCTTAAGTTCAAAATTATTACCGATTCTGGGTGGTAGACTAATACATGAAGGTTGGGCAGAGCGGGAAGGATAACATCGATCCCTTAAAGAAACAGTTTGGGCGCCCTCCATTTTTGTTAAAGTGAGATCTTTTAAAGTGAATCCGAAAAATCAAGTTTTCTCACTAATCGGGATGTTTCGTCCCTAATCCACAATTTTTGCATACACTAATTAACAAATAATCAGATAAGCACAACAAAAATAAAAATTAAAAATAAAAAAAAATAAATAAATAAAAAATTACTTCTAAGGTTAACCTAAATAAAATCTAGACAGCTCCTAACTGTTCCAAGTTACACCGCAAGGTCCACCAAATTAAATTAATCATACCACTAGCTAGTAAGTGTAAGTGTAAGAAGGCGGAGTCTCTCCGTGAATCACGGTGACTAACTAAATAACCACACAATCTTTAGGCGTATACCTTTTGAACCACTTGCTGACACACGATGGTTTGATTAATTTAAAATTGAGACTCTCTTGGAGTTTCTTGTCTAATTGAGCTCGAGAGTCCTAGGGGCCAACGTCTACTTGATTTTATTAGGTCATGGTCATGCAAAATGCAAATTGGGTTGTTTGTGGGCGAGGAAGGGTGATGAAATCTCCACCTTATCTTATTACAGTTGTGCCCTTAATGTTAGATTAAAGATAAAATGCACAAATAAAAGAAACTATAAACAAATAAAATGTCCTAAAACTATGTGAATTACGAAAGAAGGAGAAATTTTAACGTACCTCAATCCTCCAGCAATCACCACAGTTTATATTTGACAAAAAAAAAAAATAGTAAAAAAAATAAAACCTAACAGGATGTGCTCTACGTGAGTGAATGCATGAATGCGACAAAAAAAAAAATATATAAATAAAAAAAAACTAAACTACTATTTTTTTTTTTTTTTTTTTTAAAAAAATATGGAGATACGAATACCGAAGAAAGCACAGCAACAAAATCTTTATCTTTTCGCTTCTTCGATTCCGCTTCAATAATCCTGAAAAAAAAATGAGTTAAAACTAATTCGAATAAATAAAAATTAAGGGATAAATAAAAATTAAGTCTAGTCCCCGACAACGGCGCCAAAAATTTGATGTGTTAAAAATATGTAACTGCAAGTGCACAGTGTCGAATTGAAGAACTGGCAAATACAGGTCGAACCCACAGAGACTAGATTAATTCTTTAATATATCCTTAATTAATATTTTAGGCAAATTAGAAATAAAAATGATGGAGAAGATTTTTTAACTAAATTATGCAAACTATTAATTAATAATGAAAACTATTAATGAGAAAAGATACCTAGGAATTAGAATCCACCAAACATTAACATAATAAATAATTTCTTATTTCTAAATCAATTACCAAATTATTTTCCTTCCTTTAAAAATAATGATTCATATAATTAATATGGGCAAGCATAAGTTATGAAAAATTCACAGATTAACTATAACTTATCAAAACCTACATAATCAATATAAAAATCATATGCAATTTATACAGAGGAAAATATGAAGGTGAAAATAATTAGGCATTAATTTAGGAACGGAAAGAAAATATTTTTATGAAATACTTAGTTTCATCACAATCCTAGGTATTAGAAATTTAGTTAGCCATGGAATTAAAAACAAAAATAAATAATATTAGTACTACTATTCGCATGAAATAAGAACAATAATTAAAAAGAGAATTTCTATTATATAAATAAAAGAAAGTGACAAATACTCCCTGACAGTAGTACCACAACTGATTGGAATAAGAGAAAGGACAAACTCTAAATATCTTACTCCTTCCTACACTAGTGAAAAACTGAGAAAAAGAAAATAATAAGTGGTGCCTTTCTCTCTTTCACAAGAGGTCTATTTATAGGGAAAAATAACCTTGAACCCTAATTGAACTTGGACACTTTGATTCCCTTTCCATGTAGGATTCAACTTCCTAGTAGCAATCAACTTCTCACAAAGATCTTCTAGATGGACTTTTCTTTCTCTTGTTGGATTTGACTTTTACACCAATATTGTTCCACCTCTTTCCTTTTCCTTGTAGAATTCTTCTTGGATATTCTTTATATGAATAAAAGCATTAAATATCCCTTGATCACTAAGATTTTGACTTTATTGCAACAATTATTAAATCCTACAAAATAAAATAAAACATATTAATTTAATAAACTAATATAATTAAAAGGACAAAATTAGGGATAACAAAATATATGAATTACGTGTTTATCAACACTCAAGACATTTTCTATACCATATCTAGTTTCTAAAAGCAGTTTAAATAATTCATTCAATCAGACACCATAAAATGAACTTAACATAATTGATTCATAGACTGCAATATCAGCACCAGGAAAAGAACATAACTCGGAAATTGTTGTCAATACAGCAGAAATTCGATCATAAGCAGGATAGCAATCCTTCATTAACTTCACATCCTCTAGTATGGAGGTTACCCATTCTTGGTCATGGATGGGAGCAGACCATATGGGCCCACCCATATTATAAGATTTCCCACAGTCGCTGCACTCTTGAAGAACAACAGGACCAAACCCGGGTAGATATCTTACACTGTTATTCTGGAAAAGAAAGAGCAGAAAGAAAAACACAATACAAACCAAGTTTTGTCAGAAATTCAAAAGTGATAGATTCGTAAACGAAACCCGTAATCTTAATTCTTAACTCAGAAATATTAGTAGTCATTCACAGAACATGGAAAGTCTCGAATATAGGTCACTAATGAAAGGGAAAGAACTTCAAATTGCTTCAATTTTACTAAATGACTTTCATTATAAAAGTATACTTGCTACTGAGATGCAAAACACCGGATATGGGTACGACGAAATACAGGTGCAAGGAGCCTAGAATATGGGAAATCTCAAAAAATTAGAATATGGATATGGATATGATATGCTAATTCATTTATATATTAAACTTGAATTACAATATCGTCAAAATACATAACAAAAGAATATGATACTAATTTTACAAATCAATAGCAAATCCATTTGAAGAACTACACCAATAATGATTAAAATAATAATAACAATGAAAAAAAAAAGTAAACAAACACATTTTGAGTTGACAAAATCCTAAGTTCCAAAGATAGAGGGAAATTAAGAGAGCGATAGATGCAAAAAGATAAAGATCAAAAATAGCTCATGGAAATGCCTAGTACCATGATGTGATTTAATTTTTAGGTCATTATGTTAGTTTAGTTATGAGTTCCTTGCAACTTATGATGTCACAATTTAACCCTATAAAAGACAAAAAGAAATTATAACTTTATTCATACTATATTCACACGTATCCCAATCTTATTTATTCCATATTTGTGCCGCATCCGATTTAATTTTTGGTATATAGAATGAACTACTCAATTTTGCACTTCTTGTCTACCTGTATTATTGTATCCTATATAGGCCGAGAATCGACACCCTGTGGCAACGATGTACTCACTAGGGCCCAGTTGGCACAAACAAAAGATTGAAAGGAAATCGGTCAGAGCCCTTGCCTGCTGTCCTTAAAACCCTGATCTTGACCTTTCACACTCCCAATAATTTGAGCAAAAACAGGGCTACGGGACAGCTTCAAATGGTTGTTAACTGATTAATTTCACATCACTAAACCCATGGTCTAAAATATAGATATCATTAAGATCACCAGCATTACCACCCAAAAGGGAGAAGAAACCAGGATATAGTGGAAAAACTACATCACTGTCTAAACACTGTTAGCAACTGCATATTGACTCCAAAAGCCTGGCAAATGAAAGTAAGAAATAACCAAAATTTCGAAAAATAACAAGCAGGCATGCACACACAAAAAGTAGAAGTTATGTTAAAAGTAAAAGTAGGACTTCAATATTTTTCACTGTAATGTTTCTCCTATGCATATATATATATATATATATATATATATATACATACTGCAATTAAAGGAGAAAAACATTTGAGAGTCCGAACATGGTCATATCTGATACATTTTGACATGGTGGAATAACAATGAGAAGATTATACCTTGGACACAGTCCTTCCAATTGGTTGAAGATGAAAAGAATCACAACCAATGCATTGATAAATGTATGAGAGCTTAAGAGGAGTACTCTTCATTGCACTCGCTGAACTGTAATCAATATTTCATATCACAGTCAGATGGAACAAAATTTGAAAACCTATAGGCTATGTCAAGAAGGGAAAAATCTTATAATCCTAACACTTGGGCCAGATCACTCCACTAGTTAATGTAAGGCAACGAAAGATAATCAACAGATACTTACGTGTATACACGGACAAAAACGCGTACATAGAAGTCCATCTGAACAGATAAGATGGGAACAATATATCGTTTGTATCGATTTGCATGGCTCTGCAATCAATAAAGCATACAATTAACTTTAGAACTCTTGAAAATGAAAAAGGAAGAATAGAATCATAAAAAGAAAATACTTTTATGTGATTGGCATAACATTATTGATTGAAAAAGCTAACTCATAGAAAACCAAGACAGAGAAACAGCTAGTTGTAAAAACTAAAGTACCTCAATGCAGGCAAGAAGGATTCGCAAGGCCATTTCGTGGCAATATTTTGCTCTCAATGGATAGGAACCATATCTAATTAAGCAGCATAAGATTAGCCCACATCTTTCCGTAACGTAAAAATATTGTTCTGCCCAAGGTAACCAAATTACAGAACCTTACTTGGAATAGCAAACCTCCCCATTACCATCACAGAGAACTGCCATATCAGTTGATGTGCACATTAACATGCCCCCATCAACAACCGATTGAATTGCTGAGTCCAGGAACACAGAGGGTGAACCATAAGGATCAAGATCAACCTGAAACACCAACGAGCAGGAAAAGTGTGAACTATGAATCATTTACCAGGAGTAACCCATAAACTACGCTAAGCGTTTTTTCTTCAAGATAAAATAAAAAGGAAACTTAATTACAAACACCAAGTATAGATGACTAATATAACTGAACTCACTTCCATCCACACAAAAATAGACAAACATTAAAATCCTTTCAATTTAATTTTCAGAAATAAACAACCAAAATGTATTTGCAGGGAAAGAATGTCAATTTTCAAATGAAGGAAAAGAGTTGCATAAGATAAAATAATTACATCATACCATGTCAAATTCTTTAGGGTGGGTGAGCATATAAACTCGAGCATCAGCAAGTTGTGACTCTACTTTTGAAGATGCCACTGTGCCATTAAATTTTATGTTTCTCCTGCAAGCTTCAACAGATGCTGCAAAAAGAGCAATGGTTGTACTTCAAATGTATCGGTCCAATAAAGCAGTACATAAGATGTATCTTAATTTGAAACCAAACTCTACACTTGATATTTCAACTTTTAACAAGAAATACACAGAATATAAAAGTATATATCAAGATGAGTGTGCATAGAAGCAAGCATTTTGAAATAGTTATATGAGCCCATTTATAGATATTTCAACTTTTAACAAGAAATACACACATATACAATATTATATATCAAGATGAACACCTTCCTTTAAATCAAGAAACATAAGACCATTCTGAATTTGGCATTATCAAACACAGCACTGCTGAAAATTTGAAGGTACCTTTATCATTGTCCAGTCTACAACTTTACCAATCCCTTCTACTTCACGTGCATGTCTTAGAGCCCTTAATCCTGAAGCTGACAAAGCCTATCAACCAAATGAAAAGCACGTTCATAAGCTATTTAAGAAGGACAATGAAAATCTACAATTTTCATAACAAAAAATATGATTGATAAAACAAGTAATGATCACAAAAACAAAGGATCAATAGCAACCTCGAGCACTATTGGTGGCTTTAGTTCCCCTCGAACTTTTTCTTGTTGGGTTTCAAGTGGCTCTTCTGAGATGCTACATGGCTTGTCATGAGGCATCTCTTCTGAAACTTCAGATTCTCCATTAGATTTTCCATTACGAGATTCAATGGGTGCTTCTGGTTCAGAAGCAGGCTCTTCTGGTAACTTTGATGGTGTTTTTCTTCTTCTGGACATGATTGTTTCATGCTCTTGTTTCCGTTTTGATATAAATGCTCTCAAGACAGCAATAGATATATCTCTGTTGTTAACCTGGTGTTCATAGCTTTCAGGGTCAGAATCTTCATTACTAACCAATATTCCCCCGAAAATAAAAGGACAAAAAATTATTCATATGGTTTGTCTACCCATGGTAAATTATTTACTGTGAAGTGTAATATAATTGCGACATTTGAACCGCAAAAAATGAAAAAGAATGGACCTTTGAAGAAATCAAACTTGGAAAGAAACAGTGAAACACAAATGATGATGCTTAACTAGCCATTCTCCTATTCTTTTTGGTTAACTTTTGCTGTAACACTGAATTGTGGTGTTTCCAAAGTCGCAATTCAACTTCAACTCTATAAGGACGTAGAGGTACAATGTTTAAATAGATAGAGATGACCAGTAGAAATTTTTCTTCCACATAATGAGGTTTTCAAAAGCTTCTAATCCTTATTCTAAGACTACATAATGTGATCTGAAATTAAATAGTCACACAGCAGGATTTAGGTTCCATCTGGGCTGAATTTTAAAATTGAGAACAGATTGTTGCAAACTTCTAGTAATCATGAATCCTAATACCGATACAGACAACAAAGCCTTGTGACATTTCATATAGAAAACAGTTTAACTTCAAAACACATTTAACCTAATTAGTTGTAGGCCTGTGGCCCTGTGCCTGTGGATTCCCACAATGGTAAATATAGGGAGAGATGATAATTAGATTCCTAGTTAATTAAGCTGACAAGACAAGATCCAAGATTATTAACTCCTAATCCTAATAATACCTAATGCCAGTAGATATGATCTCATTCATAATCAACAGGGTAGATTGAAGAAACACATTTGTTGCATAATAAAATTCACAACCAAACATGTCCTTCTAGTTTAATTTAAACACGCGTCCAAGTCATTATGTTTCAAGAACTAAAAGCCCCGACTTCTTCAAAGCTACTAAACCAAATGGACAAAACCTAAAAGTGTATCCAATAATCATACCAACAATATACAAACCATTGGAATAGAAATTCAAATAGCACCCCTAAAGTTAAAAATATATTTTCTCCCTTCAAAATTATAATATAATAGTCTTTAGAAAGTCAGACTTTGAGACATTTTATCATCAAACAATAAACCTTACAATGAAGTACTTTTTAGATAGTTCGTAATATCCACCATTGACTAAAATTAAATGAATCCGTGTTAATTTTGAGTTTGAAAATGTTTTAAGTTACTTCAAAAAGTCAATAATGATTTTATATTGTGGACCTGATGGAGTACAAAACTATAATTTCAGTGAACACAACAACTGAAGAGCAATGACAAACTAGAAGTTCAAATTAGCATTAACATGCCCCGTAATAGCCATCAAATAAAACAATTTAACACCCCTACCATACACTGGCAGTGGCCAGATAAAACTTTGTAAATTTTGTATGCATTACATAACTGTGAGTGATTACCCTTATGAATTCAATTTTAATTACAGACCCATAAAAAATAAACATATAAAACTCATAAAACATTGTCCTGTCACTGAAAACTGATATACAAAAGGAAACAATTCATAAACAAACTTATCATATATAAAAGGAAACAATTCATAAAAAGACCTGTGTTTTGTTATAAAAGACTTCATTTTTGGCGTGCATGAGAATCTCAGCTTCTCCCTCTTTAATAACGGTGAAATCATTGAGATCAAAAGACATGGCTTTGCTTGTCCGCTTCTCTTCGTCCCCTGTTTTCTCATCACCGCCCATATCTTAAAGGCAATATTTTAACAGGGTTTTTCAGCTTACGGGGCGGAAGCGGGGGAGGTGGTGGTGGCGGCGGCGGAAGAGAGAGGGAAGGCCGAAAGGGCTTTAGTCCTTCGGAAGATGTTTGTCAGTTTTCGAAAAGAGTCAGAGGATGAGACTAGTGGCCAGTGGGGGGAGTTAGTTGGAAATATAAAACCCCCTATTATAAATTATAATGAAGGGGGTTTTAATCGTAATAGCCACCCAAAATAATGACTATTTAATTGTAGTAATTACGAAATTATAATTTTGTTTTCCCTTATCTTTATTAGTGAAAGAATAGATCATGCTCCCTTCATTTTAAAATATAAGTTTATTATTGAACTTTAAAAATAAATTTAAAAATCTTTTAAAATTTAAAATTGACATAAATTTTTTAATTTTAATTAATATACTGATGAATATTTTGAAGTATCTAACAAATACTACCCATTAAAAGATTTTATATTTCGTAATTGTCAACAAATTATTATAAATTTAATTTTGAAAATGTCTTCTTTTAAAAAATTAAATACTAAACTTATAAATTTGGAACATAGAAAGTATATAATATAACATTGTTTAATAAATAAATATAGAAATAAAGTTTGGTAAAAGAAAATATTTGTTGTCAAAAAGATTTGGAAGGGTGAAAGGTCAATAAAATAAAAATTAAGAAGGAAATTTTAGACGAAAGATGAGATAGTTTAGGGTTTAGTGATATAGACTCACTTTACATGCAAAATTATAGGTTCTAAGATCAGATGATTTTATTTTTTAAAATTATTTAATGTTTTATATAATACAGAAGAATTAACCACAATTTTTATAAAATTATCCATCATGAAAAAATATTAGAGATAGAGAGTATGAGATAAGTATATGATAAAGAATATTATAAATAATTAATATTATATTTAATATAATACAATTATTTTTTTAATTCTTGTGTGCAACTCTACAACGTCATATATTATTACGAATACAAAAAATTACAAACATAAATAGTTGCCCAAATCTCCTCCATTTATTTTAATTAATGTTAGTGGCTAGCCAAATCTCCTTCATTTATTTTAATTAATATTAGAGTAAAAAAGACAATTTTTTTAGGAAAACGTATCTTATTATTTTTATTTGAAATTTTCACTTTAGAAAAAAGAAACAGAATATACATAATCGCTAAACTCTCCACTTTATGAGGGGAACGATAACAAAATACCTCAATCCATGCTAACAGCTCATGATCAGGTGTGTAACTACTTAATTATTTCCATCCATGGTGTTCAATATTGTATGAGTTCTACTGCTTGAGTTTCTAACTTATTGGGTTCGTCTATGTTATGGTGTTCAATATATTAGTATATAAATTGTACGGGTTTTATATATATATATATATAGACTCTAACAATTCCTTTTTGGACCGTTGATCAACTTATTGGAAAGATGAGATTGAATCATAATTCTACCAAACCGTCACAGCTTGTTGTGTCTAAATAACAACCTTTTATTTTAATATAAGGGTCTCACATATTCAACATGTTGTCAGTATAATTAAACAAAACGAATTTTTAATATTAAAAAAGTCTCAACCGGCACAGTTTGTACCGGTCGGGTATTTTTTTTTTACGCATTTTTCTATTATATGTCACGACTCAGCACATTAAAATCACATAAAAAAATTAAAAATAGGTCAGCCGGTACAGGTTATTGCGACTAAGAATAAAAAAAAATTAAAATTTATGTCTACCTCTTGCATGATTAAGAAAAATAAACAAATAGATAACTAACGTACAAACAATACCATTGTATTTAACTTTGAGCTCTCATCTTGTACGGACTTTCAAGCTTGTATTAATAATTATATAAAAATGTATTCATTCATTACAAAAATGATGATTCATAAAATAAAGCAATTAACAATTCCAGGCGGACACCGAATAAATGGGTCGATCATGCCAACATATCATTAAACTAGCCCTTTGACTAATTATTTTATAACCCTCCAACCCATAAGCCTCCACTAATCGCCTAGCGTCCTCCATAGTAGCATGCCATAGGCGCACCGGCTTGAACCCTGCTCCACCAAACCTTACCATCCATTTTGCGTACTTCTCATGCCTTTCCTCCCTCTCTACCCCATCACATGCCACAATATCCACAATTTCTTTTCCAAACATTTCTTCTAACATAACTCGCTCCCCAACCCCAACCCCAACCCCAACCCCAACCCCAAAAGTGGCATCAATTGAATCAAATAACGCGCTATAATAATGTAACCCTTCCACAAATCGATCCACTAACCGACTCGAGTTATGATCCGACTCTTGCTCGATCAACAACATTACCTTGGGTAACATCGAGTGTACCATGCCTAAAAAATCACTAATTCCATCATTTTTGTTGAACCCCACCCCCACCCGATCATCATCTTCGGCTAATAAAGTGTGAAGTTTTAATATGGATGTGAAAGCCAATGCTTCGCCTGATCTTACCTTGAGCATCTCTTTGGTAAGCTCTCTTAGGCTCACATTTACTGGATTGAATTGAAATGACATGTCCAAGCTACCAGCCTCTTCTACAAGCTTAGCCCCCAGTTTGTCTAGTACTACTTTGTTGCTATGGACACAGGTGATCTTCATGTGTGGAGGAGGATGCCCATGTGCTGTTTTTGCACAACTCCGAAGAAGTGGAATCCACAACTTTGGGTCACCCGAACCCAAATCAACTATATGGATCACGCGCTCCTCCGACATGGACTGAAGTAGGACTCGGGTTATAATGGCATAAGTAAAGCCCAGGTAAGGAAAGGCTTGAGCGTAGATGGACATGGTCTTCTCCATTTCCACGCGTGTTGGCCTAGCATGATTTAGGGCCTTATAGAGCCCGGGCCAGCGCCTAACAAGCCGAACCGCCAAGGCAGAGGCGAACCGAGCGGCGAGTCGCTGCATGGAGTCGCCAGAGACTGAGGCAAGGCTGGAGATTTTACGGAGGCAGGCGTCGGCGCGCTGGAGGTTACCGGAGGACGCATGATTGGCGCAAGCTAACAGGAGGTGGATGAGTTTAATACCTCTTTCTTCAGGTTTTAAGGTGTGAAGGTCAGAATTAGGAGATGATGATAAAGTGAGGGACAATGTCACGTCTGGGTTTAGTGATGTAGTAGGTGAAGAACTCATTGGGACTTTAATTTCTAGTATAGGAAGGTGGTGCTGTGCTACTAAATGCAGAGAAGGTGTTTGTTTTATGATACTAGTAGTTTAGGGAATCAATTGAAAGTAGGGGGCAGGTGAGAGTGTGTGGAACACTAGCTCTTGGAATTATGTAACATGTCCAAATTGGATAGTACAAGCAAGAATGAAGAAAATTATGTAAATTGACCATTGGAGTTTGGTCAAATTAATTTGTTCAACTTGTTTTTTCCTTTGCTTTACTTTACTTTGTTGCCTTAAAAAATGCTCAATTATTTATCTATGATGTTCAGACTACAACTTTCCATTGCTCAAGACATATATATTGTTGAACATTTGGATGTATGGGAAAATCCGTTGAACCCCAGACACAGGTACGAGTTGTGAACGGTCAATCTTTTGCATTCTTTGTTCACATTTTAGTGGACTTAGCCGCACGCGGTAGATCTAGCCAAGTATCTTGCAAATACGATTGGATTGATTTATGAACGTACAAGATATGAAATTAGCTACATCACCAATTAAAATTTTAGAAACATCATTATTGAATTATTAAAAGTTTGTTAGAGTAACTAATTGAACATCATTATTGTACTAAATAAAACAGCAGAAAGCTTTTTTGTCTCAATACCTAAGTAGAACTCATTAAGAATTAAGAAATGAATAAAGAAAATCAATACAAAGTCAAGAGATTTTTATGATTTGGTTCAATTTGTTTTCTACTTGTACTCGCATTAATTATAGCCATAGGATAATGTTTATATTAGTAAGTAGAATCGTAAATATTAAATACTCCCTCCATCCCACAGTTATAGGCTGATTTCTTTGGCACATAGTTTAAGAAAATTAGTTTAAGTGATAATTTTAACAAAAAAATTTCACATATACCCCTTAATATGAAATTAATGAATAAATTAATTACTCCTTACTTATCACATTGGAACTCTTAACTTCATTGATTGTTGGTATAATTGTCTTTTATACACAAATTATGTTAAACTAGTAAAGCCTAAAAAGTTGAATTCTTTTATTGAGAATATAACAACATTAAATATGGTGATAAAAATAATGACATTGAAGGTTGTTTCTTTAAAAAAAGAGTAATGGTTGAATATTTATTATAAGGGCATAAAAGTAAAATAATGAACCAACTAAATTTTATAAATAGTAAATAACTTATATATTGGGACATCTCAAAATAAAAAATCAACCTATTATAACTATTGGACGGAGAGAGTATGAGATTAGTTGACTAACAAGCACTTACGCTTGTTTCTTTGGCAAGGCCGGTTTAGATGAGTTTGTATTAGCAGAAAACTTGGTGGTATATTAGGCCAAACTAATCGTCACAGCCGAACAAATGCGGGGGCTTAACACCTAATTCATGTATATCATCATTACGATTAAGGCTGTAAAATGAGTAAATAGTTTAGATTTGATCCGTATTTGCTCAACTAAAAGTTCGATTCGAGTTCGACTCGAAATATAAATGATTCAAATATGAACAAATTTAAAGTTTAAAAAATTACTCGAATCTCCTCAAATTGCAATTTTTTATTGATACTCGGATCATATTCGTTCGAAAAATTTAAACTGTTCGGGCTCGATTCGAGATCCTGTTCGGCTCGATAGCTAAACGAGCCTCAATCAAACCTTATTTCATACTCGATAAATTTTTCAAATCAAATTAAAATATTAATACGTACTGAGTTTTAATATTATTTATTATTTTAATTTGAAATTTACTATTAAATATTTATATTATTTAATACTTTAATTTGAAGTTTATTAGTAAATTAGTAAATATTAATATTAATATTTTATGAGATTAATTACCATATATATATACGTATTAGTATTTCAATTTCAATTTTAATTTGAATATTTAATATTTAATAGTAAATTTTAAATTAAAATATTAAATAATATTAATTATGAATATTATTAGTAAATTAGTAAATATTAATAATATTTAATATTTTAATTTGAAGTTTACTATTAATATTCATAATTAATATTATTACTAATTTACTAATAATATTCATAATAGGAAAAGGGAAGCAAAGGGCCAAGGAAAAAAGGGATGCAACAGAGAAGAAAAATGGGAAGGCCTGGCGCTACAGGCTGTACGTAGCGGCAGGAAAGAAAAGGGGGAAGGCATGTCACTACAGCCTGTAGTGACAGGGTTGATCAATAGTGTTCATGACAACCGGTTGCCATGGATTAATTCTCATATATATATATATATATAAATTACATTATAACTATTCAATTATATATTTAACTACACTTATTAGTACTAATTATGTAAGTTACATATTAGTAATAATTAGGAGTTAAATAGAATTTGAACAGTCTCACTATTTTCCTTTTGTTCCAAAATAAAATAAACTTCTATTAAATAGAACTAAGGAAAAATAGTTTTATCAAACAACTTTCTATCAATCCCCCATTTGTTAGGAAAAACAATTTTTCATCCAAATAACTTTCTATCAAACAACTCTAAGGCATGTCTGCATAAAAGAGGGTGTGATGAACATTGAACCTTCCCTTAGAGTAAATAACTCAAAGTCACATCGAAGTTGAAGGTGTCCTTAGAATGAACCTCTACTTCTATGTGATATGTGTGACGCCCCCAAAATAGGTATACACAACCCATTCTGAGTCTCCAAATACATGGTACAGAATACAAATACAACTTAATTATACAACATGAGCTGAGAGTTTTAACACGAATATTGTCTTCTAAACAATATTCAAACTCAAATGGAGTCCTCATTGCAATTATTTTCACACTATTTCATAGAATAGTAAGGACTACTACAGCCACCATCGCGGACCGTCACTCCGTTCCCCGACTAGTCCCGACTACGTTCTCATTTCCTGAAGAGAACAATGAAAACAAAGGGTGAGCTCAACTAATCCAGTAAAGAATATTATGACTAAGATAATTCATTTATAAATAGTCTTCATCAAAATAAATCAGAGATTTAGAACATATGGTAGATAATAAAAGTTTTCAAGTATAATTGCAGCGGAATTAACAATCCATAAGTAGAACATAATTAATGTCTACTATCTTTTCCAAATTAAAAGTTCATCGTTAATATTTCATTCCTGTAATACTCATCAACAGTTCTTTGTTATACCCAAGACGAATAAAACTTTCATCACTTGTCTTCACTTGAACCACTAAAGATTATAGTTAAATTCACAGTTCATATTTATAATCATGTAAATCAATAGTTTCTCTTTTTCATAAAGGCTTAATAGAACGTTTACTCAATATCTTTACCCCAAAGGCTAAAGATATTTAAATGTAATAACAATGATTATACTAATCAGTTGTCTATCTTTGCACTACGGGTCAAAGATATTCAACTATAAAACCAATGGTCATGATCATACCAATCAATTGTATGTCAGTGCACTACGGCCAAAGACATACTGTGACGCCCCCAAAATAGGAATACATCACCTATTCTGAGTCGTCAAATACATGGTACAAAATAAAAATACAATCTTAATTATATAACAAGAGAGCTGTGAGTTTAAATACAAATATTGTCTTCTAGACAATATCCACTCTCAGAATAAGTCCTCATTACATTTATTGTCACACTATTTAACAGAATAGTTAGGACTACTAGCTAATACTATCATTCGGACCATCACTCCGCTCCCCAGACTTCAATCTCTAGCTACGTTCTCATTTCACGAAGAAACGGTGAAAAAAAAAAGGTGAGCTCAACTAGCCCGATGAAATATTATGACTAAGATAATGCGAATAAATTATCATTAGTCTTCAACAATGTTAAACGATAATATACAATAGACATCAAGTTTAATCAGTAGCGAACAAGCAATCCATTAAAAGAATCAAGTAGAGAATAAAATCTACATCCTTTTATGATTTAAAAGGTTTTCATCACTTTTATCATTTGAGACTCGACAATAAATAATCCCCATCATCCCCTTGACTACGACCAAGAATATTCATTAGGTCACACGACCACAAATTATTCATGCACTACGGGCGAGGATATTCGTGTATTCATCAATGGTCATGATCATGCCAACAACTGTCCATCAATGCACTACGGGCCAATGAGGACTTTTACCATATCATTTGTAACATTACGGTCATGATTACACCGAATAATCCCTAGTCATAATCATACCAAGTCCATCTAGGCACTACAGGCCACAGATGACTTTCAAAAATATAAACATGAGGATGATGACAATGATATAAGAATTCAATAAAACAAGTTCAAGAATTAAGTTATTCAGGAACTAATAACGTCCAAATTATCAACATGATACTTTTTTGTAAAGTAAATTCAAGAATGCTCAGAAGAATATTTTCATGAAAAGATACTGGATGAAGTGCAAATATCAAGGATATTCCACTAATTTCATAGAGTATAGAAGTCAAAACTTTAACCAACTGAGTATAATAAAGAATGGAATAACAAAAGAAATCACCATGCATGCGGTACTTGCATAGATAGGTTATTCCACCGAATAATAATAACGGAACCAGTCGTGTGAAATTCACAATCGCAAGCGGATGTTCCAATGAGAATAATAAGTGCGAATAATAAATAATGGGACCAGGTCCGGCGTAAAATGCACAGATAGGATATTCCAACAGAATAATAAAGACGGAATAATAAATAATGGAACTAGGTCCTGTAAAACACACGCATGTGGATATTCCAACGTAATAATAAAGACGAATAATGAAGAATGTCACCAAGTATAGGGTAGTCTCAAGTATATAGGTTATTCCAACAGAACAATAAAGAAATGGAATAACAGAAGTTCTCTTCTTGAATACAAAAGAAATAACACCCCTTACGAGTACAACAATTAATATCCCTTACCGTAAAAGAACTGGATATAAGAGTAGTGAAGTAACAAAAAAAACTCTTCTTCTTTCTCTCTCTGGAGTTTCAGTGAATTCGTAAGAAAATAATGAAGGAATGAACCTCTATTTATAGGAAAATGGAAGGGCTCTGTTCATAGATGAAATAATTCTGCAGATTTACGTATCAAGGTTTTGATATCATACCAATGCAAATGTCAATCAACTAACCAATAGGATCCAAGCAAAAATAAAATATAAGACATATATATATATATAAACACATGCTAAATAAATAAATATATATATATATATAATATATCTCCCACTTAATTTTTCTCCCCCATAACCAACATCAATCCCCCACCCACCCAAAAATCAATTTCACTACACTCTTACACATCACTATCACACTACCACTTTTCCACCATTTTCCACTCACACACACATCACACACCTATTACTTTCACATATCATTTTCTCCCACCATACACTCAATACATACATATACTTCCATACGTATACTCTTCTATTTCTAAAATCATTTTCCAACACAAATGGGCCCCACATATGGGCCCCACCTTTATAAAAATTTTCTACCGAATATTTTGAAAAATGGGTAAATAGGAGTCCATAAAATAAGCAAATCTTTATAAAAATCACCTTAATAATTTTAACAACATTATCACCTTTATTATAATTCACAATATTAATCGGCAATGTCGTTCCCGGAAAGAGGGGCTTTCAATAAGGATTTCTCCCTATCAAGCGATTAGGTGACCAAACCTCTCCTCAAGTGTAACTTCTAGATATCGTTAATATTACAATTTATAATATTAATAACTCTGTCATTTCAATTATTGATTTAATAATATATAAAATATCGACAATAATTGAATCAAATAACGTGAGATCTTATGCAACAATTACTATAAAGAATAATTGAACAAAATGGAGTGACTTCTCACGTAAGCATCAATAATCAATACTGTGTAGCTACTTATGCAACCACGCAGACATCGTACTTTTACTACCGAGTAGTTCAACAAGATAATCGGTAAAACTTCCGCCGTTATTTTCATAAAAATATTTTTGTCGTTTTCTCAATCCGACAATAATTCTGTTGTGGGGTTCATCAATGATTTTACTGTCGTACGGATATTCCCTGATAAAAAGAATATTCCCTGACTAATCGAATATAATATGACAACTTACATACTTTGCAAAATTTATAAATACTACCCACAACTATAACATTATATCAAATCCACTCCATAATATTTAAAAAAAAATATTTCGAAAAATTTAAATCTTTATTCATAAAATCTGGGGTCTCACAATCGCCCCTCCTTATGGAATTTCGCCCTCGAAATTAACGTACGTACCTGGTATGTCAAACAGATGAGGATACCTTGACTTCATTTCAGATTCTAACTCTTGAGGTATAACCCTTGAGTGTTGAATACGATTCTTCTTATTCAAGATTTTAACACGTATCTCCTCAAATGTTAAATCATCCGTTATCTCGTCCGGTTCTAAATCAATAATGTGGTTCGGGTCATCCACATATTTACGTAACATCGATACGTGATAAACGTTATAAACACGCAACATATTTGGCGGTAAAACGAGCTTATAAGCCACAGTTCCTACTCGATCTAAGATTTCAAATGGGCCAATTAAATCGAGGGTTTAGATTTCCTCTCTTCGTTGATTCTTACTTCTATAATAACGCCCTCTTGAACCTTCTTCTTCACATTCATCAGATTCGGGTGTGTAGCTTGAGCGGCTTTAACTTGATCGATTAAAGTCGATTCTACTCGTATATTCGTTATCTTCACGCGGGTTCGTTTATTCGCACTTGTAATCACATACGATCTTCTATTCAACACGTCAGCTACCACGTTTGGTTTTCCACGATGATATTGAATGGTACGATCGTAATCTTTAACAGCTCGAGCCAACGTCTTTGGCGCATATTACGTTCATTTTAGTTGAAGAAATATTTGAGAGTTTTAGAAATGAGGTTTTGTACTGGGGTCAATACAAAATTCGATTTCACGCTCTAGGGTAGGCTAAGAAGTCTTCAAGAATACGTCAAAAAATTTATTAACGATAGAATTATCATTCAAAACTGTGACTCTCATTCAAAACTTGGATAACACGTCACATTGATACCTATCAACTTGCCATCGTCATTCACAACGTCTCCTACGAAAAGTCTGGCTTCGGTGCATTCCACACAAGGAAGTCAACAACGAAATGATTGGGGCTTTTTACTTATGGCTTGATATGACAATGATTGACTTTAGTGGTTTGCTTACTTTGAATTCGCATAACAGGTTGGTTAGGAGTATGAAAGCTAACAACCTTACAAAAACATGATGAGTAGTTAACCAATCGATTCCTAAAATCACATCAAAGGCAAGTATTTTTAAAGAGATACGATCGACAGGTAACGTGAAAGTGTTGATGTAAGACCCCAACTTTTATAAATAAAGATAAATTTTCTATAAATACTATTTTTGAATATTATGGAATAAATTTGATATAATGTTATAGTTGTGGGTAATATTTATAAATTTTGCAAAGTAAGCAAGTTGTTATAAAATATTCGTTTGGTCGGGGAATATTCTTTTTGTCGGGGAATATTCGTATGACGGCACAATCATTGGTAGACCCCACAACGGAATTATTGTTGGATTGAGAAAACGACAAAAATACTTTATGAAAATAACGGCGGAGGTGTTACCGTTAAAACTGTTGAAATACCCGGTAGTAAAAGTATAGTAATACGCGTGGTTACATAGTAGCACACGGTATTGATTATTGATGCTTACGTGAGAAGTCACTCAGCTATACTCAATTATTACTACAGTAATTGCTGCATCATATCGCTTATATTATTGATTCAATTATTGTCACAAAGATCATCTCATATAATATGTTATATTATTAAATTAATAATTGAGACGACAAGTTATAAATGATTAATAATTGTTGAAAGATTAAATATGTGTTGATTAAAATAAAATGATTTGTGGTAATATTTATTCAATCCTTGATGCATATAAAGAGTCATTATGAGACGTTTGTGGTAAGTTTGATTATTTTATGGGGGCCCATATGTCATCATCTAAGAGTCTCTTCGTCAATAGTAATTACCTTCGTCAATAGTAATTACCTTCGTCACTAGTAATTACCTTTACCAGACGTCAAACCACTTGCCATTTCATATTACAAAGGCCGAACCACTTGTCGTTTCACATTACAAAGTCCGAACCAATTGTCGTTTCACATTATAGGCGCTCAAACCACTTTTCTTTTCACATCACCAAATAATCAAGCCACTTGCCTTTTCACATGGCGGTCTTTTAGCAAAAATCTTTTATAAATAGAGGCCTAGTGCTTCATTATTTTTCACTTAATTCATTCAAGCTATAGAGAGAGAAAGTATAGAGAATAAGAGAGAAGAAGAAGAAGAGTATTTTGTTACTACACTCTCTGCAGATTTAATCTCCTACTAAAGTAAGGGGTGTTATTTTTTCTTATTCATGAAGAGAATCTGTTGTTATTCCATTGCTTATTATTCGGCTTTAATAACTTTTGATCTGCTAGTTTACCCTATACTTGGTGACATTCTTCTATTATTCTGTTGGAACATCCTCATCTGCATGTGTTTTTACACCTACTTGGTTCCGCTTTTATTATTATTCTGTTGGAACATCCTGCCTATGTGTTTTATGCCTGACCTAGTTTCATTCTTTATTATTCTGCTGGAATATCCTATCTGCAGCATTTTACGCTTGACCTAGTTCCGTTATTTATTATTCTGTTGGAATAACCAAATTGCAAGGCCTCATCGCATGCATGGTGATTTCTTTTGTTATTCCATTCTTTATTATACTCATTGGTTAAAACTTTGACTTCTATACTCCATGAAATTAGTGGAATATCCTTGATATTTCAAGCTTCATCCAAAGATCCTTTCATGAAAATATTCTTCTAAGTATTCTTGAATTTTACTCTACAAAGCAAAGATCATGTTGATATTTGGATGTTATTGGTTCTGGATAAATTAATTCTTGAACTTGTTTTATTGAATTCTTATATCATTGTCATCATCCTCATGTTTATATTATGTTGAAAGTCATCTGTGGCTCAGAAAGTATGATGGACTTGGTATGATTATGACTGTGGATTATTCGGTGTAATCATGACCGTAATGTTACAAATGATGTAAAAATTAAAAGTCCTCATTGGCCCGTAGTGCATTGATGGACAGTTGTTGGTATGATCATGCCCATTAATGAATACACAAATATTCTTGGCCCGTAGTGCATGAATAATTGTGGTCGTGATACTAAAGAATATCCTTGGCCGTAGTGCAGGGGTGATTCGATGATGTGGAATATTTATTAAGCTGAGTCTCAGCTATAACAGTGATGAAAAACCTTTTAAATCATAAAAGATAATAGATTTTATTTTCTACTTGACTTTTTTAATGGATTCACGGGTTCCACCAGTAGTTAAACTTGATGTTTATTATATTTTATCGCTTTAACATCATTGAAGGCTAATGATAATTTATTCTCGCATTATCTTAGTCATAATATTTCTTATCGGGCTAGTTGAGCTCACCCTTTCTTTCACCGTTCTCTTCTTGAAATGAGAATATATCCGGGACGAGTCTGGGAACTGAGTAATGGTCCGAGGATAAGATTAGTAGTCCTCACTATTCGTGAAATAGTGTGATAATAATTGTAATGAGGACTCCTTTTGAGTTTGTATAATCTCTAGTAGACAATATTTGTATTCAAACTCACAGTTTATATTTTGTCGTATTATACACGACAGTTGTATTAGTAATTTGTATTTGAATTTTGTACCATGTATCTGGCGACCCAAGATTGGTGATGTATACCTAATTTTGGGGCGCCACAATTAGTATCAAAGCTTAGGATACGATCCTCGCTAAGATGTGAGAATAGTTCTAGGAGGGGAGAGACGGGAATTCTTCGCTAGTATGACCTACCTAAGTTTATGTCTTATTTTATTGGCTCACGTAAATATAGGGATAATATGTTACATGTCAATTAACCTTTTGTTTTGTGGCGATGATCTGAAAATGACATCCGAGAATGTTGAGAATAGCAATGGAGCACAGGTGACCGTTGATTCACCACATATCAATAATCAGGATAATGTGTATCAGGAAGGCGACAATCCTCATGCAAACAATAACACTGACCAAATGATGAATGATCAAATGTTCAGAGGCTTTATGCAATTCATGCAATAACAGGCGAGAGAGGCTCCTGTCCAGAACGTTGGTGGAAATACTGGAAACTCTCGGGCGGTCACCGCTAAATAGTTCAAGGAGCTGGGACCACCAGAGTTTAAGGGAGAGCCCAAACCACTTATAGCTGAAACATGGATAAAGCAGATCACCAAGATATTTGATGTCTTGGGATGCTCTGAGGAGCAAAAGGTTCCCTTTGTCGCCTTTATGTTGTGAGGAGAGGCGGATTATTGGTGGGAATCGGTAAAGCGTACTCAACCTGCCGCACTAAAGATCTCTTGGGAGAAGTTCCAAGAGTTGTTCAACGACAAATACTTTCCCGAAAGTATTCGCCATATGAAGGAGGTGGAATTTATCAAGTTGGAACAAAACAATATGACCGTGTCGCAATACGAGGCAAAATTTGCGGAGTTATCACGGTTTGCGTCCCACTTGGTGGATAATGAAGAGAAATGGCGCGAATGTTTTTAAGAGATTTGAAGTCGAGATACGTCAACATCTTATTTCTCATAAACCGTTTTGTATTCGGATGTTGTAAATAGGGGCTCGATTAGTGGGAGTAGCGATAACGAGTCAACGAACTAAAAGAGAGCGAACAAAGAAAATTATAATACTAGCGAGAGTAGTCATCGAAGCGGTGACAACAAGCGTGGAGGGAATCAACAGGCCAGAAATGGTAACCACTTCGGTGGTAATCAGGGCCAAAATAATAAGAATGGACATTTCAAGAAAAGGAGATTCAACAATGATGGAAAGATGTCAGCACCAGCACCCGTTGTTAAGGAAGGAGAAAGACCACCTATCGTATGCTTTAAATGCGAGGGAGGGACACATCATCAAACCTAGCGATGTCAGTCAAAGAATGTTATAATTATGGAAGAGAAGTCACTTAGCTCGATTTTGTCGTTTCCATCAAGATAAATTCAACTAGGATGGAGGCACCAAAGGTCATCCCCTAAAAAAGTCAAACCCAGAAGTGCAAGGGGAGAGCGTTTGTTGTGACCTCCCAGAGAGCAAGGAACCCGAATGAGGTCATCACGGGTAAGCTTATCATAAACTCTAACGAAGTCTATACTTTATTTGATACCCTGGTTTCTACCCATTCTTTTATTTCTCCTACTTGCGCGCCATCGATTAAATTTGACTCGGAGAAATTAGACTTTGACTTATCTGTGGAAACTCCGTTTGGGAAAACCTTCATTACATCCATCGCTTTATAAGTCTTATTTGGTTCAAATCGGTACCTCACATTACTGTCGATCTTATTTCATTAAAAATACTTGCATTTGACGTGATTCTGGGATTGATTGGTTAACTACTTATCATGCAAAAATTGATTGTTTTCGTAAAGTTGTTAGCTTTCATATTCCTAATCAACCTATTATCTTGCTAATTCAAGCGACCAAACCATTAAAATCAATCACGGTCATCTCAAGCCATAAAACAATTCGTTTATTGAAAAACGGATGTCAAGCTTTCTTAGCTCATGTCACGGATCTAAATAAAAATACGTCAGTTTTGAACGATATTTCTATTGTTAATAAATTTCCCGACGTATTCCCTCAAGAACTTCCTCTGCCTACCCCGGCGTGAAATTGAATTTTGTATCGACCTTGAACCGTGTACAAAACCTATTTCCAAAGCCCCATATCGAATGGCTCTATTGAACTTCGTGAGTTAAAACCCAACTACCCAGTGAATTGTTAGACATCGGCTTTATTCGTCCTAGTACTTCTTCTTGGGGTGCTCTCTGCTTACTATTCGTGAAGAAGAAAGATGGGAGTATGCGACTTTGTATTGATTATCGGGAGTTGAATCATGTCACCATCAAAAATAGGTATCCATTGCCACGTATTGATGACTGTTTGACGATTGCAAGAGAGCCAAATTCTTTTCAAAGATTGATCTTCGTTAGGATATCACCAATTGAAGATTAGAACCGATGACATTCCAAAGACGGCTTTACGAACTCTCGAGACGGGCATTATGAATTCCTAGTCATGTCCTTTGGATTGACTAATGCTCCTCCGCCTTCATGGATATGATGAACCGAGTATTCAAGGAATATTTAGATCACTTTGTGGTCGCCTTTTATTGATGACATCCTTATTTATTCCAAAAGCCGTGTAGATCATGAAAGCAACACTTGAGGTCGACACTCCAAAAGCTTCGTGAATATAAGCTTTATGCCAAGTTGAAGAAATGCGAGTTACGGCTTGAGGAAGTAGCATTCCTTGGGCACGTGGTATCAAGTGACCGAAGTACGTAGCTTTCTCGGTTTAGCTGGTTATTATCGGAGATTCGTGGAAGGATTTTCTCGAATCGCTACTCCATTGACTCAAATTGACTCGAAAGATACAAAGTTCGATTGGAGCGAAGAATGTGAGAAGAGTTTTCAAGAACTCAAGAGGAGACTCATTTCAAGACTGCTACGACAATACCATCTCGCCTTGAGGGATTTGTCATCTACAATGATCCTTCTTGCAAAGGGTTAGGATGTGTTCTCATGCAACATGGGAAATTCATAGCCTATGCCTCACGACAACTCAAAGAATATGAGAGGAATTATCCTACTCATGATCTAGAGTTAGCAATTGTTATCTTTGCTTAAAATTTGGAGGCATTACTTGTATGGGGAGAAAGTGGAGATCTTTACTTGATCATAAAAGCCTCAAATATTTCTTCACTCAAAAGGAACTCAACATGCGACAACGACGTTGGCTTGAATCTGCTGAAAGACTATGATCATACTATCCAATACCATCCCGGAAAAGTAACGTGGTAAATTGATGCATTGAGTAGAAGATCATATGCAAGCACGAAAAGCGATATTGTCAACGCAAAGGCCCATTTTGTGTGACTTGCAAAGGATGGAGATAGAGAGTTAAAGACTCAGGACGGCATGTGATGATAGCGAATATACGAGTAGAACCGACTTTAATCGATAAAGTTAAAGTCGCCAAGCTACTGACACACTGGAGCCGATGTGTATGAGGAAGAAAGTGCAAGAAGGTTCTACTCAGGAAGCAAGAATCGATGAAGAAGGAATACTTCGAGTCAACTCCAGACTTTGTGTTCCTAACGACCCTGATTTAAAGTATAAAATCATGATGGAGGCGCACAACACACCGTTTGCAATCCATCCTGGGAGTACCAAAATGTATCATGATATTCGTCATTCATTTTGATGGAGCAATATGAAGAGAGAGATAACACTGTTTATCTCAAGGTGTCTAACTTGTCAACGAGTTAAAGCGGAGCATCAAGTACCAAAAGGTCCATTGCAACCACTTGAAATTCCGTAATGGAAGTGGGAGCACATTACCATGGATTTCAATTACGGCCTTCCTAAGGTTTCTCAAGGCATAGATGCGATTTGGGTCATTGTTGATAGATTGACCAAGTCTGCTTTCATTTCTTACCGATACGAGAAACTTATACACTTGAACGCCTTGCTCAGTATGTACATAAACGAGATTGTAAGATCGCATGGTATGCCTAGATCCATAGTTTCTAATCGAGACCCATGATTCACTTCACGATTTTGGGTTAGTATGCAAAAAGCTATGGGCACAGACTTACGATTTAGCTTCGGCATATCATCCTCGAGACGGACGGACAATGGAGAGACTATTCAAATTCTTGAAGATCTATTAAGACTCGTGTCCTTGATTTCAAGGGAAGTTGGGACGTTCTTACCATTGGTGGAGTTTTCCTACAACAACAGCTTATCAAGCAAGTATTGGCATGGCTCCATTCAAGCGTTGTATGGAAGAAAGTGTCGCTCTCCAAAGATCTTTGGGATGAGGTGGGTGAAGCAACGTTGTTGGGACCGGAGTTGGTACGTATGACTACGGAAAAGATTTAAACGATCCGACAACGTATAAAAACCTCACAAAATCGACAAAAGAGTTATGCTGATCTTCATCGAAAGGACATGGAATTCGATATAGGAGATCATGTGTTGTTACGTGTTGCTCCATGGAAAGGAGTTACAAGATTTGGAAAGAGAGGAAAACTCAATCCTCGATTCATCGGTCCATTTTTAATCCTCGATCGAGTAGGAACTGTGGCCTATAGACTCGCTTTACCGCCAAGTATGTCTCGTGTTCATAACGTTTTTCACATATCCATGTTACGTAAATATGTGAAAGACCCGAACCACATTATTGAGTTAGAACCGACGAAATAAGCGGAAGATTTGATGTATGAAGAGGTTCTGCTCAAATCTTGGATAAGAAGGAACATATTCTACGCCTAAGGTTATACCTCAAGTCAAAGTTTTGTGGAGGAACCACGATGTTGAGAAAATGACTTGGAGTTAGAATCAAATGAAATCAAGGTATCCTTACCTCTTCGACATACTAGTATCGCACCACAATTTCGAGGGCTAAATTTCATAAGAAGGGGAGGTTGTAAGACCCCAACTTTTATAAATAAAGATAAATTTTCTATAAATACTATTTTTGAATATTATGGAATAAATTTGATATAATGTTATAGTTGTGGGTAATATTTATAAATTTTTCAAAGTAAGCAAGTTGTTATAAAATATTCGTTTGGTCGGGGAATATTCTTTTTGTCGGGGAATATTCGTACGACGGCACAATCATTAGTGAACCCCATTAACTAATTATTGTTTGATTGAGAAAAACGACAAAAATACTTTATGAAAATAACTATGAGGTGTTACCGTTAAAACTGTTGAACTACCCTAGAGTAAAAGTACAATGAATACGGCGTGGTTGCATAAGTAGCACACGGTATTGATTATTGATGCTTACGTGAGAAGTCACTCACTATACTCAATTATTGCTACAAGAATTGTTTGATCATATCGCTTATATTATTGATTCAATTATTGTCACAAGATCATCTCAGATAATATGTTATATTATTAAATCAATAATTGAGACGACAAGTTATAAATGATTAATAATTGTTGAAAGATTAAATATGTGTTGATTAAAATAAAATGATTTGTGGTAATATTTATTCAATCCTTGATGCATATAAAGAGTCTCATATGAGACGTTTGTGGTAAATTTGATTATTTTATGGGGGCCCATATGTCATCATCTAAGAGTCTCTTCACAATAGTAATTACCTTCGTCAATAGTAATTACCTTTACCAGACGCCAAACCACTTGCCGTTTCATTTCATATTACAAAAGGCGTCGAACCACTTTGTCGCTTCACATTACAAAAGGCCAAACCACTTTTCTTTTCACATCACCAAATCAAGCCACTTGCCTTTTCACATGGCAAAAGTAAGCTAGAAATCTTCTATAAATAGAGGCCTAGTGCTTTATTATTTTTTACTTAATTCATTTAAGCTATAGAGAGAAAGTATAGAGAGAATAAGAGGGAAAGAAGAAGAGTATTCTCATTACTACACTATCGCAAAGATTCAATCTCCTACTAAAGTAAGGGGTGTTATTTTTCTTATTCATGAAGAGAACTCATTGTTATTCCATTGCTTATTATTCTGTCTTAATAACTCGTGATAATGTGGTTTACCCTATACTTGGTGACATTCTTCTATTATTCTGTTGGAACATCCTGTTTGTGTGTTTTACACCGGACCTGGTTTCGCTTTTATTATTATTACTCGTTGGAACATCCTCGTCATGTGTTTTTTACACCTAACTGGTTCCGCTTTTTATTATTATTCTGCTTGAACATCCTCGCATGCATGTGTTTTACGCCGACCGGTTCCATTCTTTATTATTCTCATTGGAATATCCTATCTCAAGCGCTTTTACGTCGAACTCGTTTCCGTTATTTATTATTACATTGGAATAACTCGCTGCATGGCGCCTATCGCATGCATGGTGATTTCTTTTGTTATTCCATTCTTTATTATACTCAATTGGTTAAAACTTTGACTTCTATACTCCATGAAATTAGTGGAATATCCTTGATATTTGCGCTTCATCCAAAGATCCTTTCATGGAAATATTCTTCTAAGTATTCTTGAATTTTACTCTACAAAGCAAAGATCATGTTGATGAGTTTGGATGTTATTGGTTCTGGATAAATTAATTCTTGAACTTGTTTTATTGAATTCTTATATCATTGTCATCATCCTCATGTTTATATTATGTTGAAAGTCATCTCGGCTTCAGTAGTGCATAGATGGACTTGGTATGATTATGACCGTGGATTATTCGTTGTAATCATGACCGTAATGTTACAAATGATGTAAAATTAAAAGTCCTCATTGGCCCGTAGTGCATTGATGGACAGATTGTTGGTATGATCATGACCATTAATGAATACACAAATATTCTTGCCCGTAGTGCATGAATAATTGTGGTCGTGATACTAAAGAATATCCTCGGCCAGTAGTGCGTAGGTGATTCGATGATGTGAAATATTTATTAAGTTTGAGTCTCAAATATAACAAAGATGATGAAAAACCTTTTAAATCATAAAAGATAATAGATTTTATTTTCTACTTGACTCTTTTAATGGATTGCTGGTTCCGCTGTAGTTAAACTTGATGTTTATTATATTTTATCAGTTTAACACTGTTGAAGGCTAATGATAATTTATTCTGCATTATCTTAGTCATAATATTTCTTACTGGGCTAGTTGAGCTCACCCTTTCTTTCACCGTTTCTTCGTGAAATGAGAATATAAATTTGGACGAGTCGGGGAATGGAGTAATGGTCCAGAGGATAGCATTAGTAGTCCTCACTATTCTGTGAAATAGTGTGATAATAATTGTAATGAGGACTCCTTTTGAGTTTGTATAATCTCTAGTAGACAATATTTGTATTCAAACTCACAGTTTATATTTTGTCGTATTGTACACGACAGTTGTATTAGTAAGTTGTATTTGAATTTTGTACCATGTATCTGGCGACCCAAGATGGGTGATGTATACCTAATTTTGGGGGCGTCACAGTTGATTTGAATCAAACAAGATTTATAAATAGTAGAGGTAACGAAGGTTTCTCCCAACAGAGTTTCAACAGATAAATCAAAGTCTAATTTCTCCGGAGTCAAATTTAAACATTGAACACAACTAAGTGAAATAAAAGAGTGAGTAGAACCGGTATCGAATAAGGTATAAACTTCGCAAGGGTTTATGATTAGCTTACTCGTGATAACTTCATTTGGGTTCCTCACTTGTTGGGAAGTCATGACAATCGCTCTCCTTTGAACTACCCGACTTTGACTTGTCTGGGGTAGCATTTGGTGTCATCACTATCGTTGGAATTGACTTTTCTATAGGGCATATTCCACCTCAAATTTGCTTCATCGTACTCTCGATTCATGATCTCGAATCATCAATCTTCGATCCATATCGAATTGAGATTGACCACTCAGTATAGGGTAATTCAAAACTCGATGTTGGGTTCTTCCAATTCTTTGTTCAAAAAGAGAAATGTATATCATCTATTTTAGCCTTTTTTGGATCGAACGCTCTTTCTACAATATCAACATGTCGTATGGCTTTTACCCACGCATCCTTCATTCTCTCTCGCTCAGCTTGTTTCTTCTTTCAAATTTGACTTTGATATTTGAATTCTCAGATTCCAACTTTAATATTTTACACCCTACTAAAGCGTGATTTTGTTCGAGCATCACATATCGGGTAACACAATTTTGAATTGTTGCACCCTTTGCTCCACGACCGCTTGCCGTTCTTCAACCTGTTCTTCTAGCTCACGAATACGATCTCACAGTTCTACATTTTGATCAAAAATTTCTTCTAATAAATTCTCCTCAGGTTCTTCTTCTTCCTCACTCTCAGCTGCTACCTCTGTGACTAGCTCAGGTGCAACTATTAATTCTTCCCTCACCAAATGAATATCTCTAATTTCTTCTTCGCCTGATATTACAATATCCTGGTTGGTGTTTAGAGGTGTCTCCACGGTCTCATTCACTCCATTGTTGACATTTTCAGCTGCCATTTTCAAATACTGCTACAAAACAAGGGTTAAATAACATATTTCATATTATCTCTATACCCTGACTGACCAATTAAATAGCAAGTAAACTTAGGTAGGTCATACTAGCGAAGGAATTCCCCGTCTCTCCACTCCTAATTCTTATCTCACATCTTAGCCAGGGGATCATATCCCTAAGCTTTGATATTAACCGTGACGCCCCAAAATAGAATACATCACCTATTCGAGTCACAAATACATGGTACGAAATAAAAATATAATCTTAATTATACAACAAGAGAGTCATGAGTTTAAATACAAATATTGTCTTCTGCATAATATCCACTCTCGTAATAAGTCTTCATTACATTTATTGTCACACTATTTAATAGAATAGTGAGGACTACTAACTAATACTATCATCCGGACCATCACTCCGTTCCCCGACTAGTCTCAGCTACGTTCTCATTTTTTGAAGAGAACAGTGAAAGAAAGGGTGAGCTCAACTAGCCCAGTAAGAAATATTATGACTAAGATAATGCAGAATAAATTATCATTAGTCTTCAACAATGTTAAACAGATAATATACAATAGACATCAAGTTTAATTGCAGCGGAATAAGCAATCCATTAAAAGAGTCAAGTAGAGAATAAAATCTACTGTCTTTTATGATTTAAAAGGTTTTTCATCACTTTTATCACCGAGACTCAAACAATAAATAATCCCCATCATCCCCCATCACTACTACCAAGGATATTCATTAGTGGTCACGACCATAAATAATCCATGCACTACGGGCCAAGGATATTCGTAGTATTCATCAATGGTCATGATCATGCCAACAACTCGTCCATCAATGCACTACGGACCAATGAGGACTTTTACCATATCATTTATAACATTACTACCATGATTACAATCAATAATCCACGGTCATAATCATACCAAGTCCATCTATGCACTACAGGCCACAGATAACTTTCAAAAATATAAACATGAGGATGATGACAATGATATAAGAATTCAATAAAACAAGTTCAAGAATTAAGTTATTCAGAAACTAATAACGTCCAAATTGTCAACATGATACTTCTTTGTAGAATAAAATTCAAGAATGCTCAGAAGAATATTTTCATGAAAAGATACTGGATGAAGAGCAAATATCAAGGATATTCCACTAATTTCATGGAGTATAGAAGTCAAAACTTTAACCAACCGAGTATAATAAAGAATGGAATAACAAAAGAAATCACCATGCATGCGGTATTTGGCATGAGATAGGTTATTCCAACGTAATAATAATAAACGGAACCAGTCGTGAAATTCACAATCGGGATGTTCCAAATGTAATAATAAGTCTTAATAATAAATAATGGAACCAGGTCCGACGTAAAACGCACAGATAGGATATTCCAACAGAATAATAAAGACGGAATAATAAATAATGGAACTAGGTCCGGTGTAAAACACACAGACAGGTATTCCAATAGAATAATAAAGACAGAATAATAGAAGAATGTCACCAAGTATAGGGTAGTCCGCGTATATAGGTTATTCCAATAGAACAATAAAGAAATATAATAACAGAAGTTCTCTTCTTGAATACAAAAGAAATAACACCCCTTACGAGTACAACAAATAATATCTCTTACCGTAAAAGAACTGGATATAAGAGTAGTGAAGTAACAAAAAAAAACTCTACTTCTTTCTCTTTATAATTTCTCTTTCAAGAGTTTCAGTGAATTCGTAAGAAAATAATGAAGGAATGAACCTCTATTTATAGGAGAATGGAAGGCACACTTTGTTCATAGATGAAATAATTCTCATGATTTACGTATCAAGGTTTTGATATCATACCAATGCAAATGTCAATCAACTAACCAATAGGATCCAAGCAAAAATAAAATATAAGACATATATATATAAACACATGCTAAATAAATAAATAAATATATATATATAATATATCTCCCACTTAATTTTTCTCCCCCATAACCAACATCAATCCCCCACCCACCCAAAAATTAATTTCACTACACTCTTACACATCACTATCACACTACCACTTTTCCACCATTTTCCACTCACACACACATCACACACCTATCACTTTCACATATCATTTTCTCCCACCATACACTCAATACATACATATACTTCCATACGTATACTCTTCTATTTCCAAAATTATTTTCCCAACACAAATGGGCCCCATATGTGGGCCCCACCTTTATAAAAAATTTCTACCGAATATTTTGAAAAATGGGCAAATAGGGGTCCATAAAATAAGCAAATCTTTATAAAAATCACCTTAATAATTTTAACAACATTTATCACCTTTATTATAATTCACAATATTAATCAACCAGGTCGTTCCCAGGAAAGAGGGGGTTTTCTAATAAGAATTTCTCCCTATTGGCGCGCAATTAGGTGACCAAACCTCTCCTTGGCAGAACTTCTAAACATCGTTAATATTGCAATTTATAATATTAATAACTCTGTCATTTCAATTATTGATTTAATAATATATAAAATATCGACAATAATTGAATCAAATAACGTGAGATACTATGCAATAATTACTATAACAATAATTGAACAAAACTGAGTGACTTCTTACGTAAGCATCAATAATCAATACTGTGTGCTACTATGCAACCACGCGTATTATTGTACTTTTACTACCGAGTAGTTCAACAGTATTAACGGTAAAACTTCCGCCGTTATTTTCATAAAAATATTTTTGTCGTTTTCTCAATTCGACAATAATTCTATTGTGGGGTCCACCAATGATTGTACCGTCGTACAGATATTCCCTGACAAAAAGAATATTCCCTGACCAATCGAATATAATATGACAAGTTGCATACTTTGCAAAATTTTTAAATACTACCCACAACTATAACATTATATCAAATCAACTCCATAATATTTAAAGAAAATATTTCGAGAAATTTAAATCTTTATTCATAAAATCTGGGGTCTCACACATACAACTGTTAACTAATGGTCATGATCCTGCCAATCACATCATTAAATTATCCATGCACTACGGGCCAAGGATATTCATTGGTATCACCAGTGGTCATGATTATGTCATACACATGTCCATCTTTGCACTACGGGCCAAAGCTATTAATCAACAGTTCGTCTTTGCACGTAAGTCAAAGATATACAAATGTAAAATCAATAATCAACAGTCCATCTTTGCACGTAAGCCAAATATATACAACTGTAAACTAATAATCAACAACCCATCTATGCACTACGGGCCAAAGATGACTTTCATCACAATATAAGCATGAGGATGATGACAATGATATAAGCATCAATCAAACGAAATCAATGATAAATATTAAAGATTTTTAATTTATCCAGAGTTTAAAAATATTCAAATTGTCAACATGATACTACTTTGGGGAGTAAAATTCAAGAATAATATTCACGTATCAAAAAAAATTTGGATAAAAAAGAATCAATTTTTTCGTAAATGAATAAGTACCCAGCTAATAAGACTTCATGAATAAGACTTCGTGAATAAGACTTCGTGAATAAGATACTTAAATGAATAGTACCCCATGAATAGTACCATATTTATGAATAGTTTCGTATTTATGAATAGTGTCCATGAATAGTACTATGTGAATAGTACCATATATATGAATATTATCCATAAATAGTACCGTATGAATGAATAGTACTGTATGAATAGAAATAACACCTCTTACCTTAGTAGAAGACTGGATACTGCAATAGTGAAATAACAGAATACTCTTCTTCTTCCTCTCTATAGTTTCTTTATCTATAGTTGCTCTTGTGAGTCTTAGTGAATTGGTGAGAATGAAAGAAGAAATGAGATTCTATTTATAGGAAAATATATTTTCGATAATTGCACGTTTAGGGGCTCGAATTATTATAGTTTAGTACGTTCAGCTTTGCCTCCATTTTTAATTTAGTCCTTCAAGTATTATCAATCTTGCACAACCTCCCCTAATAGTATATGCATGTGAACCAATAGCTCCATGCATGTGAACAAATAGTAATCTGCATGTGAATAAATAGCAATTAATTGCTCATTTATCTGATTAATTACCCGGTTGGTCAATAATAACAAAACCAACCAATCACAGAATTACCTCCTTTAAGGGTAATTTGGTCACGGAAGAATAAAAAAAAACTAAATGAACAAACATCTTTCACTCATCAAATATTATTCTTATCTTTAATCAACACTAACATATTCATCATTAATATTATAACTAACAATAACCAGATCATTCCCAGGAAAGAGAGGGCTTTCTGATAAGGATTTCTCCTTATTGGCATGCAATTAGGTGACCAAACCCCTTTCCTCGATTGAACTTTATAGACATCATCAATAATGGAAATAATAATATGAATAACTTTGTCGTCTCAATTATTAATTTAATAATATAAAATATTGTACAGATAATACTGTGAAAATAATTGAATCAATAATATGAGAGATCTATCGCGTGAATTATCGTGATAATAATTGTGGACATACGAAAATAGGTATACATCACCCATCTTGAGTCGCCAAATACATGGTACAAAATTCAAATACAACTTAATTATACAACAGTCATGTAAAATACGACAAAACATAATCTAAGAGTTTTAATAAGAATATTGTCATATAGACAATATCCACACTCAATGGAGTCCTCATTACATTTATTATCACACTATTTAATGTAATAGTGAGGACTACTAATGCTATCATCTCGATCGCCACTCCTTCGCCTCGACTAGTCCCGCCACGCTCTCATTTCTGAAGAGAACAATGAAAGAAAGGGTGAGATCAACTAGCCCAAAGAAGAAATATTATGACTAAGATAATGCGAATAAATTATCATTAGCCTTCAACAATGTTAAACCGATAAAATACAATAGACATCAAGTTTAATCTGCAATGAATAAAGAATCCATTGAAAGAGTCAAGTAGAGCATGATATCTACTATCTTCTATGTTTTAAAATGTTTTCATCAATTTTTATCGCTGAGACTCAGATTAATAAATAAACCACATCATCGAATCATCCCTGCACTACGGGCCAAGGATATTCATTAAATCATCAATGGTCATGACTATACCGAATAATCCCTGGTCATAATCATACCAAAAATTATCCATCAATACACTACAGGCCATTGAGGACTTTTACCACATCAATTCTAACATTACAGGTCATGATTATACCGAATGATCCCTGGTCATAATCATACCAAGTCCATCTATGCACGTAAGCCAAAAATGACTTTCATCACAATATAAGCATGAGGATGATGACAATGATATAAACATTAATCAAATGAAAACAAGGATAAATATTAAAGACTTTAAATTTATCCAAATATTATCAATCACTTAATAAACTCATAATCTAATATTATTAATATTATAATAATATTTTAATCACTTCTTAAACTTATAAACAATTTATTTTAATTGTTAACACTTTACCAAATAATACATTTAATCATTCAAAAATGCCATACTCATAAGATTTCATCACGAATGATCAAATCCCTCATCAAAAATCTGCATATACCCATATAGGATACTCAAGACATAAAATCCTATTTTTCAATTTTGTTACTTCACATAACATATTTAATTCATTTACTCATAACTAGTTCATTTTCATGAAAAATACCAAATCAGTCCCAAAAATATTTCTTTTCTGAGATTTAGCAGAATATAGTCCCATATTGAACATATATTTTTCTTGGAATTTTTAAAATTCATTTACTATTTTTTATATGGCCAAAACTACCGAATATTTAGACATTTATCATAAATTGTACTTTTGTCCAAAAATTCCGAAATTTACAGGGTATTCTCCTGTTATATACATGTACTCTCAATAAAAATTTCACCAATTTTGGAGTTAACCACAAAGAGTTATAAGGGTTTACTTTTAAAATAGTCTTTTCCCATAAAATCTATAACTCTTAATCTATACATCCAAAAATCGCTATTTTTGGACACAATCTAGAAAACTCATCAAATTATCATTTTAAATTTTTCCAGAATTTTTGAGGGTCAGAAAAATTATGAAACTGCCCCTGGCAGAAACCCCTTTTGAATAAAAATACTATTCATATAAATACAATGGATTATTCACCATGTATGCGGTAATCCACATAGACAGGTTATTCCAACATCATAATAAAGAATGGAATAACAGAAGAATTCACCATGCATGCGATAGACCGCACAAACAGGTTATTCTCAACATCTCTATTTATTATCTTGAAATAATAAGGTGTTAATTTGATATAATACTTTGGTTATGGGTGAAATGTACAAATTTTGCAAAATAAGCAAGTGGTTATAAAATATTCATTTTTGTCGGGGAATATTTGTTTGGTCGTGGAATATTCTTTTTGTCGAAAATATCCGTATTTACCAATACAGCAGCCATTTGGGACCCTATAACTTGGAATAACTGGCTTGATGAAGAAAACGACAAGTTTGAGTTTTTATAAATAATCTACAGAAGTTATTACTGCTTAACACTTTGTTGGAATACCCGGTGGTTAAAATACGATGTCTACGCGTGGTTTGCACAAGAATACCTCTCGGTATTGCATAATATTTTTGAATTATTGATTAAATGCGTAAGAAGGCCTACTACTAATAATTGTTACGATGAATTCTCGCTCAATATTTTATTTTATTGATTCAATAATTGTTGCGTTAATATTTTATATTATTGTTATTTTAATAATTATCAACGCATAATATTTCCCATTATCGGATCAATAATTCATATTATTTGAATAATATTATTAGATAGCATTATTGGCAATGTAAGACCCCAAATAATTAATAAATAAAATTTAATTTCCTCTAATTATTATTTTGAAATAGTAAGGGTTGATTTAATTAATGTGGATAGTTATGAGTAAAATACGCAAGTATTTCAAAATAAGCAAATGGTTATAAAATATTCATTATTGTCAGGGAATATTCGTTTGGTCGTGGAATATTCAGATCGCTTGTGAATATTATTAAATGCGGCGCAAGTAGCAGCATGTGTGGGCCCATAACTGAAAGCGATTGGAGGAAGAAAACGACAAATATAAGTTGTTTAAAAATAATCAGGCGAAGTTATTACTGCTTACATCATTGGAATACCCTTGGTTAAAAACACAAGAATACTGCGTTGTTGCACAAGAAGATACGGTATTGCACCAATTATTGATTCTTACGTAAGAAGGCACTACTCAATAATTATTACGATAATTATTTATCAAAGATTTTTTATTGATTTAATAATTGTTTGTGTTGATATTTTATATTCTTTGTTGTTTCAATAATTGTCATTACACAAGATTTTTTATTATCGAAGCAATAATTCATATTATCCGAATAATATTATTAGATAACATTATTGGCAATGTCTAGAAAGTTCTGTCTAAGGAGAGGTTTGGTCACCTAATTGCGCGCCCAAGAAGAGAGAAATTCTTATTGAAAGCCCTCTTTCTCGGAACCGCTCGGTTGTCAATATTGTGATTCTCGTAATATTATTTGTGAATAATTAATTATTGATTTATATGATGAGGAAAATATTGATTTTATGTGGATATAGATGGAGAAAATTTTTAATGTGACAATTGTTAAAAATTAAAATTTTATCTTTTTCTCGATAAAATAATTCATTTAAATATATTATTATATTTTTAATAATATAATAATAGTGATATTTTTACAATGAATGTGTGATATATGAGTATACGAGAGGAGAAAGAGTATTTTTGTTGCAATAAATGTTTAAAACATGTTAAACATGTTTCTGGACTCCATTTCTTGACCGAAATTTGATTATAAATTGTAAAATCTCCTGCTTATGAATTTCACCAATTTCATTTGGAATTTGGAAAAACTTTCTTCTCGTAAAGTTATAGAGAATTGAATTTTCTATAAAAACTCGCGTAATTCAATTTTTCTCGACAAAAGGGCTATTTATTGTGAATTATTGAAGTTCTCAAGTCTCAAATAATTAATTTTTGAAGTTTTAAATATTTTAATAAGAAAACGTTTTTTTTGAGTTAGGAAAGGTGAGTCACTCTTGGTGGTGATGGTTTGAATCGATTTTGGAGTGCGTAGGAATTTAATAAATATATATTAATATTTTATTAAATTTTCTATTTTGTGTTCTAAGCATTTTCCTATAAATAAGGTGCTTAGATTAGAATTGACAATTACACCGTAAATTGAAATTTTTCTCTCTATATTATCTATGTATTCTTGTGAGTATTTTGAGTATACTTTGAGTATTGCTATACTGATGCAAATTCAAGTTATAAACTTATATCCGATGATTCCGCTTAAATCTTTGTCTTTTCCGAGGTAAGGGATATTATTTTTTTTCGTAATGATATTATTTTTCAATATCATTATGTCAAAATATTGATATAAGGTTTTTATCAAATTTGGAACTTTTGGTGTCTGAGTTACTTATTCACGATATCGATATATTCATTCTACTATTCACGAATACTGCATTATTCATTGAAAAATGAAAATTTTCCTTTTCGTCCAAAAAATATCTATTCCAATACTAGCTTTGATTGTATCCATGTTTTGATCATTCTTGAATTTTACACCACTATGATTATTTTTGAGGTATTTTTGGACGTGGATAAAACAAAGTACGAATCCTTAATCCTTAATCCTTGTCATTTTGTTTCACCGGATTCGCTTTTTTAAAATATTTTCATCATCCTCGCCTTAAATGATGATATTATGGAATATCTTTGGCCCAGTAGTGCAAAGATGAATGATTTCGATGAATATCTTTGGTCGTAGTGCAAAGATGAATGTGTGTTTAGATGAACACGACTAATCGATGAATATCTTTGGCACCAGTAGTGCAAAGATGAATATTTGATTCCGATATATATATTGATTGATGTTACAGGATAAAAGATAGACAATGAACTTTTAAATTCATACATGTAAGATAGTAGTTTGCATTCTCTACTTAACTCTTCTAATGAATTATTATTTTCATTGCGAATATTGATTTAAAACTTGTTGTCTATTGTATTCTATTAGATTTTTTTCCCGTTGAAGACTAATGATAATTTGTTGTATATTATCTTAGTCATAATATTCTTTATCGGGCTAGTTGAGCTCACCCTTTTCTTTTTGTTCCATTTTTCTTCTCGGAGGCGAGAATATGCGATGTAGTGCCTGGGTATGGAAATGAAGGTTCTAGAGAGAGTTGTTTAGTAGTCCTCACCATTTTTTGTAAAATAATGTATCAATAAATGTGATGAGAATTTATTTGAGTATAGATATTGTCTGTAAGATAATATTTATATTCAAACTTACGCTTTCTTGTTGTAATAATAAAGTTGTAGTTGTTTCGCATCTATGTATTGACAACTCGTAATGGGTGGTGTATACCTATTTTGGGGCGCCACAATTGGTATCGAGCTTAGGGATATGATCTCTCATGAGATCTAGAATAGAACTAGGAGGGAGAGACGAGTAAATCCTTCGCTAGTGGTGTCCTACCTAAGCTTATTTGTTAGTTGGTCAAGATATATAGGGATATTATGTGATATATTGATTTGTTTAATTAACCCTTGTTTTATGACGTGATTTGAGAATGTCGATCGAGAATATTAACAATGAAAATGAGACCGTGGAGAGACGCTTGTACTCACCAACGAGGAGAACGTCTAACAGTCGGAAATATTCCTCCCAGCGTGAACAACACCAATTGAGCGTATGATGAACGAGGGATGTTTAGAAGCTTTTTGCGCTTCATGCAAAATCGGATGGGGAGACTCGTGTTCAAAATACTGAGGAGGAATGATAGCAATTCACGGGTTGTCATAGCCAAGCGCTTCAAAGAGTTGGGACCACTAGAATTTAAGGAAAGCCGATCCGATCATGGCGGAAATATGGGTCAAACAAATTACCAAGATATTCGATGTCTTGGGATGCACGGAGAACAGAAGATTCCATTCGCCACCTTTTATGTTCCGTGGCGAAAGCGGTATCATCGTGGAGTCATGAAGCATACCCATCCAACAAGACTCAAAGATGTCTTGGGAGACATTTCAAAAACTATTTAATGACAAATACTTTCCCGAAAGTGTTCGCTATATGAAGGAAGTGGAGTTCATCAGATTAGAGCAAAAACAACACGACGTCTCTCGAAGACGAGGCAAAGTTTGTAGAGTTATCCGTGTTTGCACCTCATTTGGTGGAGAATGAGGAACGATGACGCGAATGTTTCTTAGAGGTTTGAACCCCGACATACGTCAAGATCTCATTTTCTCATAAATTTTCTATTCGGGGAGGATGTTGTAAATAGGCTCAATTATTAGAAATGAGATAACGAGTACGTCAACCGAGGACCACAACCGTGATCATACCGGAGATGGCGATCAACAAAACAACGATAACCAAATGAGAAAGAAAAAAGATTTGACAAAAATGGTAACCACTCTGGTGGTAATCATGGCCATGAGAATAGAAGAAGTTAATCGGGAGGAGATTTTAAAAGAGAGAGATTCAACAACGACAAATGTGAAAATGGCGAGACCAAAGAAAGAATCGGTTCCAAGGAAGGGAACGACCATCGGTCAGATGCTACTAAATGCGGAAAAGAGGGACATATCACCAAACCGCCCACAACAGCTCAAGGTATGCTATAATTATGGAAAGGAAGGACATATCGCTCGGATTGTACGGTGGCGAAACCCTAGTTCAATGGGGACGGTGACTCAAAAGATTATCCCGTAAAAGTCAAAGTCAATGGTTCCCGGAAGAAGCGTTTGTTGTGGATCGGTCAATATCGAGAACCCAAACGAGGTCATCACGGTAAAGCTAATCATAAATTCTTGTGAAGTTTATACTTTACTAGATACCTAGGTCTTACCCATTCATTTATCTCTCCTACTTGTGCTCAACGCTTAAATTTGACTCAAAAAATTAGACTTTCACCTATCTCGTGGAAACTCCGTTAGAAAAACTTTCATCACATCCAATCGCTTATAAATCTTGTTTGATTCAAGTTGGCACCATCACCTTACCCATTGACCTTATCTCTTTAAAGATATTTACTTTTGATGTGATTTTAGGGATTGATTGGTTAACTACTCATCATGCCAAAATTGATTGTTTTCGTAAGGTTGTTAGTTTTCATATTCCTAACCAACCTGTTGTTCGAATTCAAACAACTAAACCATTAAAATCAATCACCGCTATATCTAATCATAAAGCTATTCGCTTATTGAAAAATGGATGTCAAGCTTTCTTAGCCCATATTATGGATTTGAATAAAGACACGTCAAATTTGAATAATATTCCTGTTGTTATTGACTTTCCTGACGTATTTCCTGAAAAACTTCCCGGTCTACCCCCAGAACGTGAAGTTGAATTCTTTATTGACCTTGAGCCTGGTACAAAGCCCATTTCTAAAACCCCATATCGAATGGCTCCTATTGAACTTCGGAAGTTAAAGGTCCAACTACGAGAGTTGTTGGACATCGGCTTCATTCGTCCCAAGACATCTCCTCGGGGTGCTCCGCTTTTGTAAGAAGAAAGGCGGAGTATGCGACTTTTGTATTGACTATCGGAATTGAACCATGTCACTATCAAGAATAAGTATCCTCTACCTCGTATTGATGACTTGTTTGACCATTTGCAAGGAGCACAATTCTTTTCAAAAATCGATCTTCGCTTACGATATCATCAAATTGAAGATTAGAATCGAGGATATTCCAAAGACCGCTTTTAAAATTGATGACGGCATTATGAATTCCTAGTCATGTCTTTTGGATTGACTAATGCTCCCGCGACTTTCATGGATATGATGAACCGAGTATTCAAGGAATATTTGGATCGGTTCGTTGTTGTCTTTATTGATGACATCCTCATATATTCCAAAAAGTCGTGAAGATCATGAGCACCATTCGTTTGGTACTCCAAAGGCTTCGTGAAAACAAGCTTTATGCCAAGTTAAAGAAATGCGAGTTCGCTCGAGGAAGTAGCATTCCTTGGGCACGTGGTGTCGAAACATGGAGTATCTGTTGATCCGTGAAGATTGAAGCAATACAAAGTTAGAGCAACCAAAGTCGGTGATCAAGACGCAGACTTTACTGGGCTTAATGGTTATTATTGAGATTCGTGGAAGGATTTTCTCGAATCATACTCCATTAACTCAAATTGACTCTTGAAAGATATAAAATTTGTATAGAGCGAGGAATGCGAAGAGAGTTTCCAAGAGCTTAAGAGAGACTTATTTCGCAGACTGTATAACAATACCATCCGGTTCGGATGGATTTGTTATCTACAAACGATGCTTCGAGCAAAGGGTTAGGATGTGTTCTCATGCAACGTGGGAAAGTCATAGCCTATGCCTCGCGATAACTTAAAGAGTATGAGAGGAATTATCCTACTCATGATCTAGAGTTAAGCGTAGCTTGTTTTCGCTTAAAGATCCGGAGGCACTATCTATACGGGAGAAAGTGGAGATATATTCGGATCATAAAAGCCTTAAATCTTTCTTCACGCAAAGGAACTCAACATGCGGCAAACGACGTTGGCTTGAGTTGTTGAAAGATTACGACCACACTATTCAATACCATCTTGAAAAGCGAACGTGGTAGTAGCGCGATTGAGTAGAAGATCATAGGCGGAATGAGAGTGCGATGATGTCAAGTATACGACAGAGCCAACTTTAATAGAAAAAGTTAGGGTTGCTTTCAAGCCACCGAATCGAGTGATGCGTATGAAGAAGAAAGTACTACAAGAAGGTGCTATTCCTAAGCGAGAATTGATGAAGAAGGAATACTTGAGTCCACTGGACTTTTTGTGTTCCTAACGACTTTGATTTGAAGTACGAGATTATGATGGAGGCACACAATACATCATTTGCAATCCATCCTGGAAGTACCAAAATGTATCCTGATCTTCGACATACATTTTGGTGGAACAAAATGAAGAGAGAGATTGCAAAGTTTATCTCAACGTGTTTAACTTGTCAACGTGTAAAGGCGGAGCATCTAGTACCTAAGGGTCCGTTTCAGAACCACTTGAGATTCCGAAATGGAAGTGGGAACACATTACCATGGATTTCGTTCACGGTCTTCCTACGGTTTCTCAAGGCATCAATGCCATTTGGGTTATTGTTGATAAATTAACCAAGTCCGCTCATTTCTTTGCCGATACGGAGACTTATTCCTCGAACGTCTTGCTCAAATGTATGTAAATGAGATTGTGAGGTTGCATGGCATGCCAAGATCCATAGTTTCGATCGTGACCCAAGATTCACTTCAAGATTTTGGGTTAGCTTGTAAAAAGCTATGGACACAGATTTACGATTCGATTGAAGATACCATCCTCAAAACGCAGACGGACAATCGAGAGGACTATTCAAACTCTTGAAGATTTATTAAGACTCGTGTCCTAGATTTCAAAGGCGGTTGGGATAAGTATTTACCATTGGTGGAATTCTCCTACAACAACAGCTTATCGAGCAAGTATAGGTGTGGCTCCATTTGAAGCATTATATGGACGAAAGTGTCGCTTCCAATATATTGGGATGAGGTGGGTGAAGAAACATTGTTGGGACTCGAGTTAAGACGCATTATGACTCACCGTAAAAGATCCAAATGATTCGACAACGATACAAACGGAACAAGATCGACAAAAGAGTTATGCGGATCTTCATGGAAAGGACGTGGAATTTAGTATAGGGGATCATGTATTATTGCGAGTTGCTCCATGGAAGGGAGTTACAAGATTTGGGAAGAGAGGAAAGCTCAATCCATGATTTATTGGTCCATTTCAAATTCTTGATTGAAGTAGAAAATGTAGCCTATAGACTCGCGTTACCTCCGAGTATGTCTCGTGTTCATAATGTGTTTTATATATCTCGTACTTTCAGTAAATATGTGAAAGACCCGAACCAAATTATAGAGTTAGAACCGGACGAGATAAATAAAGACTTAACGTACGAAGAGGTACCTGTCAAGATCTTGGATAGGAAGGAGCATGTCCTAGGCACAAAGGTCATACCACAAGTTAAAGTTTTGTGGAGGAATCATGCTATTGAGGAAATGACCGGGAGTTGGAAACGAAAATGAAAGCGAGGTATCCTCATCTTTTGAAACACCGTGTGCGTCGTCCAATTTCGAGGATGTAATTTCATAAGGAGGGAGGTTGTAAGACCCCAAATAATTAATAAATGAAATTTAATTTCCTCTAATTATTATTTTGAAATAGTAAGGGTTGATTTAATTAATGTGGATAGTTATGGGTAAAATACGCAAGTATTTCAAAATAAGCAAATTGTTATAAAAATTCATTATTGTTTGGGAATATTCGTTTTGGTGCGGGAATATTAAATGCTTGTCGGGGAATATTAAATGCTGCCAGTAGCGATGCCATGTGTGGGCCCCATAACGAAAAAGCGATTGGAGGAAGAAAACGACAAATATAAGTTGTTTAAAAATAATCGGCGTAGTTATTACCTGATTTACATCGTTGGAATACCCGGTGGTTAAAACACGATGTCTGGCGTTGTTGCCATGATAGCACGATGATTGCACCAATTATTGATTCTTACGTAGAAGGCACTTTACTCAATAATTATTACAATAATTATTGCTCAAAGATTTTATTGATTTAATAATTGTTGCGTTGATATTTTATATTGTTGTTGTTTCAATAATTGTCATTACACGTATTTTCATTATTGAAGCAATAATTCATATTATCTGAATAATATTATTAGATAACATTATTGGCAATGTCTAGAAAGTTCTCGCATCTAAGGAGAGTTTGGTCACCTAATTGTGCGCCAAGAAGAGAGAAATTTCTTATTGGAAAGCCCTCTCTTTCCTGGGAACTGCCTGGTTGTCAATATTGTGATTCTGTAATATTATTTGTGAATAATTAATTATTGATTTATATGATGAGGAAAATATTGATTTTATGTGGATATAGATGGAGAAATTTTTTTAATGTGACAATTGTTGAAAATTAAAATTTTATCTTTTCTCGATAAAATAATTCATTTAAATATATTATTTTATTTTAATAATATAATAATGGTGATATTTTTACAATGAATGTGTGATATATGAGTATACAAGGAGAAAGAGTATTTTTGTTGCAATAAATATTTAAAACATGTTAAACATGTCGGTGGGACCCCATTTCTTGACCGAAATTTGATTATAAATTGTAAAATCGTCTGCTTATGGATTTCGGTCAATTTTGTTTAGAATTTGGAACAACTTTCTTACCGCAAAGTTGTAGAGAATTGAATTTCCTATAAAAAGCTGGCGAGATTCAATTTTCCGACAAAAGGGCTATTTATTGTGAATTATTGAAGTTCTCGAGCTCAAAATAATTAATTTTTGAAGTTTTAAATATTTTAATAAGAAAAACGTTTTTTTAGTTAGGCAAGGTGAGTCACTCTTGGTGGTGATGGTTTGAATCAGATTTTGGAGTGCGTGGAATTTAATAAATATATATTAATATTTTATTAAATTTTTTTGCTTTTGTAATGTTCTAAAGCATTTTCCTATAAATAGGTCTTAGGGTTAGAATTGAAAATCACACCGAAAATTGAAGTTTTCTCTCTATATTATCGGCGTATTCTTGTGAGTATTTTGAGTATACTTTGAGTATTGCTATCTGGTGCAGTTCAAGTTATAAACATATCCAAAGATTCCAGCTAGAAGTCTTTATCTTTCCGAGGTAAGGGATATTATTTTTTTTCGTAATGATATTATTTTTTCAATATCATTATGCTGAAATATTGATATAAGGTTTTTATCAAATTTGGAACTTTTGGTGTCGGAGTTACTATTCACGTATACGATACTATTCATGAATACGGCATTATTCATTGAAAAATGAAAATTTTCCTTTTCGTCCAAAATATCTATTCTGAATACTAGCTTTGATTGTATCCATGTTTTGATCATTCTTGAATTTTACACCACTATGATTATTTTTGAGGTATTTTTGGACGTGGATAAAACAAAGTACGAATCCTTAATCCTTAATCCTTGTCATTTTGTTTCACTGGATTCGTTTCTTTAAAAATATTTTTCATCATCCTCAGTCTTAAATGATGATATTATGGAATATCTTTGGCCTGTAGTAAAGATGAATGATTTCGATGAATATCTTTGGTAGTAGTCTGAAAGATGAACAGTGTTTAGATGAATATGACCAATCGATGAATATCTTTGGCTCAGTAGTGCAAAGATGAATATTTGATTCCGGATATATATTGATTGATGTTACAGGATAAAAGATAGACGATGAACTTTTAAATTCATACATAGAAGATAGTAGTTTGCATTCTCTACTTAACTCTTCTAATGAATTATTATTTCCACTGCGAATATTGATTTAAAACTTGTTGTCTATTGTATTCTATTAGATTTTTTTTCTGTTGAAGACTAATGATAATTTGTTGTATATTATCTTAGTCATAATATTCTTTACTGAGCTAGTTGAGCTCACCCTTTTCCTTTTTGTTCCATTTTTCTTCTCGGAGGCGAGAATATAAGAAAGTGCAGTCTGGGGTATGGAATGAAGGTTCTAGAGAGTTTGTTTAGTAGTCCTCACCATTTTTATAAAATAATGTATCAATAAATGTGATGAGGATTTATTTGAGTATAGATATTGTCTAGAAGATAATATTTGTATTCAAACTCACGATTTCTTGTTGTAATAATAAAATTGTAGTTGTTTCTGTACCATGTATTGATAACTCAGAATGGGTGATGTATACCTATTTTAGGGGCGTCACAGGCAATGTTTAGAAAGTTTTGTCTAAGGAGAGGTTTGGTCACCTAGTTGCGCGCCAGTAAGGAGAAATCCTTATTGGAAAACCCCCTTTTTCCTGGGAACGGCCTGGTTGTCATAATTGTGATTCTGTAATATTATTTGTGAATAATTAATTATTAATTTATATGATAAGAAAATATTTTTTTAATGTGGATATAAATGATGGATTTATTTATTTTATGTGGTTATTAATGAAGGAATTAATGTTGAGGTGTTTTATCAGTATTTTATCGGATTGGAGGTATTAAAAACTCAAATCGGTGTTCTTAAAGCTTTATTGCGTGAGTTATAATTTTAATCCAACCGTTGGATCGTTGTGATTTTTGGATATGTTATACATATATGAGTTGAGTATATGTCCACAAATTTTGAACCGTTGAAAATTAACGCATGATTTGTTATGAATTTTAAAAGGTGTTGAAACGGTGTTGAAAATCTTCCGTTTGTGGATTTCGGATATTTTTTGTTTGGAATTTGGAAAAACTCAAAGCTACAAAGTTGTAGAGAATTCGATTTTGTGTGGAATGGACATAAAATTTATATTTTTCTGATAAACAGGATATTTTCTATGAATTACTGAAGTTTCAGAAAATAAAATAATTTTTATTAAATTGTGGGTGGGACCCACTTTTTTGTTGGTGTTGAATGCATGTGGGCTGCTGAAATTTTCAGCATTGAGGGGCTGGTCTTGAGTCTTGATTAGCATGCGTAGAAGAAAGGTAAAGAAAATAATATTATTTTATTATTTTAGTCTCCTATGGCGTTCTAGCATTTTCCTATAAATAGACATTTAGGTATATGACATTTAGATTTTCTTTCTCTCTAGATTATCGAACGTATTTTTGTGAGTATTTTGATACTTGGAGAGTTGCTATTTAGTGCAAGTTTCTGTCAGCATTATATTCGAAATTCAGTCAGAAGTACGGTTATTTTGAGGTAAGGGATGTTATTTTCTTCTTAAATGATATTATTTTCTTCAATATCATTATGCCGAAATATTGGTGAACTTTTTAATCAAATTTAGAACTTTTTGTGTCTGGGTTACTATTCACATATACGATACTATTCACGTATACGACATTATTCACGAATACGGCACAATTCATCGAAAAATAAAAAAAAATTCTTTTTGTCCAAGATGTCTATTTTGGCTACTATCTTTGATTGTATCCATGTTTTGATCGTTATTTTTGAATTCTGTTTCACAATTGGTTATTATGAAGTATTATCGATCTTGGATAAACTGTTATACGAATCCCTAATATTTATCCTTCTGTCTCACTGGATTCATTTTCTTTAAAATATTTTTCATCATCCTCAGTCTTAAATGATGATATTATTGAATATCTTTGGCCTGTAGTGCAAAGATGAATGATTAACTTATGAATATCTTTGGCCCGTAGTGGAAAGATGAACAGGTGATGAGATGAACATGACCGACTGGTGATACAAATGAATATATTTGGCCTGTAATGCAAAGATGAATATTCGATTAAAGATGTATATTGATTGTTGTTACAGGGATAAAATATTGATGATGGAATTTTAAATCTTAGAAGATAGTAGAACTCATTCTCTACTGACTCTTTTAATGGATTCTTTGCTTTAACCGCAGCTTTTGATCTAAAACTTGTTGTCTATTCTATTTTATCGATTTTTCCTGTTGAAGACTAATGATAATTTGTTGTATATTATCTTAGTCATAATATTCTTCTTCGGGCTAGTTGAGCTAACCCTTTTCCTTTTGTTCCATTTTTCTTCTCGGAGGTGAGAACATGGCAGGATCGAGTCGGGGTATAGAGTGATGGTTCTAAAAAGATGTTTTAGCAGTCCTCACTATTTCTGTAAAATAGTGTATGAATAATTGTAATGAGGACTTATTTGAGTGTTGATATTGTCTAGAAGACAATATTTGTATTTAAACTCACAGTATGTGTTTTCATATTTTTGCACGACAATTGTATTATTGAAGTTGTAGTTTGCTTTTCTGTACCATGTATTTGGCGACTCAGAATGGGTGTTGTATACCTATTTTGGGGGCGCCATATTCTATTTATAGAAAAATATAGTTTCGATAATTGCACATTTTGGGGCTCAAAATATTACAGTACAATACCTCCAACTTTTCTTTCATTTTTAATTTAGTCCTGCAAGTATTATCAAACTTGCACCACCTCCCCTAATAGTAAATAATGTGAATCAATAGTTCAATCATGTGAATCAATAGTTATAATCATGTGAAAATACGAATTACGTGATAAATACTTGAAATCTCACTCCATTTTAACTTAGTCATGCAAGTATTATCAATTTTGCACCAACTCCCCTAATAGTACAAGAATGTGAATCAATAGTACACACATGTGAACAAATAATTATATAAGCATATGAATTAGTAGCAATTAATTGCTCATTTATCCGATTAATTACTCGATTTATCAATATAACCCCCATACATCAATTATCATCGGAATACATGTCGATATCCACTAACACTAATAATCCCAACACAATGAAACTATCAAATTCATCTTTAATCAACACGAACTTATTTATCATTAATATTATAACTCACAATATTTAATAACCAGGTTGTTCCCAGGAAAGAGGGGGCTTTCCGATAAGGATTTCTCCTTATTGGCGCGCAATTAGATGACCAAACCTCTCCTTGACAGAACTTCTTGACATTGTAAATATTATAATTTAATAATATAAATAACTTTGTCGTCTCAATTATTGATTTAATAATATAACATATTATGCAGAGATGATCTTTGTGACAATAATCGAATCAATAATATGAGAGATATGATGCAATAATTATTGTAACAATAAATTGAGTATAACCGAGTGACTTCTTACGTAAGCATCAATAATCAATATCGTGCTACTATGCAACCACGCCAGACATCGCTTTTACTTTTACTACTGGTAGTTCAACAGCTTTAATGGTAACACTTTCGTAGTTATTTTTATAAAATGATAATTACATCATTTTTAACTACGACAATACTACATTGTGGGGTCCACCAATGATTGTACCATCGCATTTGGATATTCCCAACAAAAAGAATATTATATAACCACTTGCTTACTTTGCAAAATTTGTAAATATTACCCACAACTATAACATTATATTATATCCACACCATAATATTCAAAAATATATTTCGAGAGAAATTAATCTTTATTTATAAAAGTTGGGGTCTTACAATAATTGAGTATAATTGAGTGACTTCTCATATAAGCATCAAATACTTAGTGTCTTCTTATGCAATCACGCCAGACATCGTCTTTCTTTACCATAAGGGTATTTCAACAGTTTAACGGTAAAACTTTTGTCGTTGTTTTTATAAAAAGTTATTTCTGTCGTTTTCTAACTCGGACAGTAATTCTATTGTGGGGCCCACCAATGACTATGTTATCGTACGAATATTCCCTAATAAAACGAATATTTTTCGACCAAACTAATATTTTATGACAACTTGCTTACTTTGAAAAAAGTTCACATATCACCCTTAATTTTAACCTTTTATCAATTTAACAATTTACTAAATAGAATAATAATAATTATAAGAAAATTGAATACTTTCATTTCATAAAATTTGGGATCTTATAATATGACCGGAATTGTCACACACACATAAAATACTCCTACCACGGTGAGTATTCTCAATTGCTTTACGCTAATATATATGGTCATGCGCAATACCCTATTTCATGAACCTCTAAGATAGTAAGTAAACCACAACCCTCTATAAGAAGCGGCTCCACTTCTAGTTCATATAGGCAAAGTGTTTCACATGTGTTTCTGTTGCTAAGAACACAACAACTTTGTTAGGAGTATAACTCAACCTCGGTCGTGCAATAGACGTTACTATCTTATACTATATATGGAACCACATCGATAGTAACACAGTCAGCAACTGTGACTTGTTTTTCCTATTGAACCTATAAACTAGAGGTAACCTAGGAATAGGTTGGGTTCCCATCACCCCTGACTCAAAGTAGTTTAAGTTCCATATCACAAGTAGTCAAACTTACTAACCTCTCGCTAGAGTCTTAGTAACAAGATAAGCCAAGTCGTCATTTAACTTCCTCATAAACAAATATTATGATACCTTATTGTATCAATTCTTTAACAAAAATTATGTCTATGACCAACATGTCAAGACTTACCTTTAAAGGTAATCTCAAATGCTCTATACAAAAAAAAATTCATTATCACAACATAATGAACAAAACAATTTTGGAAGTGGCTATAATTTGATGTTTCAACAACAAATTTCGATTCCAATTACTTTTTACATCATATAAAGCAATAGTATTACTTGAAGTAAATTATACCCTTCACAAAGAGTAATAATATATCTACCTACTTGTGGAAATATAAAAATATATTCACGTACTTGTGAATATTTTCTTACTTAATTAATTAAGATCACAATTGTGATGCCCCCAAAATAGGTATACATCACCCATCTTGAGTCGCCAAAAAATACACTATAAAAATCATTTACAACTTCATTTATACATCTGTCATGCAAAATACGACGACATGTATACTGTGAGTTTAAATACAAATACATATACTGTGACGCCCCCAAAATAGGTATACATCACCCATTCTGAGTTGTCAAATACATGGTACAGAAATAACTACAACTTTATTATTACAACATAAAAAAGCGTGAGTTTAAATACGAGATATTGCCATCTGAGACAATATCCACACGCAAATAAATCCCCATCATAATTATTGATACATTATTTTACAAAATGGTGAGGACTACTAAACAACTCTCTCTAGAACCTTCATTCCATACCCCGACTAAGTACTCGCTACATTCTTGCCTCCCGAGAAGAAAAATGGAACAAAAAGGAAAAGGTGAGCTCAACTAGCCCAAAGAAAGAATATTATGACTAAGATAATATACAACAAATTATCGTTGGTCTTCAACGGGAAAAAATCGAGAGAATACATTAAACAACAAGTTTTATATCAATATTCGCATGATGAAAAATAATAATTCAAAGAAGAGTTACGTAGAGGATGAAATCTACTAATATCTATGAATTTAACAGTCCATCATCATTATTTTATCCTCAGAACATCAATCAATATTCATCTTGAATCAAATATTCATCCTTGCACTACAGCCAAAGATATTCATCGATTCGGTTATGTTTATTTAAACACTGCTCATCTTTTTTTACTACGGGCCAAAGATATTTATCAAGAAATCATTCATCTTTGCACTACATGCCAAAGATATTCCGTTATATCATCATTTAGACCGAGGATGATAAAAAAATATTTTAAAGAAAACGAATCCAAGGAAGCAAAAGAACAAATATTAAGGATTCGTACTTTTAAACAATTCCCATTCAAAAATACTTCATAACCAACCGTAGTGGGGTAAAATTCAAGAATGATCAAAACATGGATACAATCAAAGCTAGTATCCGAATAGATATTTTGGACAAAAAGAAGAAATTTTATTTTTCTATTGAATAGTCAAGTATTCGTGAATAATGGTCGATATCGTGAATAGTGTCGATACGTGAATAAAGAACTCCGACACCAAAAGTTCCAAATTTGATAAAAACTTCAGATCAATATTTCAGCATAATGATATTGAAGAAATAATATCATTACGAAAAAATAATATCCCTTACCTCGAAAGACAATACTTCTAGTTGAAACACCGTATATAGGCTATGACTTGTACCGTATAACAACACTCAAAAGTATACTCACAAGAATACGCTCAATATATCGAGAGAGAAAGAAAGAGAAGTTTTCAGTTTCTGGTGTGATTTTCAATTCTAACCCAAGCACCTATTTATAGAAATCGCTAGAACACCAAAGCGTAAAATTGAATATAATATTAATATAATTATACAAATTTTCCTTAGCCCCCTTTTGGTCAAAAACACCACCACACACATGTTAATGATGTCCAAAAAATACAAAAATGTTTTTCTAACAAAATAATTTAAACTCCAAAAATCAATTCACACCCGATATACCGAAACTTCAATAATTCACAATAAATAGCTCTTTTATCAGAAAGTTTGAATCTTGCAATTCTTTATAGGAAATTCAATTCTCTACAACTTTGCAGCAGAAAGTTTTTCCAAATTCCAAATGAAATTGGCCAAAATCTACAAACAGACGATTTTACAAAAGCTATAATCAAATTTCACCAATAATAATTGTGTCCACCAACACACAAAACATGTGTTAAACATTTAATGCCACAAAAATACTCTTCCTCCTCATATACTCATATATCCCACATTCATTGTAAAAATATCATCGTTAATATATTATTAAAATAATATATTTAAAAGAATTATTTTATCGAAAAAGATAAAATATTAATTTTCAACAATTGTCACATTAAAATTTTCTCCATCTATATCCTCATAAAATCAATATTTTCCTCATCATATAAATTAATAATTAATTATTCATAAATAATATTACGAATCACATTATTGACAACCTGGGACATAGCCTTAGATAGAGTGGGCTTTCCAATAAGGATCTCTCTTCTTTCGGGCGCCGCAATTAGATGACCAAACCTCTCCTTAGATGTAACTTTCTAGACATTGCCAATAATGTTATCTAATAATATTATTCAGATAATATGAATTATTGTCTCGATAATAGAAAATAATCGCAAGCGGTGACAATTATTAAAACAACGAAGAATATAAAATATCAACGCAACAATTATTGAATCAATAAAATACTTGAGCGAATTCACTCGTAACAATTATTGAGTAAGTGGCTTCACGTAAGAATCAATAATTGGTGCAATACCGTAATGCTCTCGCAAGCAACAACGCGTGATATCGTGTTTTTTACCAATTTGGGTATTCCAACAAGATATTAATTGGTAACTAACTGGCCAATTATTTATAAACAACTTATATTTGTCGCTTTCTTAATCCAATCGCTTTCCGTTATGGGGCCCACAAAAGATCATGTACTGTCAGCATTTAATATTCCCCGACAAAGTATGAATATTCCACGACCAAAACGAATATTTCCGAATAATAATGAATATTTTATAACCACTTGCTTATTCAAATATTTATATTTTATCCATAACTATCCACATTAATCAAATCAACCCTTTACTATTTCAAAATAATAAATAGAGGAAAATAAATTTCATTTATTAATAATTTGGGGTCTTATATATACCAACTCGACTCATGTCACAATTGCACCTTACATAAAGGTACAATCAAAAATTTTAGAAATTAAAATCTTTGGGAAGTGCTTTCAAGAAAACCTTCGTATATGTGAGGCCATGAATCTAAGTTATGATAGATATCATATGTCCGGAGAATTATCCTTGGTTGACCTAATAGACCCCAAAAGAAAACGAGAAAGATTACTATCATGTTTCTTCCAATGGTGAGTCTTCTCTTGACATATAACTATCTCCACCGCCTCTCCAGTGAAAATTATATTTTAAATAAACTCCAAGATCATATAGGTAGTGCTCGTAGATATACTCAGCAAGTGGATGTGCACAACCCTGTCTTATGATAACACGAGGTTGTATGTCATTAGACATCTTGTATGATAGTGACAAAACACCCTTCCAAAGTTGGGTTCTCATCACCTTATTGTTGTTCACCAAAATCAATTATTAAGTGACGTATAAAATACGACACACACATCTTATGTCCTCAATACAATTATATATTGTATGTCATATCATTTTATAATGTATTGAGAAACTTCAACAGTCTCAGACCATCACACTATTCCCTCATTATCCCATTTCGACCCAAATACACTCTTATTACACGAAAGGAATTGTGAAGCAAAAGGGTGAAACCTGTAACTACCAATAAAGAATATCACGACTAAAGATAACTACATTATCAATAGCTTTCATCAATAATAAATCAGAGATTTAGAACATATGGTAGATGATAAAACTTTTCAACCATAGTTGCAGCGGAACGAGCAATCCATTAGAAGAGTCAAATAGACCATCAGATCTATTATCTTCTCTATGTTAAAAGTCCACCGATAATGTTTTATCCCTGTAACATCAATCAACAATTTCTGTCCACAATCATATGAATAACTCATAATCATAATTGTGATTCTAAATTCCTTTTCGCACCCAAGACGAATATAATTTACATCACCTATCTTCACCTGAAACATCAAAAATCATGGTTATACCAAATCACAATTCCTGCTCATAATCATACTAATAAATTCATCTTTGCACTACGACCAAAGATATACAATCGTATAACCAATAATTAACAGTTCATCTTTTCACTACAAGCCAAAGATATACAATTGTAAAACCAATAATGCTGAGACTTAGCTTAATAGTATCACGACCACGAATTATCTATGCACTACGGGCCAAGGATATTCGTGTTTTCAATTACAGTCATGATTATATCGAATAATCCCTGGTTATAATCATACCAAGTCCATCTATGCACTACGGGCCAAAGATGACTTTTACCATATCATTTGTAACATTACGGTCACGATCATGCCATAAAACAATTCATCTTTGCACCCTTGGCCGAAGAGAATCCATAGCCATAATCATACCAAAAAAACTGTCCATCAATGCATTACGGGCCAATGAGGACTTTTTCCACATCATTTATAATATTATGGTCATGATTATACCGAATAATCTCTGGTCATAATCATACCAAGTCCATCTATGCACTACAGGCCACAGATGACTTTCAACATAATATAAACATGAGAATGATGACAATGATATAAGCATTAATCAAACAAAAACAAGGATAAATATTAAAGACTTTAAATTTATCCAAATATTATCAATCACTTAATAAACTCATAATCTAATATTATAATAATATTTTAATCACTTCTTAAACTTATAAATAATTTATTTTAATTGTTTATATTTTACCAAATAATGCATTTAATCATTTAAAAATGCCATACTCATAAGATTTCTTCACCAATGATTAAATCCCTCATCAAAAATATGCATATACCTTATATAGGATTTCCAAGCCATAAAATCCTATTTTCTAACTTTGTTACTTCACATAACATATTTAACTCATATGTTCGTAACTAAATTATTTTTATGAAAAATACCAAATCAGTCCCAAAAAAATATTTCTTTTCTGGGATTTAGCAGAATATAGTCCCATAATGAACATATATTTTTCTCGGAATTTTTAAAATTCATTTACTATTTTTCAAAAATTAATTTCTAATTAATTCCTTAAGAAATTAACTACCTCAAGTTTAACTCCAGAAATTCCCAAATTTTTGTAGGATCTTACACATGTTAACATAAGCTTCCAGTTTAAATTTCATGGTCATCGGAGTTATAAAACTCCGGTTATAGCATTTTTCGTCGGAAAAACCTAAATATTGAAATGGTTATAACTTGCTCATTTTAATCAGAATGAGCTCATTTTTGGACATGAGGTACCTTATACTATATACTTTCATGTCCCAAAAGGCCGAAATTTTTCTCACAAATTAAGTGGCCAAAACAGCCCTTCTAAAAATCTGGGCAGTATCATTTTGGTAATTTCTAGCTTTTGACTCCTTTACTAAAATCAGTCCACACAAAAATCTACAACATCTTTTCTAGTGATTCCACTTGGAGATGCTACAAAACTCATAGATCTAACTCTAGAACTTGACCACACTCAAAAATTCAAAATATAATAGGAGATATGGTCAATTGAATTTCATGTTCCATTTTTACCAAAATCTGATTTTTAACCCTTTGTGATTTCTAAAAAACTTTCATGTTTTCACATAATAACCAATATAACTCATCATAAAACTTACTAATACTTCATATAGCCATGATTTTTATCAGTCCAATGTTTTTATTATGACTCTCATCATAATCAACGTAACCAGATCATTTCCACAATTTAATAAGGAATGAATATAAAGGATCATTCACCATGCATGTGGTAATCCACATAGACATGTTATTCCAATAAAATAATAAAGAATGGAATAACAGAAGGATTCACCATGCATGCGATAGAGACCGCATGCATGTTATTCCCAATGTAATAATAAATAATGGAACCCGGTCCCACCAGAAACGCATATGCATTTGAGATATTCCGACGAGAATAATAAATGCGGAATAATAAATAATGGAACCAGTGTCCCAAAGAAACGCATGCATGTGAGGATATTCCGGCTGCAGTAAAAAATGAAATAATAGAAGAATTTCACCATGTATGCGGTACTTCGCATAAACAGGTTATTCCAACATAATAATAAGGAATGGAATAACAGAAGAATTTCACCAAGTATAGGGTAGTCCGCGTATACAGGTTATTCCAACAAAATAATAAAGAATGGAATAACAGAAGTTCTATTCATGCATACAAAAAAAATAATACCCTTACGAGTACAACAAATAATATCCCTTATCTTTGAAAGAAGAGTATTCCGACTGGTAGGGCGAGGATACACTCGAAGAAAATTTGTACTACGCTCAAAACTTTCTTAAACTCTAAAGAAATACGCTCAAGATTATAGAAGAAAAACCTTCTCTATAGTTTCTCTCTCTAGAGTTTCAAAGAATTAAAAGAAATAATGAAGGAATGAGCTTATTTATAGAAGAATGGATCACGTAAGTAATTAATTCATGAAATGTCCAGATTGATTTACTTTTAATCTGGACGGTCCATATTTAAAACAAAATCTTTTAAATAAAATATAATATATTCTATTTATAATCTAATAAAACGAATAACTTTATAAAAGTATTCATTTTTTTATAAAAAAGATTTTACTATGCAAAATACTATGCAGACACTATGCAACACTATGCATAATAAAATATAATATATTCTATTTATTGTCTAATAAAACAGATGACTTTATAAAAGTATTCTGTTTAATATAAATTTTTTTTACTATTAGCCTAATAAAACGAATAACTTTATAAAAGTATTCTGTTTTATAAAAAAAGATTTTCTGTTTTATTACATTAATAATACTAATAAAACAAAACTTCATCATCACTTACTTTGAAAAATTTTCAAATGTCACCCTTAACTTTAAACTCTTATCAATTTAACTATTCACCAAAATAGAAAAATTGAATACTTTTATTTCATAAAATTCAGGGTCTCACAACAATGACCTATGAAGGATTAATAACATTAGATATATATAAGGAAATGAGAAATACTCATTTGTTTCTTACTCATCTAAGAAACAATACTCAAGATGGGTAAAAATTCACATATTTGTGAATTTATAATTTCTCTCACTAAAATATAAGTGACATTATCATGTGATCTATTAAAACATTGAGAAATCTAACAAAAATCAATTTATAACCACTAGTATACTAATATTAAAACTGTAGTTAATATTTGATCTCATGCATTGCATATCAAACATTAGGCTCCCGGCCACTAGCACAAGTATACTTCAGATTTGCAATGACTATATCAAAATTAATTTCTAGTGTACCACCACTATTAAAGAATTATTAAATTCTTCAATCTCAAGCTTATCAAACTAATTAGTTTAGTACAACCCCTCAATATAATTAAATTGATATAGTTGAAACTCTCACTATGTTTTCACATGATAATAAGATAACATCTATTATATTTTACAAGTCTTTCAACATAAAGACAGATTAAATAGATGTCTTAAACTCGTTTGCTTTAACAATACTAAGTAAAATGATCAACACATCATTACTATACACAAAAACTATCACATTATAGTTTATACAATTATACTGTTAGTGTAAACATATAAATAATTTTATATCCGATATAATCTTAAGGTAAATATGCACATACCTATATATTATCTCCTAATATATATGTAACTACTTTAATGTTTATAACTTAGTTTCAATCTCATTATTGAACTAAGTCACAATAAATATTTTGGATCATTTTAAGCTAAAAAAATAGGTATTTTATGTAAGACCCCGAGTTTTATGAAATAAAAATACTCAATTTTTCTTATAATTACAATTCAGTAAATGGTTAAATTGATAAAAAGTTAAAGTTAAGGGTGATATATGAAATTTTTTCAAAAATATGCAAGTGGTTATAAAATATTTATTATTGTCGGAGAATATTCGTTTGGTCGTGGAATATTCAATCTGTGTGGGAATATTCCTTCCTACGACCTAGCCTCTTTTATGGGCCCCATAACGAAAATTGGAGGAAGAAAGCAGACAAAGAATAAGTTGTTTATAAATAACTTGGCAGCGTAGTTGTTATCGTCAATCTTGTTGGAATACCGTGGTTAAAACACAAGAATGTCTGCTTATTGCATAAGTAAGACATGGTATTGCACCAATTATTGATTCTTAAGTAAGAAGCACTACTCAATAATTGTTACGAAGAATTACTATTCAAGATTTTATTGATTCAATAATTCTTTGCGTTGATATTTTATTTTATTTCAATAATTGTCACTATACAAAGATCTTCCATTATCGAAGCAATAATTCATGTTATCCTAATAATATTATTTGAAAACATTATTGGCAATGTCTAAAAAGTTTTGTCTAAGGAGAGGTTTGGTCACCTAATCACAAGGCTCTGAACCGCACTCAATTATCGATAATGTGTTTCTATAATATTATTTGTTAATAATTAATTATTAATTTATATGATGAGGAAAATATTGATTTTATGAGGATATAGATGGAGAAAATTTTTAATGTGACAATTGTTGAAAATTAATATTTTATCTTTTTCTGATAAAATAATTCAATTAAATATATTATTTTAATAATATATTAATGATGATATTTTTACGATGAATGTGGGATATATGAGTATATGTGGAGGAGGAGTATTTTGTTACCAAAAATATTTAAAGCATGTTTTATGTGTCGGTGGACCCCGTTTTTTAACTGAAATTTGATTATAGCCTGTAAAATCGCTCATTTGTGGATTTCGGTCAATTTTTGTTTGGAATTTGGAAAAACTTTCTTCTGCAAAGTTGTAGAGAATTGAATTTTCTATAAAAATTCGCGAGATTCGAATTTTCAAAAAAAGGGCTATTTATTATGAATTATTGAAGTTTCGAAGCTCCGAAATAATTGATTTTTGGAAGTTTAAAATAATTTAAATAACAAAAATGTTTTTTACATTTTGTTTCCCTCATTTAATATGTGTTAGGGGCTGAGTTCTTTTGTTGAGAGCATACGTATGAAGTCTTGGAAAAAAATATATAATATTATTATTTTAATAAATTTTCTGCTTTGGTGTTCTAAGCAATTTTCTATAAATAGGGTGCTTAGGTTATAATTGAAAATCACACCAGAAACTGAAGTTTTCTCTCTATATATTATCGAGCATATTCTTGTGAGTATTTTGAGTATACTTTGAGTATTGCTATATTACGGTGCAAGTTCGATTCAAATAATTATTCCAATTGTAATCTTTTCTTTTGAGGTAAGGGATAATAAGGGATTTTAAGGGTTATTATTTCAAATTCTTCCGAACCTTCAAAATTTTGGAAAAATTTGAAATGATATTTTGATGAGTTTTGTAGATTGTGTCCAAAATGGTGATTTTGGATGTATATATTAGGAGTTATGGATTTTATGAGAAAAAGACTATTTTAAAAGTAACCGCTTATAACTCCTTGTGGTTAATTCCAAAATTGATGAAATTTTTATTGAGAGTACATCTATATAATATCAGTATATCGTGTAAATTTCAAAATATTTGGATAAAAGTACAATTTATGATAAATGTTTAAATATTCAATTGATTTTGGCCATGTGAAAATAGTAAATGACTTTTAAAAATTCTCGAGAAAAATATATGTTCAATATAGGACTATATTCTGCTAAATCTCAGAAAAGAAATATTTTTGGAACTGATTTGTTATTTTTCATGAAAATGGACTAGTTATGAGTAAATGAATTAAATATATTATGTGAAGTAAAAAAATTAGAAAATAGGATTTTATGGCTTGAGAATCCTACATGAGGTATATGCAGATTTTTGATGAGGATTTTGGTTATTGGTGATGAAATCTTATGAGTTTGTGGCATTTTAGAATGATTAAATGCATTATTTAGTAAAGTGTAAACAATTAAAATAAATTGTTTATAAGCTTAATTTTTTTTTTTATTCTTTCAATATCATTATATCGAAATATTGGTATGGATTTTATTGTGGAATTTCTACCTTTTTGAGTCGGTTTACTATTCATGAGATACTATTCACGAAAGTTACTTATTCATGAGTTACTATTCACGGTTACTTATTCATGAGTTACTTATTCATGACAAAATTGGTTTCTTTTTCTAACCAAATTATAGTTGATTTATGAATATTACTCGGAGATTAAAACGATATATTGATTATATTGATTTTATTATCATATATAACATTTTATAACCCCGATGTTGAAATTCTCTTTCACCGAGTGTAAAGATGGGTAGATTATTGGTATGATCATGACTAGGGTTCTCTTTAGCCAGTAGTAAAAAGTTGAATTGTGACTTGTATGATCATGACCATTGAATTTATAATTGAATATCTTTAGCTTAAGTGCAAAGGTGAATTGATCAAGATGGTTATAATTATTGTTTACATAAATTCTGAAATGATTATATATTTCTTGAGATATTAATATATTTGACCTGTAGTGCAAAGATGAATTGTTGATGAATATCTTTGGGTCGTAGTGCAAAAGATAATCATTGTTGAATATCTTTGGCCCAGAAGTGCAAAGATGAATCTGTTGATGAATATCTTTGGCCCGTAGTGCGAAGATAAATTTATTAGTATGATTATGAACAGGAACTGTGATTTGGTATAACCATGATCTTTGATGTTTCAGGTAAAGACAAGTAATGAAAATTATCTTCGTCTTGAATGAGAAAAGGAATTTAGAACAACAATTACGATTATGAGTTATACATGTGATTGTGGATGAATTGTTGATTGATGTTCTGAGGATAATAAAACATTGTTGGTGGACTTTTAACATGGAGAAGATAATAGACTTTATGGTCTATTTGACTCTTCCAATGGATTGCTCGTTCTGCTGCAACTATGGTTGAATTTTTTTTATCATCTACCATATGTTCTAAATTTTTGATTTATTATTGATGAAGGCTATTGATAATTTAATTATCTTTAGTCATGATATTTTTTATTGAGCTCGTTGTGCTCACCCTTTTGCTTCACAATTCCTTTCGTGTAATAAGAGTGTAGTAATGGGTCGAGCGGAGATATAAAGAGAATAGAATCGGTGGTCTATAGATGTTGAGGGTGAGGTGAATTTAACTTGGAAGGGTGTTTTGCCACTATCATACAAGAAGATGTCTAATGACATACAACCTCGTGTCATCATAAAGATGGGGTTGTCTTAATCCACTTCTTTGAGTATATTTACAAGCACTACCTATATAATCTTGGTGTTTGTTTGGAGTATAATACCCAATTAGAGACAAATGGAGATAATGATATGTCAAGAGAAGACTCACCATTGGGAAGAATATGATAGTAATCTTCTCGTTTTTCTTTGGGGTCTATTGGGTCAACCAAGGATAATTCTGTGGCCATATGATATCTATCATAACCTATATGCATGGCCTCCCATGTACGAAGGTTTCCTTGAGCACTTCCCAAAGATTCTAATTTCTAAAACAGTTTTTGACTATACCTTTATGTAAGGTGTCACTGTGAGGTGTTGTCCACGGTTGGAAAATGTGTCACATTTGGTATATATTTGTATCCAAACTCACAGTATATGTGTTGTTGTATTTTGCACGACAATTGTTGTAATAAAGTTGTAGTTGTTTTCTGTACCATGTATTTGGCGACTCAGAATGGGTTGGATTGAATGGACCTATTTTGGGATCGTTACATTTTATTTATCAAATTATTATATTAATTTCCTTTATCAAATCAATATTGTTCTTTCAAGGTTAAGTTTATAACTCTGTAGAACATTAGATAATTAATTAAGTAAAATAAGTTCACACTTCAATATTTTTCAAAAATTTGTGTTTTAAAGACATTCATTTCATAGGACCACATAATCAAATTGAATCTCACAACAAGAAATTCACAAGCCTTACTATTTTTACATAAATAAAATTATGCTCCAAATAGTTCAAAGGCCAAATTTAATCCATAAATAAAAATCTTAAAGAATCACCCCCACACTTTTAAATAATTAAAATCTCTTTGAATAATTTCACTTCACAATATTATGATCACCACTTAAAATAAATTTTAGATTAATTGACATTTTATGTGACAATATTCCTATAAATATTACTTCTACATGAGAATATTAAGGAACATTTTTCAAAACAAAAATAAGTTCTTATACATTTTATGTATTAGTTATTCATATATAGATTATTTCAAGATAAGAATCTTTTAGAATACCCCCAAATAAGAAAACAAGCTCTTATTTTTTGAATTATATAACATAAGAACTTAAACTAAATGAATTTACTTTCTAAGAAATTAATTTATATCAAACAAAATTAATTTATGTAGAAAGCAAGTAAAATTCATATGATCACATTAAAATTTACTACTTCTTGAACAAGAAGTACACATAAAAATAAATCAATATATACCAATTATGATTATCCCAAAAATACTACAAATAACATTTATAAGTGCTTAATTTCTCAACATCATAATCATATTGTATACAAGATCTACTCAACCCAATTTACTTCTGTAATATCTCAGCTTCTAACTACTAGTTGATAATTAATTTATTATCCACAAACAAAGTAATTTATCTCAAAATTCATGCATACAAATATCAAGTAATATTACACACTAAATATTATCTCAAATTTTATATGCATAACTTTGTTCAAGAAGAACATAAATTTATTTTATTCTAAAAACAAATTAATTTATAACTAATTTATTATACATAGAGACAAGTAAACTTCTCATATTTTACTATAACTTTCTCATAATAAATTAATCTCAATTAGTGTATAAGAAAAATAATTGTCTCAAATTTCATACATATATATACACACCAAAATATATATGCACAAAATTAAATTTATTCCATCATGAACAAAAATTTAATTACTTTTCTTATCCCGCAAAACTAATTAAATAATTTATTACAACAAAATGATGATAAAATAATACTAGACATACAATATCATCTACACATGATATAATACACAAAACATACACTTTCAAGTTTATACACATACAAAATGATGCACAATTATCATTTATAAAAATAAAGACTAATGTTAAAAAACACAACTTTTGAAATTAAATTCGAAGAACACCATAATCTCTTTAGAAAGATTCATCAATATTTGGTGTTTTTCCATGATGACTCTTCATCTCCTCCACATCAATTTACAAACTTGTAAATTGAAATAACTCTTCCACTTTCATTTCTATAATTTCATTTTTTACCAATGGTTGTCAACAAAAATAATTAGTAAAATATTTTAAAATATAACTAATTATAACGGCAATTTCATTGGTGTAATAGAAATAAGAAAAACATCACTTATCTTTGAAAACCATGCTATCTTCCACCTCACCAAAATCAGAACTCTAACAGACACTATAAAGACATTAAAGATTGTTAGAACAGTAACTTCTTAGATTCAAGATATTTGTATGGTCATATATAAATTTGATTATTGCATATCACGGATTAATTGGCGGATTAGCAATAATTAATCTCTTTAATTAAAGGGGAACTACAACAAAAAAGTTAGACCAAAAACATTTCATCATCATTCTTATTTTTTTGTGGGAGACTATCAAAATCAAACCTTTTTGGTTCCGGTACATAAGACGATACACATATTCAGGGTCGGTCCTGAGTTTTGAAAGGCCTAAAGCGGACAACAAAAAAATGGGCCTTATGCGAATTGCTATTAAGACAGGTATAAAAAAAGGAAGAATTTTTTTTGAACAAAAGAGCATCAATACGAAAGAATATCAAATATAATAACCGACTAATTCAATATTTCCAAAGCATCATTTAGATATCACATTATCACTAAGTCAAAAAAAAAATTACCAAATAGGGTCTCCTTTATTAAGAGTCTAACACTACTCCCAAACAATTAAAAAAACTCAAAAAACTGAATATAATGATGAACCCCCCTGGTACATAATAATTAAATTGTTTTGTACAAATTATATGCTTTAAATATGTAGAATATTATAATAATCAGTAAATGTAGAATATTACAAATTGATTATTTGCTTTAATATTTAAGTATTCTATTTAAGTAATAAAAAAAATAATATTTAAGGGGGTCTTAAAAATTTTTGAACCTAAAACCCGAGCACTTTAGACTTTAACCCAAGACCGGTAGCGCACATGTTACAAGATCTTGAACTCCCTCAGAATCTTTTACAAACTTTATATGTATAATGATGATATGGTTATTCTAGCCATCATTACCTATATATGGCATTATGCAAGAAGATTAATGAGTTGAACCAATTAATTAATGCCATAACATTCTACTTAATTACTTACTTAATTACACTACCAATACCACGTGTCCACTAGGTGACTCCATGTAGTACTTTAATTAGAAGCTTCTTAATGCTTAAAAATAAACAAACAGCATTAGCTATTAACAATATCGATTTAAAGCATGCATGCCGTTAAGGATTGCATAAATCAACACGTACGTGTTAAGCTAGAATTGGCGCCTAAGGAAAACATCAACAACCCACTAAACTAACTTTTTATAGCTTAATCAACATTTTATTTTCTTCAGTTTAACCTTATTATTATTAAAAATTGTGTGTGGATGATTTAAGTTACGGAATTGTGAAGTAGGAATAATTTCTGGAAAGTTACACAAAAGTTTTACTAATAAATTCTTAAAATCAATATAAGACTATTTTATTAGATAAAAAGAACCTACAATTTAGAATGAGATGTTATATATACCCGTCAGTGACATGATATATAAATAGATACTCCCTATTTTCTAAATTCAAAAATTATAGATATATTTTTATTTTTAATTTATTTCAAAATTAAATATATATTTTTATTTTTAGAATTATAAAGTGATATGACGTTCTTAATTTACTATTATTTTTTAACATTATTTTCAATATCAAAACACGATGTATGGAGGAAAAAGTCATACTAAAAACTCCCATGTATGTTCTCTGCCCAAAAATACTATAACAAGTCACCATAAGGCATAACCTATATGTAGGATGTAGTAATATTTTGGAAAATGTTAAATTCACAATATTTTTTGTTATTTTCACATTAAAAGTGTCGCTGTAGATGTATAGCGACGGTGAAAACCGTCGACGGTGAAAACCGTCGCTAAGATCTATAACGACACTTTTGTTGTGAAAATAATATTTTTTATTGTGGATTTAACAATTCTCTAATATTTTATGCCCAGAAGTCCAGCTATGGAAATTGCTATAATTGGCTCCGAGCTATATATATCCGCCCTTAACTAATATTTATCCATGTAAATGAGAATCAAAAAGTCTGACAATATATATCATTTTGCGTTTACGTAGTTACCCAGCACTACTAATATTTTCCTGACATTATTATATTTTACCATACCATTCCATAGATTCGGAGCACACACTTGTTCAATGTTGGTTGGTTAAGAATCAAGCGGGGGAGCATAGCATGTAATTAACAAATCCAAAAACTGATTTGGTAAAAAAGTTGTTGTTGGTGAATCAGCATGTTTGTAGTGTTGAAGAAAAGGACAATACTGAATTGACTGATAGCTGAGTTATATATATAAGAGAAACTGTCTTACAAATTGGAGACATGAGATTAAGTGAAGTGATAGTTAATTCAATAATATTTAACGGTTGGGTTGATGGATTGGGGAGTTACTGACGTGCAAGGCTGGAGAAAGGGTCCTTGGACTCCTGAAGAAGATAAGTTGCTTAGTGACTATATTAGCTTGCATGGTGATGGAAGATGGAGTTCTGTGGCTAAGTTTTCAGGTAATTAGTAACCACTTTTACACAAATTTTGCTTAATTTTTTCAACTCTTTTACATAAATTCATACACAGACAGAGTTCTAATATGAATTAAAGTTTCATACACGTCGGTGTATACATTAGTATTATCAAGTACTTATGTTGGACAAAATTACCTTTATTTTATTGATGTGTTATAATCTTAATATCGTTCTCGTGTATACTGTTAGTGTATGAAATTTAAACTTTTATAAATATCAGGGCTCTGCATAATTTGTTTAGGACCCCTCAACTAACAACAACTTGGTTATATTGTTTGTTGATGTATAGTTTGAAATGTGAATTTGTTCTCAGGACTGAATAGGAATGGAAAGAGTTGCAGATTAAGGTGGGTGAATTATCTAAGACCTGGCCTAAAGAAAGGACATTTAACACCTCAAGAGGAAGGCATCATCATTGAACTGCATGCCATATGGGGTAACAAGTATGCAATACATACCTTTATCTCTATTTAATTTCTTACTTGTTCTTGTTTTTTTTTTTTTCAAGTTTTTATTTATGTTCGTATACATGTACAGATGGTCTACCATTGCTAGATACTTGCCTGGAAGAACTGATAATGAGATAAAAAACTATTGGAGAACTCATTTCAAGGTAAAATCGAAACCATCTCAAAGACAGGAAAAACGAAAATCTGAAGCTCTTCGGCAGCAAAAACATCATTTAGTAGAAGAGAATAATGACAAGAACAAGTGCACAAATACTGATGATCATACTATTGGAGAAGTGAACAACGAGAAAATAACTGAATTACAAGGCAATCAAGACATGGTTTTCACATACAATGCTAATTCTATGGAATATGATCTTAATTTCCAAGATGTCGTTTCACCTTGGCAAGAAACAATCGTAGAAGATGACTTATGGGGTAGCTTATGGAACCTAGATGGTCTACATTATCGCCCGGACCAGGGGAACCAGTAGTGCAACAAGACTGCAGCAGCCCAAAATCATTCCTCTGCTTATTCTTTTGGAGCTGCTGCTGCTGGTGCAATATAACAGACAATAGATTTCAATAGCCTTCATGCATGTGAGATTCACTAATTCTGTTTGTATTTGACAAAATTATGGTTTAGTATTGTACTTTACAATATAAATCATCTTCTTCTTCTTGAGTGATATAACATCAACTAAATTGAATCAACTCATTATAGTGAAAATAAAAATAAAAAAATAAAATTTACAAGATATATATACGCCAAGAATGTTTCAAGCACGAATGTTGCGAGTGGTTGTCAAAAATTAGAATTTTGGCCCATGCAGGTTTTGAGCCAAGTTATTAGCACGACGCTCTAACCAACCAAGCTAATACAATATTTCTTTCATTCTAACTTTGTTTCTTCAGTTGTGATAAGACAGATATTGCTACTGATTCTTATCCTGGCTATTTCACTATTTGGGTGGAGATAGAGATAGAAAATATATATATATATATATATATATATATATAGAGAGAGAGAGAGAGAGATTGCAGGGACTAGAGAGAAGATGTTCGAACATATCACAGCAAGTGAAGTTGCAGGCTATGGGGTTGGGGCTTTGCTATTATGTGCCACCATTTCTGCCCCTAAGATTGATTCTCTCATTTCTTCTTCCCAGCGCAGGTACCCCTTTTTCTCTGATTCTCTCTTATCTATAGATCATATAACTTCCATAAAATTCTTTTTATTTTTAACCAGTTTCAGTTTGATTATATATCACCACCAAGGCTCCAACTGCTTCTCATTCTTTCAGAAATTCAATTTTTGTTTATTCTGCCTGCTGATTTTGGACTGTTGGGTTGGGTGATAAGTATTTGAAATTATAAATGCTGTCATTCATGGCGTTGCTGAATTGATTATATTTTGTGATTAGATTATTAATTTGTATTTGGGATAAATACACTTCTATCCCTCAACGTATAACCCCATCTTCCATAAGCCGGCCCGTAAGTCAAAAGTGACTTTAAATCCATTTTTGGCCATAAGTGTGTCCGCATGTACCGTTCACTTGATGTAATGTACAGTTTGATCATACGAAAATCGTATAATAAACGTTGACAATTAATTGTCAAATATAGTCAAAATGTGAACTTAATCAAAATAAAATAATTAATAATTAAAACTCAATATTAACACAAATAAAATAATTAATCCAAGTTAAATAATTAAAACTAATTAATCCAAATAATATAATTAAGAATAATAAACCAACATGGATTATAAAAGCAAAGCTCAAACAATTCACCCTTTAAATAAATTGAAAATTGACAGAATTTACTAACAACAATTCCATTAAAATAACCAAAGTTGGTCAATTATGCTCTTTTTTCCACAATGAAAGTACTCAAAAACAAAAAATATATTATTTTAATAAACAAGAATACCATAAATTCATTCACAATTACAAAATACTTATTTTCTTAGAGGAATCAAATGTTAGTAATAATAATTTTGCATTACACTTATAACCAATCAACATGAAATGAAAACTTATAATTATATGAAAATCAAAGCTAAACCATGACTATAGTGTCATATTATAAACAACATAATCAATTTCGCTAAATAGAACCGGAATTAATTCAACCCAAAAACTAAACTATGAAATTATTATAGAAGCTCAAAGGAAAGCATTAGATTAATATAACTATACCAAAAATCCAAACCTAAACACTGCCTAAATAAAGCCCTAAAAAATTTCCAAAAATTATATATTTATTAAGATTAAAAAGCCCAAGCATTCTCCTTACTAATTTCCTCCTCTTAATATCATTCTTAATATGAAAAGGTTGACGGATCTGCTCCGGAGTCTTACCTTTGATCATATCGATAACTTGTTGGCGTCCAATAAGCCCTTCATATGAATAAAATTGGCCGCCATTAACAGATGATAAAGATTCTCTTGACCCACATTCACGAACTCCTTATTGAATTCTTCGAGAACTTTTTCATACTTCAGTGTGCTTATTGCAGTACTTGATAACGCCATGGTTTTGTCAATGATGTTCGGCACCGAAATCGTGGTCGACACGCAATGGTCTTCCACCATATTCTTAGTCGTCTGGGAGATTGCGGTGGCATATTCTTCCATCGAAAAAGACAAAGAAGACCCATATTCAACCTAATTTCTACTCTTTAACTTCTGTTTCTAATCTCATTTTAATTTTTATTTTATCAATTTGTCTTTTTAATTTCAATTTTTATTTAATTTTTTAAAGAAAAAACGTATTTAAATGTATTTCTTTTATTTAATACAAAAAAAATATAGTCAAATAACCTTAAATACAATCAAAGTGTATAAAAACTAGCTAAAGTTTATATATATATATATATATATATATATATATATATATATATATATATATATATATATATGGATTCCATCCACAAAGAATGAACCTATTGTTGGGGAGCAACCCATTTTGGCCCGACCAATTTTTTTTTATAAGCACACAAAGTTGTGGCGGTATTTGAATGGATTGCTCCCCAACAATGGGTTGTTGTGGATGGAATCCATATATATATATATCTGAACAAATTAAACAGTGGGGGTGGTTAATGGTAATAACTAAATTGTTATTTTATATGTTTAATACACCACCATGGGGGCGAGGGAGATGTTGCAAATAATAGTTTTCTTAGTGCGAAAAGAAGGTTCTCGGTCCTTACGGATTGAGGGGTGTAAGCGGTATAAATCGGATACGGATATGGTATATCCGTATCCGTATCCGAAAAACTAATTCGCTAGTCGTGTCCGTATCCGTATCCCAGATCTCCGCGAATTTTAAAATATTATCCGTGATCCTTATTCGAAAAATATTCAATACTGGTTAATATCCGCTACTGCTTATTTTATCCAAATAGACAAATTATTCGAATATCCGAATATCCGAATTCGTTTATCAGTAACCTAATATAAAATTCATTCAAAATATTTACGAAAAAAAATTTAAAGTTTAAATCATACATATTAATTAAACACAATTTAATATTTAAACCATACATATTAATTAAACATCCTAATCATAAGGGGAGGAAAATGTCAAACACATCATCATAAAAATTACAAGATTAATTTGCATCCTAACTTAACTTGATGCATACACCATTGATCATCATTCATTGAACATTATCATACAAGAAGATTAACTTAATTCACATCATAATACAACATTGATTGCATCTGAACTTGTACCTGCAAGAGAAAAATAAATAATATTAGTATAACTATTACACTTGTGATTACAAACTGTGTAAACATTCTCTAACAAACTACCCATTTATTTTTATATCAAATCGAACTATGCTACTACATGTCTTTCTTTTTCTCATGGATTTTTGCCTTTTTTATATCATAGCTAAATATGATACTATATGATTTATTAGTCTCCAAGAAAATGTGGCAAGTACATTGAAACAGAGGGACAGAGGGAGGGAGTACAGAAAGAGTATGATCCCAGTAAAACTACTGCATTAGAAATATATATTTACCTGGAACTGGAAGGAGCTTAATTATAACATTAATGGTGGTGTTAATTTCAATAAAACTACTAGTAATATATATATATCGTTGTGCAAAATCAAAACCCTTCGAATATTAATTGGTCCCATTTCAACTTTCACATTTTCTCTCTAATTAATATTCAAATATCTACTTTTAAATTACGGGTATATTTATCAAAAATATACTTCTAAAACTGAAAATTCTATCATTTTCATGAACAACCAATCTCCATATATACTATTATCAAAGTATTTCATTTCCTTTACTCTCAACAAAGATTCAAAAAAATAATAATAGACTTTCAAAGAAGCTAAATGCAGAGATTTATATATATGTATGTTGGGTTAACTAGAGTTTACAGTTGAAATTGTGAATCCCATTGTTGAAATATGGAGGAGCCTTTATCATTGTTATACAAATGTCATAGATGACTCTAAGAATTGTTTCTTGCAAGAAAGAAAAAAGGAAATAATAAATATTTTAGATCAAGTAGATGATAGCATGATAAAGTTGAACCTCTAGATCCTTATATTTCTTACCCATATTTACCCTCACTTTTCTTTATATTGTCTATATAGACCTTGAATATTACCTTTTCCAATTTCAAGATTCCAATATATAGTAATTAAAGCTATGAATTTAGGATGAAAAATTGAAACATCCAAATAAAAATAAGGGTTTAAATCACTCATCCAATATTATCTTTTTGGATTATTTTAACTCATCATAAGGTTATCTAAAAAGTCATGACTTGAAGGTAATATTAGTAATAATTTGTGCATGCCCCTCTAATTCTTCTCTTTGTACATATTCCAATGAACAATCACACTGACAGCATTGGCAATGAATTAATTAAGTAGTACTACTGCATTAGAAAAACTTACAAATGTTAAGCTTAAGTAATATTAAGCTACTGCATTAGAAAAACTTACAAATGTTAAGCTCATGATTCTCACTATCTCCAATGGTAGCACCAACTTCAATTGTGGATTCTCCAGCTGTATATAAATAGTAAACATAAATAAAATTAGTATAAGTATTGAACAATTTAAAAAAATATTAAATTAATCATTCTTACATTTACCCATTTCAACTTCCTAAGTAACCAATCTTTGACACACATTAGAGTTTCCACTTGATTAAATTTAATGATGCACGAATGTCGGTGATAAGTCTACGTGCGTGGCTAAAAGATGACTCCGAAGCAATGGAAGAAGAAGGAATAACAAGAATATCCCGAGCCATCTTTGCAAGTGTTGGAAACTTAGGTCCATAATGTTTCCACCAATGCAAAATATTAAAATCTAGTGGATTGTCATCATCCAAAGGGTGCAAAGTCTCTTTAAGATATTCCTCCAACTCACTTTTTTTCATAACATTAGATGCACAATCTTTTGCTACAAACTTCTTAAATGAGAAAATTCCACTTGGATTATTTTTTGACTTTGATAAATTATCTTCATGGCTTATGGATGAAATACTAGTGTCACCCCTTGCTACAAATCCACTAGTATCATCATATTCGGTAAATAACTCAAGCAAAAATTTTTGAACTTTGTTTACATATATTTCGGCATAATCACCATGTATTTCCCTACAAGCCCACTCAACAATTTTCATCTTATAATGAGGATCAAGAATTACCGCAATCGTAAGAAGCAAGTTAGATTCCTCCCAATACTTATCAAATTTTATTTGCATCTCAATGGCCATTGTAGAAATATAATAAATATGACTCTCTCACCACTCCACTAACTTCATGCGAATAGAATGAACTTCCATGTAATACAAATTTGACGTAGGATACTTAACTCCCGAAAGTCTTTTTGTCACGTCATTAAACAAACTCAAACAATCACAAACGTTCTTTCCCCTTTCCCATGCTTTTGAAGAAGGCAAAAACTTATAACCACTATCTAAATCGGCTAAACGCTCAATTGCATCCCGAAGCTCCAAAGCATTCACAAGCATATCAAAGGTAGAATTATATCTAGTTTCCACATCGAATGGAATACGCCTTTTAGAATTGAATCTTGTTTGGGTCAAAGCAAGAGCAAATTTTTCATCTTTAGCAGGTGAACTATCAATATATTTGACAGTTTTTTGAATATCCTCAATTAAACCATGAACTATCTTCAAACCTTGTTTAACAATCAAATTTATAATATGAGGACAACATCGAAGATGAAACATGTCACCATTATGCAACAAAGCTTTCGTACCATTCAACCATGTTTTGACACCTTCTAACATTCCGAAATTATTTGAAGCATTGTCAACAACAACACTAGATAACTTTCTATCAATATTCCACTCAAGAATTTGATGTTTTAACCACTCACTTAAATTCACACCATGATGTGGATATTCAACAACATGAAAAGCAATTACTTTTTTATGTAATTCCCATGCATCATCAATGTAATGACAAGTCACACAAAAATAACCCCGATTTTGAAAGTTTGGTTTCCATCCATCGGTTGTTAAACTAACTCTAGATGATAAACTCTCAATTTCTGTATAAATTTTAGCCCTCTCTTTTTCAAACACATCACCCAAATCTTTTTTCACGGTGTTTCGTGAATGGAATTTATAAGTTGGCATAACATATGAAATCCAAAGACGAAAGTAGCTATCTTCAAATTTCTAAAAAAGAATAATCATGTTTTGCAACCATTTTCGCATACAAAGATCTTTCAACTAATGGGTCATATTTATATGTAGTTACCTTCTGAATAAGGTTGTCTTTGGTGACACACTTCCCAAGAAATGGTTGCAAAGGGTCAACATGTTGTCTTTTGGCAAGAAAGACAATTTTTTTTTGATGATTTTTCAAATGAGTTGTGCCTTTATTGCTTGCCCCGTCAAATTTTCTTTTACAATGTTTGCAAGTAGCAACAACATTGTTACCCGTTCCAACCCTATCAAAATCTGCCCAAACAGTTGATGTCAAAACTCTTGTCTTACGACCACTCATTGTTGTTGCTCTTCACCAATCTGAGTAGAGATGTATCATTAGGGACATTAGTTGTAGCATTAGTAGAAGAAGCTAAACTATCAACTTGTGAAATTGAAAAGACCGCTACTACCTACTTATTGAGACATTTTTCAACTGCAATTAATTAACCTCCATATATCAATCATGGAAAAAAAAGAAGATCCAAAGAATATAAAAACAAAGAAAAGAAAATATACATCTTAGATAAGTGAAGTGAAAAGGAGCAGATCCTCTTTTTTTTTTTTTTTTTTTTTTTTTGGGGTTTGAAATTAACCATGCTAATCTCTAGCCCAATTGCTACTTCTTCCAATTCCTCGGTGGAGAAAATACTCACTTCCAAAGCGCATAAACACCAATCGTAGATTCACCTTTTTGTCGGGTTTATAATATGCTGCTTTCGGATCTAAATAAGTAAATATTAACATCCATCACAAATATACATATACCACATAAATATCAAAAAAATTATCACATTATCACATTAAATAACTACCGATATGTACTATACACATAAGATATAATTGGTGTATGAGTAAACTGATGTTTGCGCAATCCAAATATTAACAGATCGAAACACCACAACATTTATCTAAATATATATAGATCTAACTGGAAATAAGCAGATCTAACCGGAGCAGGCGGTGGCGACGGGGACGGGACGGCGAAGGTGAGGGGCTTGATCTGCTAAAGGACTTGGCCTGAATCCGATTAATCTGCAGATCTAGCGCAGAAAGAGAAGAAGAAGAAAAAAAAAAGACCCACAAAATAAAGTATATGCAGAGCAGCAGAGGATCTAGAAAAGTTTAGAAACTATTAATTAAACTGAGACTCTGATAGAGAAGGATTGGAGTCTGGAGAGAGAAGCTTTCTAATTTAGATCTGCTAAAATACATCCGTTGCATTTAATTTGTCTCCTCCTTTTTATTTGTATAAAAAGAATTTTTAATTAATTTGTCTTTTATAAATTAATATATTTTTTTAAATTTTTTAAAATTAATATAATTTATAAAAAAAATATTACAATAAATTTGACTTTTTAAATAATGAATAATTAATTATTTTATTAAATAAATTCATGTGCAATTTTAATTTTAAAAATGAAGGAACATAAAATAAATAGTGTGTATTGTTGTGATATTTATTAATTCAGACCTAACACATTTTAACAAATAAATTATATTGTCCATTGCTCCCGCCTCTCGATCGTTGATCTGAGAATTCTAAATTATAGTTTTAATTTAGAGCTTTGTCAAATTTAATTAAAGTATAGTTCATTAATGAATGAATGCTCTACTTATTGATGTTTAGATATCCATTAATAAGTAGATGTCCTTTTTATGTTTGTTAAGTAATACTGGATTATGGATGAATATTTATAATTTATATATGTAAGTTATTAAATAATGAATATAAGTTATTAATTTATATATATATGTGTGTGTGTGTGTGTGTGTGTGTGTGTATATATATTAATAACTTATATAAATGAATGCTAGTGATTAATTAATGAATGTAAGTTATTAATACACACACACACACACACACACATATATATATATATATATATATATAAGTTATTAACTAATTAATGTAAGTTATTAATATATATATATATATATATATTAATAACTTATATAAATGAATGTAAGTGATTAATTAATGAATGTAAGTTATTAAATATATGTGTGTGTGTATATTGTATATATATATGTGTGTGTGTGTGTGTGTGTTATTAATTAATTAATGCAAGTTATTAATATATATGTGTGTGTATATATATATAATAACTTATATATATAAATGTATATGTAAGTTATTAATTAATGAATATAAGTTAAAGTGATTAATTAATGAATCTAAGTTATAATTTATTAATATATATATATATATATGATGTAAGTAATTAATAAATACATATTATATATATATGTATATATTAAATTATTAACAACTTATATAGGTAAATTATTAATTAATAATTTACATTAATTAATAACTTAATTAATGTAAATATTAAGTGTGTGTGTGTATATATATATATATATATATATATATATAAGTTATTCGGATACGGATTCCGGATATCCGTATCCGCCGGATATATTTATAGACGGATGTTAATCGAATACTCGTATCCGTTTATTTACGGATATTTTTAAACCGAATACGGATATATCCGTTTTTTTCCGAATGCGAATAATATTCGCTTTTTTTCGAATACGGATGCGGACGAATACGAATTTTTCGGTTAACATTTACAGCCCTATTATTCTGGATCATGGTGCTGTACTATATTATTAAAAGATTGCCCCTTTATCTGAAAATAGCAAAAACTGCTCTAATAATATCACTTTACCTCACGTACTAATAATTTTCTTAAATGTGCACCATGTATGGATGAAAAGCTGATTTTTTTTTCTTAAGATAAAAAATGTCACTCATTTGAGCCTTGATAAAATCATGCTAACCCACAACATTGAGTTATATGGGATGCTTAGCACCCACAACTTACGATTGTATTTTCTAATATTATTATTTGGTATTTTATCCTTATGAGATTAGGAGAGGTCCATACAAACATATTTTGATGTGTTAGTGAGAAAAGTGGGTGTGAAGGTAACATCAAATATTGAATCTTACCAGCTGGATGATAATATATATACATTGAGAGTCTTTTTCTCAAAACTGATTTGCAATTCTCAGTTGATATAATAATTCTTTGAATAGTTTTATATTTTGCTGCCGTGTCATCTTTAATTTTTAGTTGCTTAATTGGGCAGATATCTTTCGAGATATCAAATCAATAAAAAGGATCGATGTAAATGAACAATTAGAGTACATGTGTGTGACTGTGAGCCAAGAATCCCACATCAGAAAAGTACTACAAGAGAGATGGACTAGAATGCATGAATGGACTGACTTAAATTAATGGCTTAATCTTATGAATCAAGTGGATTCCATACATGTGTTGGGCCTTTTCTAACACTCATGAATTGATTATACAAATGTGCATGGTAATATCAGTTTAGCAAAATAAGTTGCATTTTGTTTGACATGAATTTTTGCTTAGATTCTTGTCTATCCTTGTAAGTATGATCAATTAAGATTTATGTATGCCTTCTGATACATATGCTATATGTGAATAAGCAGCTCCCTAGGAATGTGCAAGAGATGTGGTGATCTTAGGCTGATAGCATGCTCAAAATGCAAGGGACAAGGAATTATTAAAGAAGGCGGGGTATTTAGTCTTAACGCTATGGATGATCTTTCTCAGTCATTTGGGGATAACTCGAAGAAGAGATCCTTGTCGTGCAAAAATTGTCAAGCGAGAGGACATTTCAGCTGCCCTGAATGCTCCCAAGTTTGACAGACTTTGAAAATTAATAACCATATATTTACTTGTGAATTCATGCTCTTTTGCAGACTTTATTTGTATCACACTGTCAATGTGAGGGATGATTGCTAAAGTGGAGTATGTTAATGTGAAATATTGTATTTTCCCCTCGGAATTTTTTATTTATTTATTTAAATCTTTCTCAAATTAGTATTTGAAAGTTCTTATGCTCAAAATGGGTATCTATGGACATTCACTAATAGAATAGCCCAATGCCAAACTTCCTATTGCTTGCATTGCCACTTTAGAAGAACAAGAATAATAAATTATGAGTTGTGTTTTTGCACTCAAAATTGTGAGTGCCAGAAAGTTTTGTAGGGATCAAAATCTTGAGTTGGATTATGGTGATGATAACCTGGTGCTCCGCATTCATTCTTGTGGGGTAGAATATAATAATAAACTAGTATGAATCAGGTTATCATGAAAATTAATTTTATGATAAGTTGATCAATTGCCTAATATAATATTGATATGCAGAGAGAGATGACCTCCGGTTTGCATGTCGATACTATATTGATCAATTGATCAAAATTAACTTAATGCTAACCACTCCCCTTAGTTTTAATATCTCCTAATAAAAATATTTATTCTCTCTATTCTCAATTCAGTTTATTGTAGTAAATCATTTCATAGTTATTATAAAGTTAGACTATGATTGTTTGCAACAATTATATTTGAATTGGATTATTAATAAGTTTTATGTTTATTTTTAAAAATAGATTTGACATTATTAGTCATGGGATAATAAAATGACTTGAAAGAGGGATTATTTAATATCATGTTCAACTAGGTATTATAATCCTTATTATTTGGGAATAAAAATTTGTAAATAAAATAATGAGAATATGATATATTTATTATTAGTGGTAAGGGTATAATAATTCAAATGATAAGTTTTTATCTAATTATTTAAAAATTCTGGACAAAACAAACATAACATGAGATTATTTTAACTTATCCCATAAATAATCTCATGAAAAAACAAACATGTGACTAAAACTATTTAATCCTAAAATTAATAGTTTTGAGATTATAATTCATGAAAATATAATTACGAGGGGGAGGTGTATATATAATTACTAAATATTATTTTTTTGGGTGTGGTGTTGGGTGTGGGGATATATACTTAATCAATAAATATTATTTTTTTGAGAGGGATGGGGTGAAGTGGGGGTAGGGTGGGGTGGGGTAGGGTAGGGTAGGGTAGATCACTTCGCCTGCCGGAACAGTGAGACAGAATGCAGACCGTCGGCAAAAGTTACTGTTACAAACCAATGACCATTAATCGACATTAGACGCTATTAAAATTGTACGGAACCATACCTGGTACTGTAGAAAGATACCGAATCAAAGGCAGACACGTAGCTCCCAGACCTATTCTATTCACCCTTTTAATTCTTTAATTTGTTTTTCAGACGATCTTTGGGAACCGTTGCTGCCTACAAGACTATTACTACTATAATTTGGAATGAAGTAATAAAGTTGGAAATAGAATGATTCATTTTTATGTAATAAAAAAATTGTGTTTAGTTAGGACCGGAATGAATTAAATTATTATTATTTTTGATTGAAATTTAATATTTTTGTCTAAGATTTCATGCCCAAAGTCTTATAAATAGTTTTTTTTTTATCATTGAGCCACGAGGGTCTTAGGAGAGAGAGAGTGTAATAACTCATTCCAACTAAAATAAAATGAATCATTCTAATCTCTATTACATTCCTTCGATACAAACGCAACTTAAGTCTATAACACACAAAAATACACACAAAACAATTAGGCACTTGTTTCTTTCTAACTTCATCAATCACACTCCCCATTACATCCACTTTTTTTTTTTCGATTCTAATCTCCTTCTCTTCTACAACTATTAGGCTTCGATTAGTTTAGAATTGAGTTACGGTAGAACCCACAAACAAAAATTCTCCTTAATATCGTTTTCTCTATTTACAACACTCAAACTCATATCTAAACTTAAACTTAAGGAGTAGAGAGCTCCTTTCACACGGATGTTGGGCCATTACATCCATTTAGTACTCCTGGTGAGTACTCCCACTTCATTTATCAAAAGTAAATAAATAAATAATTTATTTTTTCTTTAAAATTAGAGATAAATTTTATTTTATTTTTAATGAAAATTTGAATTTTGCAATTAGTGCAAAGTTATGTAAGTTAACTAAAACCAACTGTTATTATTAAGTACTCCGTCCGTCTAATTTTACTTGTTTTAATTGATTTTTTATAGTTAAATTTTATTAGAAATTTTGAAATCGAATAAATTGACTTTGATAGTATATTTGATGTATTTTATTATGATAACAATTTTGTGCTTATATCTAATAAACTTAAGTATAAATTTTGATTCTAAATATGGTTAATTTGACTATAAAAAATCAATTATAACAAATAAAATTGAACGGATGAGTATTATAAATTAATCACCAAGAACTGATGAACTACTAACTATATTTTTATTTAAATAAATTTATACCAAATTTGAATTTAAAATTTACAAAATAACTTAAAATTTCAAAATATATCTTTTAATTTTGGAAGAGGGGGAGTACTAGATTGTTTTCTCCCTTATTTCGTCTCTCTCCTACATGCTCCTTTTATGTTATATTTAGAGTATTTTTATTTAATTTTTTGACAAAGAAAATAATGTCACATTAAAAATTATATATACATAGAGGATTGGTCTATTAATAATATTGTCAATTTAAGATTAGACATATAACAAAATTGCGACCGTATATCCATAGATCGAACGGTTAATAGGACTCTCTCGTTTGCAGTTTATTATTGCGGACGGGACAGATGACCAAAATACTTTTCCTTTACAATTCTCCCGTACTCGGTATTAAATTGCAGACGTTGGATATGACCAAATGACCAACTAGAAAACGACATCGTTTGTAAATAAATCTCATATGCAGTATTAAACTGAGGATGCCAAATTCATTTTTTTTAATTTTCAATGATCCGATCAATTCTAACAACTCTAAGATCAAAAGGTGAAATTATCCTCTTATAGATGTGCAAGATGTGAATGTGATATATTAATTTACCATCTTTGTTATTGCCATTCCTGATATTATGTGTTAGTTTCTTTTGAATCTTTATTTTCTTTTTCTGCTATACCACCGTATTCGATCAATATATAGTATCGAAATGAAATCATAGTTTTTTATTTTTATTTTCTTTTTGGTTTTGAAGTTGTTTTTTGAATCTTAATTGAAGGCAACCCAAAAGTAACATAATCGTAACTGTGTAATGGTGGAAAAAAATTGCAAGAGCTCACAGGTTTTGACCCCTTTTGATTGTTTTGATCTATTTTACCAGTCAACTTAACCTTATTTGAATATCAGCCTTTTTGCATGTTTTAGTTTATTTTTGCCTTCTTTGATCGACCTGTTTTGAAAAGTTGTTAGAATTGATCGGAATCTTGAAAATTAATTAAAAAAAAATTGAATTTGGCATTGCAGTTTAATATTACGGACAATATTTATTTACAAATGACGTCGTTTCTAGTTTATCATTTGGTCATACCTAGCGTACACAATTAATTAATACTGCGGACGAAAAATTTACAAGGAGGAGTATTTTGGTCTTTTGTCTCGTACACGGTATTAAACACTGCGAAATACTGAAAATTAAACTGCGGACGGTCCCTCTATTTAACTGTTCGATCTTCAAATGAAAGGTCACGATATATTGTAAGGACAATCTTAAGTTGAAACGGTTAGCTATATATATATATATATATATATCCATTTTATCTTTTTAATTAACGCTTTATAAGCGCCACGAATTATTGTCTTGGTTTAGTTTCGTAGCTAGTTGCATAACTTAATAATTCTCTCCCACTCCGACTCCTAGGACACTCCTAAGAATTGATATTTTTTGTAACCAAGGATCAAAATTTATAGATTATAGCCTATGTTAAATTAATGATTACATAGAATTAATTTATTCATTTACGTACCAATGTAATGAACTAAAAGATTCATTAATGACGACATCAAAATTATTTAGAGAATAACAGTTTTAATATACTATAGTCTTTTAAGTTGTTTGATAAATAATAATAATAATAATAACAATAACAATAACTTTGTAACGTTTAATTCTTTTGATTACTTTGATGTGAAGGAAAATTAAAAATTGACTCATCATCATAAAAAAAATAAAAATAGTGGCTGGCTGCTGGGGGTACGTACTGCAGTGTCCAAGTAGCTAGTAGGCACTGAGTTGAATGGATTGATGGATGGAGCATCTGGTATAGTCTAGTCAAGGGCCAAGGCCACCACCAACCCCACTCACCACTTGCGAAATCAAAACTAGACCCACACCCACACACTCCAATCAAACCACTTGTGCTAGCTGTGGCTGTAGGGAACGAACGTTAACGCCATGTGAAAAATGTCGACTATTCTCGTAAATTAATTAGGTCTACCGGTTTAATTCGACTGACTTGCCGGCAGGCCGGCCGGCCGGCCAAGTGCTTACTGATCAAATTTAAGGGTCACAAAATACAATAAATGATCTTTAACATATTGGAAATCAAGAATTCATGAACATAACTATATAATTACTAAATAATTTAACTAAAAAGATTAGAAATTAATGGTGATTCTGAACGAGGAGCAAGTTTGCATGATAAAGATGCCAAGCCACCGATAAATCGACACGTATACACCCATTTTAAGGTTACTGACGAACGGGAGGGAGTTGGGTAGGGGGGCAGGGGCCAGGGCTATCTTGGATTTTTTACAACTTTTTTTTTTACATCTTTAAAAGTTTGATATTTTTATTCCAAATTTATCTAAGATTTATGAAAAAAAAAGAAAAAGATATGTAACATTCTTTGAAAAGATAAATAAAATTACTTCATTTGTTCCAAATGTAAGAGGTAATATTTTAATTATATATATATATATATATATATATATATATATATATATATATATCTGAGAAAATATATAAAAGTACTTCTTTTAATTTATTCGAAATGTAATTAAGAGCTATTTTAATTTTTATATCAATTTAAAATAAGAGCAAATTCTTAAATATATCACTTTTTCAATTTTGTAGGTACATTAGATGAATATAAAAAAATATAAGGTCTCTCTTTGTTCCACTTTATGTATTGTAAAGGGGTTATATATACTGCAATATAAAAAAATTGTATTTCAATTAGATTATATAAAATTATTTATAAAATTTGAACTAATTTTTTTATGATCTTAAAGTATTAAGTCCTAACTCGAGAAATAATTTATGACGACATTCTGATATTTTAGCTAGTGAACATATTACAAAGAGTAAGGAGGTGTTTGTTTAAGGCTGAATGAAGTTGAATGGTCGAATAATTGAATGGCTAAATTGGTCAGTGCTTGGCTAAGTCAATTTTTTTAGCTGAACGGCTGAATGAAGTAAAAAAAAATTTAAAAAATTTAAAAATTAAAAAATATTAACTATTATATTAACTAATATTAAATAAATTTACAAAAAATTTGAATTTTTTCAGAGGGATAAAATAATAAAGTTTTTTCATTCAAATTTTCAGACATGTCAATTATCAAACATCTTTTTTCATTCAGATTCAGATTCAGTTCATTCAGATTCAGATTCATTCAGTTTTTATCAAACACCCCCTAAGTCTATTATCACATAAAACCAATCATATATATTCATATGTATATTTTGATATGTACATGGGCTATCAAAATATGTATCGAAATATATGTAAGTGATTTTATGTGACAGTAAACTTATTAAAATAATACTAGTAAGGACAAAAATTCAGAAGATAACAACATCTTCACGCGATCTCTTGTCGCTTAACATCTCCTCGCCACACAATCTTTCAAACGTGTAAACTCACGCGCGCCACTGCAAGTTGGGAGTTAATTCCCCAAATGTTTAAAAGCATGGAGCAATGAAAGTAGAATAAACACCAACCCTAAGTTTGAATTATGGTCATGTGTGGAGGAGAGTACAAGTAATGATCCTAAGGTTAAAATAGAGAATCCAAAGAAAGAAGGAGAAGAAGGAGATCAGAATATCAGCAAGAAGATCAAGAAAAAGTCCCTTTCTTTCCTTTTTATCTCTCCTCTCTCTCAGTTTCTATATAATTAAGCATCTTTCTTTTTTTATTTCTGTCCTAGCTAGGGTTTGCAAGTTCCCATCTTTCTTTCACCCAATTGGTTACAATCTCAGAAAAAAGAGAGAAATGGGTATATCTTAAGAAGAAGAAGAAGAAAATCAGTAATATATATACTTAGAATTCTTACATATATATATATATATATATATGTATATATATATATATATATAAACAAATTAAGAAGAAGGTTAGATTTTTGTAACTATATATGGGTAGGGGAAGAGTGGAGCTGAAGAGGATAGAGAATAAAATAAACCGACAGGTGACATTTGCAAAGAGAAGGAATGGGATTCTAAAGAAAGCTTATGAGCTCTCTGTTTTATGTGAAGCTGAGGTTGCTCTCATCATTTTCTCTAACCGTGGCAAGCTCTATGAGTTTTGTAGCAGCTCCAAGTATGTTTCTAATTAATTAATTTATCTCTCTTCCCCTTTATTTATTTATTTGTTTGTATGTATGTATGTATGTATGTATGTATGTATGTATGTATGTGTAGTTTTTAATTGTCACTTATTTTTATTTGCGTTTACAAGATTAATTTTTATTTTTCCCTTTGTGGGTGATTTAATTTCTTGTGTAAAGATTAGGTTTTTATATGCCAATTAATCTTATCTGAAGTAGCTAGTACTGTCAGATCTTTTGGTTTATTCTCTATTTCATTTTACATCTTTAATTTTGGCCCTTGAACAACAACATAAACTCATAGCTCTCTTGTTTAACCCTTTTGGTATATGTATAATTTATAATTTAATGTATATAAATTTGATCGGGGAAATCAAGTTAAATGTGAGTTGGCTTCATAATTAGTTTGCACTAATTCAAATTTGTACTCTCTCAATTTCAGATTGGGAAATTATTTCAGCCTACTAAAATTATTATTGATTTTTGAAAGTTAATTTGAAACATTCTTAAACTCAAAATTGAGATTACTCATTAAAAATTATGAAATAATAAAACTTACAATAAATAATACATTTTAAATAGTTTACAATATTCATCATTGTATTGAATAAAATTAAAAGTGTCTTTATCAAATTTGAGTTTAAAAATCTCATAAGTTTACTTTAAAAAATCAACGATGATCAAATAATATGTGAAGGATTACTATATATATATATATATATATATATATATATATATATATATATATATATATATATATATATATATATATAATACTATAACTGCATCAACTAACTCCTTTTTTTAATATTATTTTTATATATTTGTATTTATTTATTCTCTATTGGATAAGCATATCGTCAAATAAATGTTGTAATTCTACATCTGTTTCGAAATTAGCTCCATCTAATCTTCCATTAATTACAGCACATTGTCTCCATCTGCCTAAAGCCTTACAGATAATTCCGTAGTATTTTTTTTTCTTTTATTTTTTTTTGGCTTTAGCAACATGAGCATTTCTTCCAGATACTGATGATATTCATCATGCATGCTTGTGTGGAAGACCTAAATTGGTTTTGTGTATATGCCATCATGATTAATTAATGGCAAGTAACGAAATATTTTTGTGACTTCTTTTTACCCGTCAAAGTTAACTACCTAACAAACTTTTCTGTATTGCCAAAACCTCATTAACTCAGCATGCTTAAGACACTTGAAAAGTACCAAAGTTGCAGTCATGGTACATTGGAAGTCAGCCGGTCAGCCAAGGAATTAGAGGTAGCTTATATATTAATGTGGCTTAACTAACTATTTGCTTTGTACGTGATATATAGTATGTAGTATAGTCATCATAAGGTGATCACTATGGAGTATGGATTTGGTGCAAAACAAAACAAATTGAAATGCCAACAAGGCTTATTTTGGAATGTAACTATGGATATATGCTGTCAATTAATTATGTTCTTGGATTTGCAATTTCTCAGACAATATATATATGTTCATGATCTTTTACATGGATTACTTCTTGTCATGTCCCCAGCAAAGCAGCTACAGGGAATACTTGAAACAAAAAAGTAAATATGAGTCCCTACAACAATATCAAAGGTAGTTGTTAAGCTTCATGTAAAGCATCCAAACCTTGTAGCCTTTTTTCTTTTTTCTTTTTTTTCTTTTTTTTTTTGTTGAAGTTCCTTAAGTTTCTAGCCTTGTATATATATCATGCAGTGTACTTAATTGCTGACTGTTTAACTTTTTTGTTGTAGGCACCTTCTCGGGGAAGACCTTGGGCTGCTAAATATAAAAGACCTTAAGCATCTTGAGCTTCAATTAGATGACTCCTTGACGCATATTAGGTCCACAAAGGTATGTAAATATACTTCATTAACAGGGTGTGCATCAACTGTGCACAATGTAGGTCATGTTCTTAATATCTTTAATTTCAACTCGGCCAATATTAAATCAGAATGAGTACTTAAATTAATGGTAGTTCAGTACATGCTTTCACTGAGGAAATGCTCTTAATTTGGAGAAGAATCTGATTTCTTCTAATTAATTAACCTGCTTTGCATTTTCAGACCCAGTTTATGCTTGATCAGCTTTCTGAACTTCAAACTAAGGTATCATAGATCAATCCGTACTTTTGATTTTATTGATATTCAGTTTATAATTTTGCATATGCTTAATTAATTAATTACTGAAAATTTTATTTCTCCAAACCACAGGAAAGAATGTTGCTTGAGGCTAACAAGGCCTTAGAGCACAAGGTAGAAAGAAATTTATGGACATCCAAACTTTGAATCAACTTATCTTATATATATATATATATATATATATATATATATATATATATATATATATATATATATATATAATATATTTCCTCCCTAATAAAAATATATATTTGGCTAGCTAGCTGTTGTTCTGCGTACATCTTTTTATATTTATTTTATTTTATTAATTTTTCGTGCAACACAATGCTTGTTATATATAGGGTGTAGTTGGTACTTCCTTGGTATATATATGATGATTATTCACAGATATGTGATCCAAAATTACGTGTTTTTGCAGCTGCAAGAAATTTACTCGGAGAACCAGCTTCAACCATCGTGGGCAGGTGGTGAAGAAAGTAGTTCATATGGCCATCAGCACCAGCAGCATGCTCAGTCTCAGTGTTTTTACCACCCATTGGGCTGCAATTCTACTTTGCAAATTGGGTAATATTCATATATATATATATATATATGGAGACTGATATTTCTAAAAAAATGATAGTTTCATACGGATTGACGATTCCCTCGATGTTCATGTGGGAGGAAATATGTAAAAATATCATATTTTCATATGAAAATATCAATTCCTTATAATTCATATTAATTCATGATGTTAGCTAGCCCGATCATTGAAGCTAATTATTAGAAGATACGTATATTAATAATTATTCCATTTAATTTCATTAAAAATGTGGTTACATTCATTCAGGTATAATAGTACTGTGGAATCAGACCAGATCATAACTGCAACAAATGGTCAAAATGTGAATGGACTAATCCCGGGATGGAGGCTTTGATCAACTAATATCGATCTGCTCGTCTACCCTGGCGGGTGGTGAATTTTAAGCTTTTTGGTGTGATCACAATTCACAACATATATATGTGATGAAAATTCATGGTGTAATGAAGCTATAATATAATTGTATCGTAATAATAGAAAAGCAGCATTATGATTTATTTATGCATGCAGTGGCTGGATTTGTGAATCCTCTTGCAACATATCATGTATGCATGTAATTAATAATATATATATATATATTAAGCATCAAGAAGAAAAATCACTTAGGATCTCCTTCCTAATTTAATATGAACCAAATTCATAAGAGAGAGGATAATGATCAATGTTATTATATATATATATATATATATATATATATATATATATATATAGGCGGACCTAAGGGAGGGTAGGGGACACACCCCAATTGAATTTTCAGGGGGTCAGGGGGCATATTAGAAAAAAAAAAGAAGGTTCAAAGTGAATTTTGTACATATTATGTATAAAGCCAGTAAGAATAAAGGCACCATTCACGGTTCAGCCATCTCTTTTTCCCCAATTCGGCAATCCCCACCACTAACTGCTAAGTAACTATCCATTTTCCCCAATCCCCACTAACTGGCTACTGCTAAGTCACTATCCATGTATCCAACTTTTTCTATTCTTCTATTCGGCAACTCACAACTCACAAGTGGCAATAGATGAACAGAGCATGCGATCTCACCAATCACGATCACGTCGTCTTCAACAAGAATTGGTGGAATTGCTCGTAAATTCCAGATACACTAATTAGTGGAATTGCTCGTAAATTCAACAAGAATTGGTACAAAAAATATCAAAGTTGGTTGGAATATAGTTTGAGTGAAGATGTTCTATTTTGTTTGTGTTGTTACCTATTTAAAATTGATCATGGTAACCAAGGTGGTGGGGATGCATTTGTTGGCAAGGGATTTAGAAATTGGAAGAAGATGGACAGATTAGAAATACATGTTGGAGATCATGGTAGTGTTCATCGAAAATGTGAACAGGCTTGTCGTGATTTATTGAATCAACCTCAACACATAGATATCAATCTTGCTAACATAACTGAGAAACAAAGGATCGATTACCGTCTTCGATTGCTCGCATCAGTTAAATGTGTTAGGTTTCTTTTAAAAGAAAGATTGCCTTTTCGTGGTCACGATGAGTCAGAGGGTTCAAGAAAACGAGGGCTATTTATTTCTCAGCTAGTGTTTCTTTCGGAAAACAATGACGAGGTGCGTAAAGTTATCTTAAAAAAAGCTCCAGAGAATCATAAATTGATTGCACACTCAATTCAAAAAGATATTTGTAGAGTCGCTGCATTTTTCACTACACAAGCTATCATTAAAGAAATTGGGGATGGATTTTTTTCTTTGTTGGTTGATGAGGCTCGTGATACATCAATCAAAGAACAAATGGCAGTGGTTTTACGATATGTGGACAGGTATGGTTGTATAATTGAGCGATTTCTTGCCATTATTCATGTTCCCGAAACTTCTGCTTTGACTACTTTAAAGTTCTTATTGATCGACTTTTTTTTAAACATGGATTGAGCGTATCACGTGTGCGTAGTCGAGGTTATGATGGAGCTAGCAATATATGTCGGAAAGTTTAAAGGTCTTAAGAGTTTAATATTATCTGAAAATCCATGTGCTTTCTATATTCATTATTTTGCACATCAGCTTTAGTTGACACTTGTTTATAGATTCTTTAAGAAACATAAGTCATTATGTTCTTTCTTTGATTATCTTGGATTGTTAGCAAATGTTGTTAGGACTTCTTATGAACGAAAAAGAAATTCTCAGATTGAAGCAATTTCAAAAAGTAGTGAAGGAGTTCTTGAGTGGCGAAATCAAGAGTGGGCGAGGTTTGAATCAAGAAACAACAATAAAATGACACGGAGAAATGCGTTGGAGTTCACATTTTAAAACAATTTTGAGTGTTATTACCTTGTTTTCTCCAATAATGGATGTCTTCGAGTTTGTAGCAGATGATGTCGAAGGGAGAAAAGTCTGACGTGAAGCTAATACACTTTTGAAATTCATGCATGATTTTGAGTTTGTGTTCTTGTTACACTTATTGAAAGGAGTCATGGGAATTACAAATGACTTATCACAAGCCTTCTGGAGGAAAGATCAAGACATAAATGAACGCATAGCTCTTGTTAATGTAACCAAGCAACGATTACAATGCATTAGAAAAAATTGGGATGATTTATTAGCGGAAACTTGTGAATTTTGTGCATTGCATAACATAGTTGTCCCGAGGATGGATGATATTTTTGTGTTTCCAGGAAGACCACGACGCAATATTGAAGAAATCACAAACCTTCATCACTTTAGGGTTCAATTATTTTTCACTGTGATTGATAGTCAACTTGGAGAGTTGAATGACCGTTTTGATAACACAAATACAGAGTTACTTTCAAGTATAGCATGTCTTGACCCGCGTGACTCTTTCTCGGCATTTGACAATAAAAAATTAATTGAATTTGCAAAACTTTACCCTTCAGAATTTGATGATATGAAACTTTTGGCACTTGATGGTCAACTCCAAAATTATATTGTGAATATGAGAAACGATCCCAATTTTTCGAGTATAAAAGGAATTGGTGAATTGGCTCAAATGTTGGTTTAGAAAAGAAAGGATGATGTGTATCCCCAAGTCTATTTGTTGCTGAAATTGGCTCTACTTTTGCCCGTTGCTACTGCAATTGTTGAAAGGACATTTTCAGCTATGAATATCGTCAAGAATGAACTTCGTAACCAAATGGGAGATGAATGGATGAATGACTGTTTAGTAACATACATTGAGCGTGATATTTTTGTAACTATTAAAAATGAAGCTATCATGCAACAATTTCAAGCAATGAAACCTCGAAAAATGTTATTATAAATAATATTTGAGGATTGTTTAGTTTTGCAAGTTATTTTATGAAATTTTTATTTGTAAGATTTTTTTTTCAAGTGTGACCCCACTAAACTATAAATTACGGATCCGCCTATATATATATATATATATATATATATATATATATATATATATATATATATATATATATATATATATATATATATATATATATATCAGTGCTTACTTTTTCTATCTGAAGAAAATAAAAAATCGTATTCTCTTTCAATTTAGAAAACACACAGCATGATATTTTTTTTCAAATATCTCCTAATTCCAATTAGTTTGATACAGGTAATTAATACTTTAATAGTTAATCAATTACTAGTTTGCTCGTCAGATTTTCCTTTTTAAAGTTTATATTCTCTTTACATATTTGCATTGGTTATGAAAGCGGCTAGTCTCCCATTCCTACTCCTAAATTAATTTAAGCAGATTGACAAAGTTAAACAGCTTGATAATATTATATGGAGATAGAGGGAAAGAGTTCCTTCTAATTTTTAAATTAATAATGATTTGGTTGTCCAATTTTCCAGTGCATTATATGGTTACGTTTGTTTTCAACTCAGTATTATAATTAATCATCAATGGTTTTAAAAATGACAAAATATAATTTATCAAATTAAATAAATAACTAGTCACGCAATATATAATAATTAAGACAATTAAATAAAATGGGAAGAAATTTAACCCTTAATTTTACAAATAAACATATATATATATATATATATATATATATATATATATATATATATATATATATATATATATATATATATATATATATATATATATATATATACCCCAAGTGGTCGAGATTGCTATGTCCTTGTTAATCCCTCCCTATCAACTTTACTTACTCGATTGGGCAATCATAAGCAGCTATAGACAAATAAGTGCTATAATTAGGGCCTGCCTTTAAATTAATTTCTTGTCCATCACCTAATAATTTAGCCAATCAGAAGCAGCTATAGTCAGAGGACGGGAAAGGGTATCTCTTTTTAACTTCTCCAATGCAACTTGTTGGGCTGACTGAGAAGGAAGAAGGCCTTTAAATTTATTGTCTTACAACCCATTAGCCAGTTAGGACACTATATGTATATAGCTCGGCTCTCTCTAAAGCTCTCTCCAATTGGAGAGAGCGAACTAAGAACGAACAAGTTATAACGATAGTTTTTTTCGTCGCTATAGCATAGAAAAATGACTTTCTATGCTATAGCGACGGAAAAAATCGTCGCTATAGCCGGTTCATTCTTAATTTGCTCTCTATGGTTCGCTGGAGAAGCGGACTATATATATATAGGGAAAAATATATGTACACAGCTGTGTATTATACACAGTTGACTATAACGACGATTTTTTGGGCTATAACGACAGTTTTACCCGCCGCCATAGCTATTCTGGGCTATGGCGACGGGTCATCCGTCGCCATGGCCCCAAAATCCGTCGCCATAGCCCTACTGTATAATACATAACTGTGTATATACATATATATATATATGGGAAAATATATATACACAACTGTGTAGTACACATCAGCTATGACGAAAGTTTTTATGGGTTATAGTGACGATTCACCCATTACTATAGCTATTCTTGTGAGATCCTGAATTTTATGGAAAAAAAAGTATTCAATTTTTCTATGTAGTAAATAGTTAAATTGATAAAAGTTTAAAGTTAAGGGTGATATATATAAAATTTTCAAAATCGCAGATGGTTATAAAATACTCATTTACATCGGGGGAATATTCGTTTGGTCGTAGAATATTCTTGTTGTGGGGAATATTAAATGCAATGGTAGCGACCATTTATGGGCCCCATAATGAATAACTTGTCCGGATGAAGAAAAAAACAAGTTTGAGTTTTATAAATAACTTGGCGTAAATGTTACCATTAACAACTTTGTTGGATTACACGGTGGTTAGAATACGATGTCTGGCATGGTTGCCGCGATGGCGCACGGTATTGCAGGTATTTTTCAATTATTGATTCTTACATATGTAAGACACTACTCAATAATTGTTACATTAATTCTTATTCAATATTTTATTTTATTGGTTCAATAATTGCTCTTTGCATTGATATTTTATATTATTGTTGTTTTGATTATTATCACGGCACAATATTTCTCATTATCAGATCAATAATTTATATTATTTGAATAATATTATTAGATAGCATTAATGGCAATGTCTAGAAAGTTCTATCGAGGAGAGGTTTGATCACCTAATTGCGCGCCGATGAAGGAGAAATCCTTATCGGAAAACCCTGCTTTCACAGGAGCGACACGGTTGTCATTATTGTGATTACATAATATTATTTGTGAATAATTATTTATTGATTTATATGATAAGAAAATATTTATTTGATGTGGATATAAATGATGGATTTATTTATTTGGATATAATTGAAGGAATTAATGTTGAGGTGTTTTATCAGTATTTTTATCGAAATGAAGGTATTAAAAATCAAATCGATGTTCTTAAAGTTACATTAAATTGAGTTATAATTTTAATCCGATCGTTGGATCGTTGTGATTTTTGGATATGATATACATATATAAGTTGAGTATATGTCCATAAATTTTGAACCGTTAAAAATTAACGCATGATTTGTTATGAATTTTAAAAGGTGTTAAAAATCATCCATTTGTGGATTTCAGATATTTTCTGTATGGAATTTGGAAAAACTTAAAGCTACAAAGTTGTAGAGAATTCGATTTCGTGTGGAATGGACATAAAATTCGTATTTTTCTGATAAAAGGGCTATTTATAATGAATTACTGAAGTTTTGGAAAATAAAATAATTTTTATTAAAATTGGGTGGGACCCACTTTTGATTGTTGGGAAAGATGGTTGATTTCTGGTGGGCCCCACTTGTGGTGGCTGAGTTTTATTCAAAGCATGCATGCATAGAAAAATTATATTATTATTTTATTATTTAGTCTCCTTTGGCGTTCTAGCATTTTCCTATAAATAGGTGCTTAGGTTAGAATTAAAAATCACACCAGAAATATAAGTTTTCTCTCTCTATATTATCGAGTGTATTTTTATGAGTATTTGGATACTTTGAGAATTGCTATTCAGTGCAAGTTTCCTTCGACTTTACATCCGATATTCCAGTCAGAAATACTGCTCTTTTGAGGTAAGGGATTGTAAGAGTTATTATGTTTTTCAGTTTCATAATTTTTCTAACCCTCAAAGATTCTAGAAAAATTTGAAATGATAATTTGATGAGTTTTCTAGATTGTGTCCAAAAATGACGACTTTTGGATGTATAGATTAGGAGTTATGAATTTTATGGGAAAAGACTATTTTAAAAGTAAACCCTTATAACTCCTTGTGGTTAACTCCAAAATTAGTAAAATTTTTATTGGGAGTACATGTATATAATGAAGTATACTCTTGTAAATTTCAAAATTTTTGGACAAACGTCTACGATTTATGATAAATGTCTAAATATTCGGCGATTTGGCCATATGAAAAATAGTAAATGAATTTTAAAATTTTCGAGAAAAATATATGTTCAATATGGGACTATATTCCGCTTAATCCCGAAAAAAGAAAATTTGTTTGTACTGATTTGGTATTTTTCATGAAAATGGACTAGTTATGAGTAAATGAATTAAATATGTTATATGAAGTAAGAAAATTAGAAAATATGATTTTATGGCTTGAGAATCCTATATGAGGTATATGCAGATTTTTGATGAGGGTTTTGGTTATTGGTGATGAAATCTTATGAGTTTGACATTTTAGGATGATTAAATGCATTAATTAATAAAGTGTAAACAGTTAAAATAAATGGTTTATAAGTTTAAGAAATGATTAAAATATTATTGTAATATTAATAATATTAGATTATGAGATTATTAAGTGATTGATAACATTTGGATTAAGGTGTTATTAGCACATTGATTAATGATTAATAATATTAGTAAATGAATAATATTAAATAGAGTTTAAAGAGGAATAATGAATTGTTAATATTAAATGAGGTTTAATAATATTAGTAAATGAATTTAATATTATTATATAATGAATAATATTAAATGGAGGTTATAATATAATTATTAATGTTATTATCTTCGTTAAATATTTGTTGAAATATTATTCAAATCATTTTTGATATAATATTATTCTTGAATTTTACGCCACAATTGGTGATCATGATGACAATTTGGAGATTATTGAATTTTGGATAAATTATATTGTTAAAGTCTTTAATATTTATCCTTTATCTCATTTGATTGATTCTTTATATCATTGTCATCATTCTCATGCTTATATTGTGTTGAAAGTCATCTATGGCCAGTAGTGCATAGATGGACTTGGTATGATTATGACCAGGAATTATTCGGTATAATCATGACCGTAATGTTACAAATGATGTGGTAAAAGTCATCTTTGGCCCATAGTGCATAGATGGACTTGGTATGATTATGACCAGGGATTATTCGGTATAATCATGACCATAATTGAAAACACGAATATCCTTGGCCCGTAGTGCATGGATAATTAAGTGGTTGTGATACTATTAAAAATTGAGTCTCATCATTATTGGTTTTACATATTGTATATCTTTGGCATGTGGTGCAAAGATGGATTACATTGGTTATTAGTTTTTTTGGTTGTATATCTTTGGCTTGTGTAGTGCAAAGTTGAATTTGTTGATTTACTTGATTATAAATATGAATTGTGATTTAATTATAATCTATGGTGGTTCGGTGAAGACAATGATGAGAGTTCTCTTTGTCTTGAGTATATAAAGAAAGAACTGCTGTTGATGAGTATTACAGAATGAAGTATTAACGATGGACTTTTAATCTAGAGGAGATAGTAGACATTATCTCTACTTGACTCTTCTAATAGATTGCTTATTCAAATGCAGTTGTTGATCTAAAACTTGTTTATCTATTATATTCTATCGGTTGTTATCTTTGTTGAAGACTAACGATAATTTATTCTGCATTATCTTAGTCATAATATTTCTTCTTAGGCTAGTTGAGCTCACCTTTTACTTCACCACCCCTTCGAGTAATAAAAAAAGGGTAGTTGGACTAGTAGAGAAACATGGGTATAAAGTGGTGATACGAATTAGTCACAAGCCTAATCAAATTACGAAACGGTATGGCATAATAATCGTACTGAGAACATAAAATATGTGTGACATATTTTATACATCATTTGATATTTAATTTTAGTGAACAACAATAGGGTGAGGTGAATCAGAATTTGGAAGCGTCAAAGGTGCACTCCATTAGAATTAGGAGAACATATATCTTCTCGTGTCCCTTCGGGGACTTGATATATTTGCTGTTGTACTTTATATGGCATTGTAATAATTTAAATATGAATATTATCGTATTATATACGTAACAATATTTGTATTGAAACTCACAGTATATATGAGAATTTTTGAGTTTGAATACTGTCTATAAGACAATATTTGTATTAAAACTCATAGCTCATGTTGTATATTTAAGTTTGTATTTGAATTTTGTACCATGTATCTGGCGACCCAAGATGGGTGGTGTATACCTATTTTGGGGGCGTCACAATTCTGGTCTATGAAACGACGAGTGAACCATCGCTATAGCCCAAAAATATCGTTACTTTATTTCTTTTACTTTTACTTCATACATATTTTGTTTACTTGGTTTATAACCAGCCTTGTTGTTCAATGCATTTTCATGCGGTTGTTGTTGCGAGGACACGTGTGAATTAACATTATATATATATATATATATATATATATATATATATATATATATATATTGGGGATGGTGACTCATCCGAGAAGATGATCAACAACACCTTCCTAAGATCCACGGGGAGACGGACCAATCAATCGAAGAAGACGCCAGCGGAGGCATCTTGAAGTCACAGAACAGTGATGGCCCAAATTATCATCTCAACTTTTGCTTTCCATAAAGCAAAAGTCTTTTACTTTAGTAAATGTAAAAGTAAAAGTAAAAGAATAACTTTTGCTTTTACTTAAGTTAAATGTTTTTAACTTTAGTTAAATGTTTCTTACATTTATCCATGTAAAAGTAAATGTAAAATGTTTCTTACGTTTTACTTTTACTTTAGTAAATTACTTTTACTTCAGTTAATGTAATAGTGATTCATGCGTGAATCAATAGTGTAGTATTTAATTAAAACACAAGGACGATGAGTAGTGTAGGTCCCATTAAATAAAACACTCATTTTGGCACGTACGGATATACTTACAAGATAAGAAGATGCAGATTGAAGGTTAAGGAATAATTAATCACAAAATAGCAATTGAAATTGGAAGCTGAATTAATTATTATGGGTATTAGAGTACTAGTATTTAATTAACTAGTAGCTAAGCCAGGTTTTAATTAATTATTAATTCTTATACCCAAAGGAACCTTATCTGTGGGGACAATCATCATGCATTGCAGGAGTACGATAAAAACTTAATTGTCGTTGTTATATGGTATCAAAGCCACACGGTTGGTTCTTGATGCTATCGGTGGTTTCGATTAAAAACAGTTTGATTTGTTTACTTAAATGTTTTTTCAAACTTTTATTTTTCTTGCTCCGCTTTTAATCGCCCGACCTTCGCCATGAAACACCCAAGATCGCCTTAAGTCCCGACTAATGCTGGTTTGTAAGTCTCGATTGGGAGCGATTTTAAGGCTAAAGGGAATCTTTAGATCTACGGGTATGTGTTCGTTCAAGGCAAGTAAGCAGTTAGAGTCTAAAGTGGACCTTCAAGAAAAAAGAATTTTGTTTAAGCAGTTAACAAAGAAGTCTTACTGTTTAGATCGATTTCAACGATAGATCGGGACCAATCGAGTGATCCTTATTTCGATTTCATCCGATTTGTTTTAAACAAAAAATTTTTACAAAATCTTAGAAATTTTGAAGATTTTGACCAATTTTCGATGAAAATTTTTTTCCTCCTTCTTTATAAACCAAATTTTTGGGGTGAAAGGGTTATTTCTGGATAAAAATTTTAAGGAGGAAATGTATGGGGATGGTGACTCATCCGAGAAGATGATCAGCAAAGACCTTCCTTCGATCCTCTGAGGAGACGGACCAAGTCGAGAAGAAGAAGCCTTGAGGCATCTTGATCAATCAAGCGATGATGGCCCCACCATCATCAAACTTTTACTTTTACTTAAAACAAAAGTCTTTTACTTTAGTAAATGTAAAAGTAAAAGTAAAAGAATAACTTTTGCTTTTACTTAAGTTAAATGTTTTTAACTTTAGTAAAATGTTTCTTACATTTACCAATGTAAAAGTAAATGTAAAATGTTTCTTCGTTTTACTTTTACTTTAGTAAATTACTTTTACTTGAGTAATGTAATAGTGATTCTGCGTGAATCAAATAGTAATTTACTTTTCAGTTTTTTCTATTTAAAGAAACTCAAGTGTTAGAGTTTCTTTAGGCTTAATTCAATGTAGCCTCGGAGCTTCTCTCTGTAAAGCTCTTCCGAGGTCCTCTCCTTCTCTCTTGCTTGGCGGGAGAGCGAAGCTTTCAACTTCGATCTTCTTAGTTGAAGATGAAGAAGAAGTCTTCAATACTTCCTTCTTCCCTTAAACATTTAGTCTAGGAATTAATGTAATTAATGTAATCCCTTCCTCAAATGTTTATAAATAAATGAAAGAGATTGCTTTACCGATTCACCGGTCATCTTTTTAATCTTTTCTTTCTTCTGTTAAAGTTTTATTTTAAAAACTTATCCCGTTGTTATATGGTATCAAAGCCACACGGTTGGTTCTTGATGCTATCGGTGGTTTCGATTAAAAACTATTTGATTTGTTTACTTAAATGTTTTTTCAAACTTTTATTTTTTTTTGCTCATTTTTTAATCGCCTCGACCTTCGTAGTAAACCACCCAAGATCGCCTTAAGTCCCGATTAATGCCGGTTTGTAAAGTCTCGATTGGGAGCGATTATAAGGCTAAAGGGAATCTTTAGATCTACGGTATGTGTTCAAGGCAAGTAAGGCTAGAGTCTAAAGTGGACCTTCAAAAAAAAGAATTTTTGTTTAAGCAGGTTAATAAAGAAGTCTTCTGTTTAGATCGATTTCATTTGATAGATCGGGACCAATCGAGTGATCCTTTGTTTCGATTTGATCGATTTGTTTTAAACAAAATTTTTTACAAAATCTAAGAAATTTTGAAGATTTTGACCAATTTTCGGTAGAATTTTTTTTTCCTCCTTCTTTATAAACCAAATTTTTGGGAGTGAAAGGGTTATTTCCTGGATAAAAATTTTAAGGTGGAAATGTATGGGGATGGTGACTCATCTGAGAAGATGATCAATAGCACCTTCCGGCATCCATAGGGACGAACCAAGTCAAAGAAGAAGACGCCAGAGGCCTTCTTCAGTCACCGACAGGTGATGGCCCCAGCCATCATCTCAGCTTTTGCTTTTGCTTTTACTTAAAACAAAAGTCTTTTACTTTAGTAAAAATATAAAAGTAAAAGTAAAAGAAGATGATCAACAAAGTAAAATGACACCTTACGATTTACTTTTACAGAGAAAAAGTAACTTGACCAGAGTTGAGGTCAAGAAGGCGCCAGAGGCCTTCTTCAAGTCGAAACGGTGATGGCCCAACCATTATCTCGACTTTTTGCTTTTACTTAAAGCAAAAAGTCTTTTACTTTAGTAAAAATGTAAAAGTAAAAGTAAAAGAATAACTTTTTCTTTTACTTGAGTTAAATATTTTAACTTAGTTAAATGTTTCTTACATTTACCCATGTAAAAAGTAAATGTAAAATGTTTCTTCTACGTTTTATTTTACTTAAGTAAATTACTTTTACTTGATCGATGTAATAGTGATTCTGCGTGAATCAATAGTAATTTACTTATCGGGTTTTCTATTTAAACAACTCGAAGTGTTTAGAGTTGTTTGAAGCTTAATTCATGTAGCCTCGGAGCTTACTCTCTCTGAAAGCTCTTACGAGGTCCTCTCCCTTCTCTCTTGGTTAGCGGGAGGCGAAGCTTTGAAACGATCTTCTTAGTTAAAGATGAAGAAGAAGTCTTCAATACTTCCTTCTTCCTTAAACATTTAGTTTAGGAATTAATGTAATTAATGTAATCCCTTCCTCAAATATTTATAAATAAAAGAAAGAAATTGGCTCTTATGGTATCAGAGCCAAGTTGTTTGTGGTTAGTAACTATTTAGTAAGATCTTTTTAATCAAACTTCTCTTTTCTCTTTCAAAATTATCTTCTTCATCAAAGTTACGAAGTCACCTTACTTACCCTGTAGTCCACCTAGTTAAGTGTCTAACCTTTGTAAGTCTCGAAGGTGTGAGCGATTAATAGGGTTATAGAACATAGTTATGAGTCTACTTTGGGTAAGCAGGGTATGTATGAATGAACCTTGAGTGAGAATTTATTTTGAAAGCAGTCTGAGATAGTGGGTTATTCGAGATCTAGCTCTTGATTAATGTGGTCGACTTTGCCTCCTGTTCCAGACATAGTGAACCAAGAAGAACATAATTATGAAAACATTAATCAAGTTTTAAACGATTGGAATATACCTAGGGTATCTCCAAAAGAAATTTATCGGTCAACTTTTTCGTGATAAATTTAAAAGCCCGACTATAATGTCAAAAGCAGGTTGAAAGAGTTTATGCAATCAACAAAGAATACGAAAATTGTAGTCTTTTATCACCAGAAGTTATTAAAAAACATAGAAAGAAAGGTTACAATTTTATTCATATAGGTCTTGTTCAAGTTGCAGTTAAACCTCTTAATAGAAAAGGAATTAATTCATCAATCTACCTCTGTCTTAAAGATGCTATATTTTTAAATTATTATCCCATATAATTGGTGCCATGGAAGCAAGTTTGCATAATGGACTATCCATTTCAATTGTTTTCTGATTTCACCTTGAGTCTTAGTGATCAAAACTTATTTAAAGCTTTATCATTAAATATTAAAAGCGATGGAGAGATTACTCAAATGATTGAAGGATCTCAACCCATTGCTTTGATTTACTGATTTATTATAAGACAATGAAGTCAAATTTAAATGTTCATGCTCTTAATAAAAGTCCAAAAGATCAAGCAGTTTTAATTCAAAGTTCAACTAGTGATCTTTAATATCCAAATCCCAAGAACAATTCTTTGGAAGGATATTAACTTACCTAATCAATGGACTTTACCAAATGAATTACCACAACATCCCATAGTTAACAATTTGTTAAATATTGAAAACATCCAACAGTTTTACGATGGGCTGTTAAAATCGTTTTGAGCGTCTTAGAACACGAGTTATTATTGAAGACATTTCCGGTTCTTGATCCTTGATTATCCACACTAGAAGAATCTTTGAAGTCTAAGTGATCTTCAGCCTAGGGATATCAAACTTAAAGGTATCCTTAATCAAGGACAAGTTAGTCATCCTGTTATACTCGAAATGATCTTGAATTGAAGATGAAGATTCTTCTTCTATAAAAGCATCCTCTGTTTACCCACACAATCGATTTTAATGCCCCAATTCATAATCAATTAAGAGTCTTTAAAAAGGATTTTGTGTTAGATTGGGATAACTTAGTTAAAGATTTTAATTCAAAATCTAATAAAGAAAAAAGACATTTATTCAGATCTAATCACCCAATTGAAAAGGAAAGAGATAAGATAGTAAATAGATGGAAAAGATTTATTAAAAATGAAGAGATTAACATTACTTTTTATGATTGGTATGAACAATATCAAAGTAAATGTAATGTTATTAGTAAAACTCAATGGATTAAAGAAGACAGATCTAAAATATCATCTAGTCATCCTCCTTTAAAAGCAGTTCTAATTCGATTAAAAACACTTGATTATAGCTAGTCCTTCAAAATACGATGGAACTAATAATAATAAAAAATAATTGAACAATTAAACTTTAGTAATCAATATCTAGCAATGTATGGGAAAAGCATTTAGATAGAATTGAAGAAAGATTTGAAGAAGGTATTATTAAAAAACTGATTCAAAAATTGAACAACCTTTAATAAATTTACGGAAAAGCAGATATAATTTAAGTTTACCTAATAAAGATGATGAATTAGTCAATCTATTGAAAAATTATTTAAAAACTTAAAAGCAGAACTGGGTCCAAGTGGAACTATTAACATTGTTATCGATCGGGTAGAATCGATGATAATAATGAAAGTTCTTGACCACTCATCTATTCAAACCTTAATGACCAATTAAATAAATTAAGCATTAATAATAATACAAGTATTACGAAAAATTGGTATTCGGACCCAACTCCTCCGGATTTGCAATTCGAAGAGAAAATCTAGATAAACAATTTTACGTGTCCTCTAATAAAATTTATGAATGGAATATTGATGGTTTTAGTGAACAAGAAATTCTTAATAAACTTAATCATATGTCTATGGTAGCCAACAATTATATCACTAAATTCAACACTTTATCTCAACGGATATTGTTGAATTATTAGCTAGTGGATTCTTGGCATTCTTAGGTCTTGGTGGGAAAAACATCTCACGAAGAAGACATTAGAATATCCATAGTTCATGCTTATTCAAAGAGATAAAGAAGGCAATCCATCTTTGATGAAGATCTTTGGTATTGGTCTTCTGATGGAGTTAATACTTTAATATTTACCATAATTAAACATTTTGTTGGAACCCTAGTAATATTACGGAAAAGAATTCATGATCGATTAAGCAATCTTACTTGTCCCACTCTAAGTGATTTTAGATGGTACAAAGATGTATTTACTTCTAGAGTTATGATGAGAAATGAGCGGTAATAAACCATTTTGGAAAGAAAAATTAGTTAATGGTTTACTGAGTCTTTATTGCTCTCACAAAAGTTAGAGAAGAATTAAGTAAAAATTTAGGATATATTGACTATGATAATTTAACCTTATGGTGATATTATTAGTCATATTCAAAAAATTGGATTAAAAATGTGCATTGATTTTAAATTAGCTAAACAAGCGAGAAAAAAGACAAAAATAAAGCTAAATCGAGTTAGGAACATTTTGTGAACAATATGGTTTCTGCTTGGGTTGCTCCTCTCTGAAAGAAAGCACAGGCATAAAGATAAACATATTGAGTCACATAAAAGTCATAAGCAAGTAAAGAAAAGGTATAATCAAAATAAAAGTAATAATAAAAGTAATAATCAAGATACCTATTATAATAAACCTAAAGTCATCAAAGAAAAATCATATAAAAAAAATCAAAGACATTTTGATAAAAGTAAAATTATACATCACAATTGTGGGCGAAAAGGTCATTATAAAAGTGAATGTAGAGTTAAACAAAAATTAGCTCGATTGAATATTTCAACGAGAAGATCTTAGAAACAATTATTAGAATTAATGAGGATTGATAATAACAATAGTAGCAGCAATGAAGAAGCTTCTATCCCAGAGTCTTCTAGTAACAACACATCTAACAATGATTCTGATAGTGAAAATGAAGTCACTATATGTACAGAAAATTGCAATAAAAATTGTTGTAAAAGAATTAATGTAATTACAAAAGATGAAGAAGAAAGCTCTTTATTAGTTGATTTAATCAGTAAAATTACAGATCCCGAATTAAAAACTCAGTATCTAAAAAAATTAAAAGATTTATTAACTAAAGATAAGAAAGTCACTGACAAGGTTCTTAGAGCCAAAGAAAAGCCCATTTTCAGTTTAAATAAGACTCTTGAAAGATTTAAATCTCCTGTAAAAGAAATTACCCTCCCTGAGTTAAATCAAGAAGTTAATAAACTTAAGAAAGAAATTTCTAATTTAAAATTAGATATTTCTAATTTAAAAAAAGAGATCGACGATAAAAAATCGGATCTTCAAGTTCATGATTCCTCTTACAGTGATGAAAGTCACGATGATCCGACGAATCATCGGTCTTAAAGATTACGATCTCTTTATTCAAGGTCTCTCCTTAAAAAAGAATTAAAGATATTACTATTCAAAAATGGTATATTTCCATTAATTTAGTCATTGATAAAACTTTCTCGGTTGACTCCTGCTTTGGTTGATCTTTGGTGCGAGACTTGAATTATATTCAAGAAGGTATTATCCCCACTAGGTATTATAAGAAAACTAGTGAAAAACTTAATTAAATAACGGTAGTCAAATGGAAATAAAATACAAATTACCTAAAGTACATATTTGTCAAGATAGCATGTGCTTTAAGACTTACGTTAAATCTTAGTTACATGATCTTCTTAACAAAATCATTTTAGGTTTACCATTCATATATTTACTATACCCATTTACCACTAGTAATAAAGGATTAAGTTGTGAACATTTAGGAAAAAAATTACATTTAAATTCTTAATTAAACCAAAAGAAAGAGATTTAAAATTTATTCGAGAAGAATCGATTTCTAAATCATTGAATACATTAAATTGTAAAGTTACCCACCTAAATTTTCTTAAAGAAGAAGTTAGTATCAACAAGTTGAAGAACAACTTAAAATATGAGAGTTCAAGAAAAAATAAAGAATTAAAAGATTATTTGATAAAAAATTTATGTTACGATTCTCCCGATGCTTTTTGGCATAGGAAGAAGCACAGTTAGATTACCCTATGCTAAAAATTTAAAGAACATTTAATTCCCACTAAAGCTAGGCTATTCAAATGAGTCATGAGCAGGATGGAGTTATGTAAAAAGAAATTAATGAACTCCTCGATAAGGGTTTAATTAGACATAGTAAGTCACCATGGTCTTGCCCGACCTTACATGTTAATAATGAAGGCGAGAAAGAGGCGAGGTGTCCCTCGGTTAGTCATTAATTATAAGCCATTAAACAAAGTTCTTGAATGGATTAGGTACCCTTTGCCCAACAAGGATGATCTCCTTCGTAGGTTAAGTGTCTCCACCATCTTTAGTAAATTTGACCTTAAGTCCGGATTCTGGTAGGTTGCTATTCATCCAGATGATAGGTACAAAACTGCATTCACCACTCCGTTCGGACACTACGAATGGAATGTTCGATCATTTGGACTTAAAAATGCACCCAGTGAATTTCAGAATATTCTTAATAATATTTTGAATCCCTTCAGTCATTTTATTATTGTATACATCGATGATATTCTTGTATTCTCCAAGACTATTGAAGAACATATTAAACATTTGAATTCATTCTTCAAAGCAGTTAAAACTAATGGTCTTGTCCTTTTCCCTTCCAAGTGTAGTACATTTACGACTAAAAGTCGATTTCTCGGATTAATCCTCTATCATGGACTCACGGACTCCAATTGATTAAGAGCTATTCAATTCGCCGGCGGTTCCCGAGATAAGATTATCGACAAGAATCAACTCTGAGAGGTTTCTTGGCTCACTTTCAATTATATTGGCGATTTTACAAGAACCTCGGGAAGATTTGTAAGCCTCTCTTTTCGGTAACTTACAAAGTAATCCACCTCCTTGGGTGACATTCATACTTACGTAGTCCAACAAGTTAAAAAGTATGTTAAGGTTTTGCCACCTTGCCTTGGCATTTCTAACGATTCGACTTTCAAAATAATTGAAATCGATGCTTGACATTGGCTTGGTGGCATACTCAAACAAAAGTTAACTCTTACTTAAGATGAACAAATTGTTCGTTTCCATTCGGCGCATGGAACCTACCACGGTTAAAATACGATTATTAAAAAAGAGATTTTATCATTAGTTTTATGTATTAAAAATTTGAGAGAGATTTATTAAATCAAAATTCTTAGTTAGAATAGATTGTAAATCGACCAAAATTTATTCTTGAAAAAAAGCGTTGAAAACGTAAGCCTCTAACATTCATTAAGCTAGATGGCAAGCAATTTTAAGTATTTTTGATTTTGATATTGAATATATTAAAGGTAGTAACAACTCAGTTCCAGATTTTCTCACTCGTGAATTTATTAACACAGGTACAATCACAGCAACATGAGTTTACGAGAAGGTTCATCTTCTAAATGGTCATATATTCTCTGCTTAGTCGATTAATCAACTAAAAGGCTGTTGTTCCTCACCCGATCCACACAAACACACAATAAATTCCGGTGCTTGGGGCGGTCCCCAAGCCCTACTCCTCGATTCTTGCTAGTCGACCAAAACCATTTGATATTTTCGATGATCGAACCCAAACTACCTCATCAAAACCTAGTCACCGATTATCGATTATCGTCAGTTATGATCGGCACTTATTCCATATTGAGTTATATATGAAACCCAAGAATGATCCAATTCGATTAGCTTCCCATTATTTTCCTCCGGGATGGCATTTTCTTCCTTTAGCTCCTTATAAATCACTTGTTTATTATAGAGATATTCTTATTGAAACAGTCGGTTTTCATTAAACCAATCTATGCAATGATGATAAATCAAAACTCCTTTATCATTCATTGTATATTAAACAAGTTCTCAATTTGTCGAGTTGGGGTAGTCATCCATCAGATTTCAAGTCTCTCTCTAATCAAACTAGCTCCTTTTGCTATTATGATTATATTGAGGCTTGGCATAAAATCATGCTTCATCAAAATGATGACCATAGTCATTCGTGGTTTTTTCAGTTTGACCACAAATTCAAGAGTCAATTCCCCAAATGGTTCATCCTTTGGTAGACAAGGTATGGTTTGTGCCCAGATATTTTCCCCAAACCTCTCCTTGCCCGATTAGAACATTTTGTCATCATAGTAATTATCATTCCAAATATGAGGAAATTCCGGTCTTCCTTATATTTTGTAGTAAATATAAAATCCTTGGATTTTGAAATGGCAATATATAATTCTGACTACCCAAAAGTCACATGTATTTAGGTCTCCGTCGTCCATAGGAATTAGAATTTTCGGACTTACCTTTCTCCTATTTCTCAAGTCTCTAAATCGTTTTCCATTAAATGGTGGGATAAATTAGCGTTGATAGAATTATTGGCCAAGTTCAAAAAAATTTCCTCCTCTCCTCTATTAACTCCTCCGATTAACACCCATTCGATTACTCGACCTCTGCTGGTTGCTTCATCTAATAAATCACATTAAAAAAACATCTGAAAAATTAGTTGCTTCACATTTTCGTTACTAATGTTTCTAGATACTCTAGTTTAAATTAAAGGCGTCTTCTTGAAGCTATTCATTTAAGACTTGATCGATTACATGAAGAGTCGAGAAAAAAGCTCTTCTCGATCCGAGGAGATAATTCTAGTCAAGACCTTGAAGGCGAAGGTGATTGTGATCCCTATGGCACAATTGGTCTTGAGGATGCTCAAATCCATTTTCTTGAGTCCGTAGTAATCAATCAAAGTGTGATGTGGCATCATCTCCGTCTCCCCCTCGATCGACCGGCACCGTGCTTTTCAGTCATGGCATCCTCTCCGTCTGCCGCCTCCCTCGCCATCACACTGCCTTGGCAAAGACATAGTCGTGACATCTTACCTTTTCCACCAAAGCGGCGTTGATCAAACATCGGCCCCCCACGGCGCATTAGTCAAAAGGCGTCTGCTTTTCCACCGAAAGCAGATTCTTTTTCTTTTTACTTTAGTAAAATGTTTTTACTTGTACTTTTACTTTAGTAAAATGTTTCTTACTTTTACTTTACCCCAGTTATTGTAATAGTAATCTTGTAACAGTTCGTTTCCTTGTTCTATAAAAGGAAATCGAATTCATTTAGTTCGAAAGACTTAGAAAGACTCAGAGATCCTTCTCTGGGGAATCTTTAGCCTCAACCGCTGTTTAGCCTACTTAACCCCTCTTCATATAATGTTCTTATTTCAGTAAACTTGTAAGTCATATTAGTTGTTCCACTTGTAAATAGTTTGAGTTATCATCAATAAAATTGTTTTTATCTAGTAATTTAATTGTGTTTGTATGCGCACTTGTTCTTCTTTCTTTATCATCTCCTTCCGCCCTCTTATGATGATCAACAGTACCTTCCCAAGCATCCACATGAGAGCGGACCAAGTCGAGAAGAAGGCACGCTTGAGGAGGCATCGGGTGAGTTGGATAAGGGATGAGCTTAAGATCCTGACTATATATATATATATATATATATATATATATATATATATATATATATATATATATATATATATATATATAGGATGAGCTTAAAGATCCTGACTATATATATATATATATATATAGGTCCTGTTCTGTAAGGGCTCCTTTACTTTGTTAAAATCTTGGACTTTTTTTTTTTTTTTTTTTTTAAAACTACTAAAAAAAAATTTAATATTATGGGCCGAAATTTTTCATAATACAAGATTATTTTGGATGTGATTTGGATACGATAATAACAAAGCAGGTATATACGATGCATGCGGTGTATATATATTTTTTGATATAGGTATCCAAATCACGCCTAACATATTGTATTATGGAAAATTCCAGTTCATAAAATATTAAAAAAAATTAGTTGTTTAAAAAAAAAATAAAAAAAATAAAAAAAAAAGTTCGCATTTTAACAAAGTAAGGGAGCCCTCACCTGATCGGATATATATATATATATATATATATATATATATATATATATATTATGAAAAATAAATGAAAAAGGACTCTATATATATAAAACTTATTTGTTGTATATCAAAGTTGATATGCAAAATATGTTAAGTTAGTACTTGATATTATAACCTTAAAGAATTAATTATATTCTTACAAACAGACAGTAGAGTAAATAATGTATCTTATAATAAAGATCTTCTACATAATAGCATACACAACGAACAAAGAAAATGCTCTGAACTTTTCTCTTAAATAAACTATGAATAATTTATGTAATAATAAAGACTAGAATGCTTGGAAATGGAATGATCGAAATGGTTATTGACCCAACAGTGACTCTTGCCTTGTGATTTTTATGAGGTCAAGGGTTCGATTTTTGGATGTGCGAGTATGGTGTGTGTGTGAAAGTTAGCAAAAGAAAATAAAAGAAATGGCTAAATGGGACATGACCACTTGAAAAGACATGTAATGCTTATGAAAAGGTATATCATGACATTTATTTGGTCAAAACGGCGTATTTGGGCTGGGGGCGCGTTCGTTCGGGCAGATAACGCTTTTCAAAATGATACAGGGGCATATGACACTTACTAAAAATGGGGTGCCCCTTGGGGCCTAAACTTAGGAACAACTTTATTGTATATAAACTCATTCAAATTTTAGTTCTTAATCGATGTGGGAAGACTTAGTTTCGAACAAATATTTATTATTATTTTTAAGGGTGATCTTTGGGAGTTAATTTCTCATTCATTATCATGGATTTGAGCTTCTAAATATTTAATTCTAATATACTCATGGAGTAGAACACATTAATATGTGAATTCATTTCAAATGATTAAGGAAACTCACTTAAAATTAGGGTTGAGCAAGTAAACAAATTGAAACCAAAACTGCACCAATTAAAAGCACACCAACGGTTCTGGCGTATGTGACGGTTTTAGGTGGGTTGAAAAAATAAATTTACGATTTCGATTTGGTTACTAGCCAAAACAGCACGTATAAAACTGAAACCGTACCAAATAATCATCGTGTTTTCTCAATTTTGCTATACGAGTATATATAATTTCTATACTATAACATATTCTCCTCATTTTATTTTAGAAGACATATATTGCAGGGTTGAATGAAAAATCAGCAGTATCAATTATGTTTACAAATCAAGAGTAGCTTGTTATTTCCTAAATCAAATGTGATAACATAGTATTAATCAACCATGTTGATACCTAGAACTATTTTGCTAAGTTAGCTCCGTGATTGTATTTACTGCGTAATATGTTTGCAGATTCTTAGATTCATTAAAGGTCCATAAGTTATGGTCACCACATTGAACAAATTCTGCATGAAAATTTGGTGGTTTAAAGGCAAGAGGTGATTATGAGATCTAAAGAAGCATCGAAAATTTTTCAAATTTATTGCCCAAATTAAACTGTGGCGACAAGATGGGGGAATCAAACTAGAGTTGGTCCGTAGCTTGTAACCAAATTTTTGGTTTTGTTATTTCAATTAGTTTTGGAACCGAAACTGCCAAAATGAAACTGTACTGTACGGTTCAAAACTGCACCACACCAATCACAAATGGTTTCATGTGCGGTATTAAATTTGTCAAACCGCACCTAAACAATTTTATGTGCGATTTGAGTTTCAAACTGTACCATGCTCACATCTACTTCAAATTATGCTCAAATTCTAATAATATATATATATAGGGAAATGATCCATAGAATACGTTATCTAGAGGGACTGTTTCAACTATCGTTCATCCAGCCGTCCAAAATTAGAGTGAATGGCTGAAATGAAGGCCCAGCCGCTAGAGGGAGTAGCGGCCAACAATAATTATTTTAATTTTCTCTGTTGGCCGCTAGAGGGAGTAGCGGCCAGTCAAAACGTCTCTGGCCACCATCTCTCAATTAAAGTAGATATAAGACTGACATTTGTTCAGGTTACTACTGTCGGATGACTAAACCCCTTAAACCCCCACGCCTCTAATAATTTTTTTTGTAGGCTGGTAAGTTCCCATTTATCATATATAATTGAAGTAGATTGGCTTGACATCAGTGTACCCCTTTCAATTTCATTCCACACATCCTCCGATACATGCTTTTCTTGAGCATAAAGGACACTGTGATCAATGGGTCCAGGCAGCCAATTATCCATATTTACCTAAGAATATCAATAACAATAAAACTTTTATTCAATGTCTAAATATATAACTGGCCAAAAATAATACAAAACAACAACAATAATATTTCATACATGCAAGTGTATTTACATTTTATAACAAAATAATAATTTTTACGAGAAATAACCAACAACAACACTAAAACATTTAACACAATTTATGCATATATAATACTCAAAAATATACATTCTATATATATTTTATATGTAGAAAATGTGACGCCCCCAAAATAGGTATACATCACCAATATTGGGTCGCCAGATACATGGTACAGAATACAACTACAACTTAATTATACAACTGTAGTGCAGGATACGACAAAACATAAGCTGTGAGTTTTTATACAAATATTGTCTCCTAGACAATATTCAAACTCAAATTCAATCTTATTACAATTATTATCACACTATCTCACAGAATAGTGAGGACTACTATAGCCACCATCTGGATCGTCAATCCATTCCCCGACTAGTCCCAGCTATATTCTCATTTTCTGAAGAGAATAATGAAAGGAAAGGGTGAGCTCAACTAGCCCAGTAAGAAATATTATGACTAAGATAATGCAGAATAAATTATTTTTAGCCTTCAACAGTATAACAACTGATAGAATACAATAGACAACAAGTTTTAGATCAACAACTGCAGCAGAACAAGCAATCCATTAAAAGAGTCAAGTAGAGCATAATATCTACTTTCTTTTATAATTTAAAAAGTTTATCATCAATTTTATCGCTGAGACTCAATTTAATAAATGGCAAAAAGCACTTTTACCCCACTGTGGTTGTAGTGTTTTAAGCAATTAGTCATTGTGCTTTTAAAATAATCAATTAGCCCACTGTACTTTTTAAAAATGTTCAATCAAGCCATTCCGTCCAATTTCTTGGACGGACGTTAAATAATTACACACGTGGCACTGAAAAAAAATTCAAAAAAAGCATTTTTTTTTTAAATTACACTCTTTTCCTTTTCTCACGTGGCATTCAGATTACTCTCTTTTCCTTTTCTCATAAAAATTTAAAAAAAACATTTTTTTAACACAAACAAAACAAAACATGCATTTTAAATTACATTCCTCTCTCTTCTTCTGAACTTTGAGAAGTCATTTGGGTCCATAAACAAATTACAGAGGGAGCATATGAGCATCATTAAGTAATGAAGAAGCTTTGGATGGTTAGGGTACTCTCCAAAACCATGGTCTATTGGGTTTGAGGTGTTGAACGTGAGGGATCCGTTCGGATCTGGTCTCCGTTCTGTGTGTTTTCGATCCTGTCTTTTATGCTTTATTGTTTATCTATTTATTTTCAGATTGGATGTTTTCGCAGTTGTTGTTCCTATGATCATATCTTCTTGTTCATTGGTTGCTATGTTGGAATTTGTGATATCAAAACGGTTCTGGGCTTAACCTTGCTGGAATCCATGGAGTGTGGGCTTTACCCCTGCACCGTTTTGATTTCTCGGTGGTTCAGTATCTTGGGCATCTTAATTGAAGGACTGTAGGATTCCATTTTCAGTGAGGATGATACTAGATCTATTCATTTTCAGTTCGAATTTGGGTATAATTTAGTGGCTTGATTTTGGCCGAAAAAAATGGGGAAAAAGACTGTAGATTCATGAGACTGTAGTATATTATTTATAGATGGAATCTTTAAAAATGGTTTCTAATTCTGGTTCATTGCACTTAGATTTGGTTGATTAGTTCTGTTTCTGTATATATATATAATGTCGTGTTTGATTAAATCCCTGGAAATGAATATTTTGATTATTTGTATTATTTAGAATTAAAATAATTAAAAGAAAGGAAAAGAGATAAACGAAAAGAATAAATTATAAAAAAATAATGTGGTTTTGATTGTATAATTAATTTTAATTTTTAACTAATTTTTGCTAATTGTATCAAATTTTTTATTTTATGTTAATTATGTACTTACCTTTTTATATCATTAAAATATATATTAGTATTAATTTTAAAATAAAAATAATTATTAAAAGAAAGGAAAAGAGATAATGAAAAGAATACAAATAAAGAAAATGAATTAAAATATTTATTTTAATTTTATTATTATTTTAATTATTTTTTGCCACGTAATTAATAATTTTTAATTTTTAATTTTTTTAGAAATTAATATAATGTTGTAATAGATCTCATTGATACAAAATTTTTGATATATTATTTGTATTATTTGGAAAAGAGATAAAAGGAAAAGAAAAAAGCCACATAATCTATGATTTTATTTTTTATTTTTTTTTGTTTTGCCACATCAGAAAATAATTATTTTTTGAATTTTTTTCAGTGCCACGTGTGTAATTATTTGACGTCTGTCCAAGAAATTGGACGGAATGACTTGATTGAACATTTTTAAAAAGTACACTGGGCTAATTGAATATTTTAAAAGCACAGTGGCTAATTGTTTAAAACACTACAACCACAGTGGGGTAAAAGTGCTTTTTGCCCTTAATAAATAATCCACATCATCGAATCATCCTTGCACTACGGCTAAGGATATTCATTAGTATCACGATCACGAATTATCCATGCACTACGGGCCAAGGATATTTGTGTTTTCACCAATGGTTATGATTATACCGAATAATCTCTGGTCATAATCATACCAACAACTGTCCATCAATGCACTATGGGTCAATGAGGACTTACACCACATCATTTGTAACATTACGAGTCATGATTATACTGAATGATCACTGGTCATAATCATACCAATCAACAACCCATCTATGCACGTAAGCCAAAGATTTGACTTTTATCACAATATAAACATGATGATGATGACAATGATATAAGAATTCAATTAATAGAAAGCAAATGATAAATTTTAAAGATTTATAATTTAATTTATCCAGAATTCAATAATATCTAAATTGTCAATATGATACTGCTTTGTGGAGTAAAATTCAAGAATAATATTGTATCAAAAATATTTTGGACAAAAAAGAAATCAATTTCTGTCATGAATAGTACCCCGGGTGAATAGTACCCCATGAATAGTACTTTGTGAATAGTACTTCAGGAATAGTACTCTGTGAATAGTAACCCATAAATAGTACTTTATAAATAGTACTTTGTGAATAATGAAATGCGATATTTATAAAGACCGCATATATGAATAGTCTTAGTAGTATAAATGAATAGTACCCATTAATAGTACTCTGACATGAAAAGCTTAAAATTTAACAAGAATGTTCAACAAATATCCTTCTGAAACGATACTAGATGAAGCGTAAATTTCAAGGATATTCTACTAATTTCATGGAGTATAGAAGTAATACTTCAACAAAATGAGTGTAAAATTAGGGATACGAAACGAAATAATATTACTCACATACTATAGAGTATGAAAGAAAATATTATTCCTTACGAATACTGAACAATAATAATATTCCTTACGAATAAAAAATAAATAACATCCCTTACCTTAGTAGAAGACTAGATACTGAAATAGTGAAGTAGCAGAATACTCTTCTTCTTTCTCTCTATAGCTTCTCTCTCTATAATTGCTATTGTGAGTCTTATTGAATTTGTGAGAATGAAAGAAGAATGGGCTTCTATTTATAAAAAAAAGAACTGAATAGTAACTAATTCATGAACGACCCAGATTAATTTACTTTTAAACGGACGGTCCATATTGATTTACTACTAAAACTTAAAGCAACGGTCCATACTGATTTACTTTAAACCATCGATCTATATTGATTTACTATTATATCTTCAACCAACAATCCATATTGATTTACTATTATAACTTCAACCAACAGACTGAAAAATTAGCACATCTCCTCAGGAAATAATAAGTCAAACTTATAACAAACCCCTCATAACAAACCCCTCTATTTATATCAAAAATTAAATAAATATTTACCACAAATCACTTATCTTTAATCAACACATTTTTAATCTATTAACAACTATTCTTCATTAATATTATAACTCACAATATTTAACAACTAGATCATTCCTAGGAAAGAGGGGGCTTTTCGATAAGGATTTCTCCCTATTGGCGCGCAATTAGGTGACCAAACTCCTTTCCTCGATAGAACTTTCTAGACATTGTCAATAATGCAAATAATAATATGAATAGCTGTGTCGTCTTAATTATTGGTTTAATAATATAAAATATTATGCAGATGATACCGTGACAATAATTGAATCAAATAATATGAGATACTATGCAGCAATTACTGCAGCAATAATTAAGTATAACTGAGTGACTTCTCACGTAAACATCAATAATTAATGCCGTGTGCTACTATGCAACCACACATATTATTGTACTTTTTCCACCGGATATTTCAACAGTTTAACGGTAAAAATTTCGTCGTTATTTTTATAAAAAGATATTTTTGTCGTTTTCTAACTACGACAATACTTCCGTTGTGGGGTCCACCAATGATTGTGTCGTCGTACGAATATTCCCTATTAAAATGAATAATTTTCGACACAACGAATATTTTATATCAACTTGCTTACTTTGCAACATTTTCAAATATCACCTTTAACTTTAACCTTCATCAATTTAACCATTTACTAAATAACATAATAATTATAAGAAATTTTTTTTTTTTTTTTTTTTTTTTTTTTTTTTTTTTTTTTTTTTTTTTTTTTTTTTTTTTTTTTTTTTTTTTTTTTTTTTTTTTTTTTTTTTTTTTTTTTTTTTTTTTTTTTTTTTTTTTTTTTTTTTTTTTTTTTTTTTTTTTTTTTTTTTTTTTTTTTTTTTTTTTTTTTTTTTTTTTTTTTTTTTTTTTTTTTTTTTTTTTTTTTTTTTTTTTTTTTTTTTTTTTTTTTTTTTTTTTTTTTTTTTTTTTTTTTTTTTTTTTTTTTTTTTTTTTTTTTTTTTTTTTTTTTTTTTTTTTTTTTTTTTTTTTTTTTTTTTTTTTTTTTTTTTTTTTTTTTTTTTTTTTTTTTTTTTTTTTTTTTTTTTTTTTTTTTTTTTTTTTTTTTTTTTTTTTTTTTTTTTTTTTTTTTTTTTTCATATTATTGTACTTAGGATATTCAACCGGTTTAACGGTAAAAATTTACGACAATTATTTTTATAAAAAGATATTTTTAATAGTTTTCTATCTGACAATACTTGAATTTAGAGGTTCACAATGATTATTAATCGTCTGAATATTCTATTAAAATGAATAATTTTTAAACCGATATTTATCAAAACTTTAACTTACTTTTGACATTTCCAAATATCCTTTTAACTTTAACAATCAATTTAACCATTGCTAAATAACATAATAATTATAAGAAAATTGAATTCTTTTGTTTCCTACATAAAATTAGAGTCTTCTGAGAAAAAAACCCATTTAATACATAATTTATATACATAGTCGTACACCACGTTTGTGTACGTATAATAATACTAAAATTTGTCACTTATATAGCATCTTTTAATATGATAATTTAAGATAGTGTAATACTATTATTCAATATCTATTTTGTTTCAAAGATATTTACAAAAATCATATTGAGTTTGAAAAAATAACTTTACTTTCTTTGCTTTAGAATGTCGATTAGCAGAGTGAAGTTGAAGTTGATGGGCCAGAATCATTAGCGATAATGAAAAAAAATGGAACAAAAAAGGAAAAGGGTGAGCTCAACTAGCCCAAAGAAAGACTATTATGACTAATATAATATACAACAAATTATCATTAGTCTTTAACAGGAAAAAAATCGATAGAATATAATAGACAACAAGTTTTAGATCAATATTCTGCAATGGAAATAAAGAATCCATTAGAAAGAGTCACGTAGAGAATGAATTCTACTATCTTCTAAGATTTAAAAGCTCATCATCAATATTTTATCCCTGTAACAACAATCAGTATACATCTTTAATCAAATATTAATCTTTGCAATACAGGCCAAAGATATTCATTTGTATCACCAGTTGGTCATGTTCATCTCAACACCTGCTCAACTTTGCACTACGGAGCAAAGATATTCATCGATTAATCATTCATCTTTGCACTACAGTGCCCAAGATATTCGATAATATCATCATTTAAGACCGAGGATGATGAAAATATTTAAAAAATGAATCCATGTGAGATGTAAGGACAAATATTAGGGATTAAGTATAACGCTTTATCCAAGATCAATAATACTTCATAATAACCAATTGTGAAATGCAATTCAAAAATAGCGATCAAAACATGGATACAATCAAAGATAGTAGCCAAAATAGACATCTTGGGCAAAAAGAAATTTTTTATTTTTCTATGAATAATAGGCCGTATTCGTGAATAAAGGTCGTTATACGTGAATAAAGGTCGATATCGTGAATAAGTAATCCCGACACAAAAAGTTCCAAATTTGATTAAAAGTTCACAAAAATTTCAAAGATAATGATATTGAAGAAAATAATATCATTTAAGAAAAAAATAACATCCCTTCCTCAAAATAACTGGTGATTTCGGATTTGAATTTGGGATATAAAGTTCGAAACGTAAACTCTTGCGAATAAAGAACTCTCAAAGTATCAAAATACTCACTAAAATATGCTCGACAATATAGAGAGAAAGAAAACTTGTTTTTGGTGTGATTTTTAATTCTAACATAAGCGTCTATTTATAGAAAAATGCTAGAACGCCATAGGAAACTAAATAATAAAATAATATTATTTAATTAACAAATTCTCTACGCATGCTTTGAACAAGTCTAGCATGCCTTCTTTGAAAAACAAACTAGCAGCTCACATGCTTGAAAAACCAAAAGTGGGTCCCACCCATAATTTAATAAAAATCATTTTATTTTCCGAAACTTCAACAATTCATAGAAAATATTTCGTTTATCAGAAAAATACGAATTTTATGTCCATTCCACACGAAATTGAATTCTCTACAACTTTGTAGCTTTGAGTTTTTCCAAATTCCAAATAGAAAATATCTGAAATCAACAAACGGATGATTTTTAATTCCTCCATCCCGACAAAATACTGATAAAACACCTCAACATTAATTCCTTCATTTATAACCACATAAAATAAATACATCCATCATTTATATCCACATCAAATAAATATTTCCTTATCATATAAATCAATAATTAATTATTCATAAATAATATTACAGAATTATAATTATGACAACCAAACAGTTCCTAGGAAAGAGGGGGCTTTCCAATAAGGATTTCTCCTTACTGACGCACAATTAGGTGACCAAACCTCTCCTTGACAGAACTTTCTAGACATTGCCAATAATGCTATCTAATAATATTATTCAAATAATATGAATTATTGATCTGATAATGGAAAATATTGTGCAGTGATAATTATTGAAACAACAATAATATAAATTATCAACGCAACAATTATTGAATCAATAAAATAAAATATTGAACAGGAATTACTATAACAATTATTGAGTAAAGTGCCTTCACGCATTTAATCAATAATTCAACAATATCGTCATGATACCATGGTGTATTTCTTGTGAAACCACGCCAGACATCGTATTTTAACCACCAGGTATTCCAACAGTGTTAACGGTAATAATTACGCCGTTATTTATAAAAACTCATACTTTGTCATTTTCTTTACGCGATAATTATCCTGTTATGGGGCCCACAATTGATTGCGCCTTCATACGGATATTCCCAACAAAAAGAATATTTCACGACCAAACGAATATTTCCCGATAAAAGGAATATTTTATAACCACTTACTTATTTTGTAAAATTTGCACATTTCACCCATAACCAAAGCATTATATCAAATTAACCCTTATTAATTTAGAATAATGAATAGAAAAAAATTTAATTTTATTTATAATAAGTTGGGTCTTACAACCTCCCCTCCTTATAAAATTTCCTCCTCGAAATTGACGTACGTACCTGGTGTTTCTAACAGGTGAGGGTACCTCGCTTTCATTTCTGATTCCAACCCCCAGGTCATTTCTTTAATAGCATGGTTCCTCCACAAAACCTTAACTTGTGGTATAACCTTGGTGCATAGGACATGCTCTTTCCTATCCAAGATCTTAACAGTACCTCCTCAAATGCGTTAAATCTTCTGGCTATCTCGTCTGGTTCTAACTCAATAATGTGGTTCGGATCTTTCACATATTTACGAAGCATAGATATATGAAAAACATTATGAACACGAGACATGTTTGGAGGTAATACAAGACTATAGGCTACATTTCCTATTCGGTCAAGAATCTCAAATGGACCAATAAATCTTGGATTGAGCTTTCCTCTCTTTCCAAATCTTGTAACTCCCTTCCATGGAGCAATACGTAACAGTACATGATCTCCAATATTAAATTCCACGTCCTTTCGATGAAGATCAGTATAACTCTTTTGTCGATCTTGTGAGGTTTGAATACGTTGTCGAATCATTTGGATCTTTTCTATAGTCATGCGTATTAATTCTGGTCCCAACAATATTGCTTCTCCCTCCTCGTCCCAGCATATTGGAGAATGACACTTTCATCCATACAACGCCTCAAATGGAGCCATGCTTATACTTGTTTGATAACTGTTGTTATAGGAGAATTCAACCAGTGGTAAGTACTTATCCCAACTTCCTTTGAAATCTAGAACACAGTCTTAATAGATCTTCAAGGGTTTGAATAGTCCTCTCGATTATTCCATCTGCTTGAGGATGATATCTTTGAACTGAATCGTAAATCCGTGCCCATAGCTTTCTACAAGCTAACCCAAAAATCGTGAAGTGAATCTTGGGTCACGATTCGAAACTATGGATATTGGCATGCCATGCAATCGCACAATCTTATTCACGTACATACGAGCAAGACGTTCAAGGGAATAAGTCTCACGTATCGGCAAGAAATGAGCAGACTTGGTTAATCTATCAACAATAACCCAAATCGCATCTATGCCTTGAGAAACTTTGGGAAGGCCTGTAACGAAATCCATGATAATGTGTTCCCACTTCCATTTTGGAATCTCAAGTGGTTACAATGGACCTTTTGGCACTTGATGCTCCGCCTTTACATGTTGACAAGTTAAACACCTCGAGATAAACTCCGCGATCTCTCTCTTCATATTGTTCCACCAAAATGTATGTCGAATATCATGATACATTTTGGTACTCCCAGGATGGATTGCAAACGGGATGTTGTGTGCCTCCATCATGATTCTATACTTTAAGTCAGAATCGTTAGGAACGTAAAGTCTAGAGTTGACTCGAAGTATTCCATCTTCATCGATTCTTGCTTCTGGAATAGCTCCTTCTTGCACTTTTTTCTTCATACGCATCAGCCCCAGGTCCGTAGCTTGAGCAACTTTAACTTTATCGATTAAAGTCGGTTCTACTCATATATTCGCCATCATCACGTGGGTCTCTGGAGTCTTTAACTCAATCTTCATCCTTTGTAAATTGTACAAAATGTGTCTTTGTGTTAACAACATTGCACTCGTACCCGCATACGATCTTCTACTCAATGCGTCGCCTACTACGTTTGCTTTCCAGATGATATTGAATAGTGTGATCGTAATCTTTAATGACTTCAAGCCAACGTCGTTGCCGCATGTTGAGTTCTTTTGGGTGAAGAAATATTTGAGGCTTTTACGATCCGTATAAATCTCCACTTTCTCCCCATACATGTAGTGTCTCCAGATTTTCAACGCTGAAAATTCATTGCTAACTCCGCATCATGAGTAGGATAATTCCTCTCATATTCTTTGAGTTATCGCGGGGCATAAGCTATGACTTTCCCATGTTGCATGAGAACACATCCTAACCCTTTGCACGAAGCATCATCAGAGATAACAAATCCATCCGAACCGGATGGTATTGCCGAACAAAAATAAAATGAGTCTCCTTTTGAGCTCTTAGAAACTCTTCTCGCATTCCTCGCTCTATACAAATTTTTTATCCTTCCGAGTCAACTGAGTTAACGGAGTAGCGATTCGAAAAAATCCTTCCACGAATCTCGATAATAACCACCATTTAAGCCCGAAAGCTACGCGACTTCTGGCCATCGACTTTTGGTTGCTCCCAACTTTGTATTGCTTCAATCTTCACGGGTCAACAGATACTCCATGTTTTGACACCATCGCGCCCAAGAAAGCTACTTCCTCAAGCCGTAACTCGCATTTCTTCACAGCATATAGCTTATTTTCACGAAGCCTTTCAAGTATCAGCTTCAAATGGTGCTCATGATCTTCACGGCTTTTGGAATAGATGAGGATGTCATCAATAAAGACAACAACGAACTGATCCAAATATTGCTTGAATACTTGGTTTATCATATCCATGAAAGTAGGAGGAGCATTAGTCAATCCAAAAGACATGACAAAGAATTCATAATGCCCATACCGAGTTCTGAAGGCAGTCTTTGGAATATCTTCAGTTTTAATCTTCAGCTGATGATATCCAAAACGAAGATCGATCTTTGAAAAGAATTGTGCTCTTTATAACTGGTCAAACAGGTCATCAATGCGAGGTAACGGATACCTATTCTTGATGGTGACATGCTTTAATTCTTGGTAGTCAATACAAAGCCGCATACTCCCGTCTTTCTTCTTTACAAATAAAATAGGAGCACCCCAAGGAGATGTACTAGGACAAATGAAACCGATGTCTAATAACTCCTGTAGTTGAACTTTTAACTCCTGAAGTTCAATAGGAGCCATTCGATATGGGGTTTTAGAAATAGGCTTTGTACCCGGTTCAAGGTCAATAAAGAATTCAACATCACGCTCGGGGTGTAGGCCGGAAGTTCTTCGGAAATACATCAGGAAATTCTCTAACAACAAAAATATAATCCAAATCTAACTTGTCTTTATTCAAATCCATAACATAGGCTAAGAAAGCTTGGCATCCGTTTTTCAATAAACTAATAGCTTTGTGGCTTGATATGACAGTGACTGATTTTAGTGGTTTAGTTGTTTGAATTAAGTATTTGATTGGGTTAGAATATGAAAACTAACAACCTTACGAAAACAATCAATTTTGGCATGATGAATGGTTAACTAATCAATTCCTAAAATCACATCAAAAACAAGTATCTTTAAAGAGATAAGATCAACAGGTAATGTGATAGTGCCAACTTGGATCAAGCAAGATTTATAAACTGTAGATGTAACGAAGGTTTCAATCAACGGAGTTTCAACAGATAAGTTAAAGTCTAATTTCTCCGAAGTCAAGTTTAAACGTTGAGAACAAGCAGGAGAGATAAAAGAATGGGTAGAACCGGTATCTAGTAAGGTATAAACTTCACAAGAATTCAAGATTAGCTTACCTGTGATCACCTCGTTCGGGTTCCTCACATTTTGGCGACCACGACAAACGCTTCTTCTAGAACCGATTTCTTACTTATCCGGATGACCTCGAGTCACCATCCTCGCTGAACTTAGTTTTGCTACAGAACAATCCCGAGCTATATGACCTTCCTCTCCACAGTTATAACATACCTTAGATTGTTGTGGACAGTTTGGGCTGATATGTCCCTCTTTCCCGTATTTGTAACATCTAACTGGCAGTCGTTCTCCTCCCCTAGAATTTGTTATTGGTCTGGTGCTGCTGCTGATGTCTTTCCATTATTGTTGAATCTCCTCTTTTTGAAATTTCCACTAGACTCACCTCTTCTATTATCATGGTCACGATTACCACCCGAGTGGTTACCGCTTTTGTCCGTATTCTTCCTCCTCATTTGGTTATCATCGCCCGATGATTCTTTGCCACCACGGTATGACCACGGTTGTGATCCTCACTTGAGTATACTCATTATCTCGCCTAGTAATTGAGCCCATTGATTGACAACATCCGAATACGTAAAAAAATTATGAGAGATAAGGTATTAACGAATCTCTAAGGTTTTAGACCTCTCGTAAACATCCACGCCATCGTTCCTCATTCTCCACCAAATGAGGTGCAAACTGGATAACTCATGAACTTTGCCTCGCATCGAGACACCGCCATGTTGTTACGCTCGGTCTAATAAACTCTACCTCCTTCATATAACGAATACTTTCAGGAAAGTACTTTTATTGAACAGTTTCTAAAATCTTTCCCAAGACATGTTAAGTGCGGCTGGCTGGGTACGCTTCACAGATTTCCACCAGTAATCTGCCTCACCACGGAACATAAAGGTGGCGAATGGAACCTTCTGTTCCTCCGTTCATCCCAAGACATCGAATGAAACCTTTTGTTTAATTTGCTTGATCCATGTTTCCGCCTTAATTGGATCGGGCTTTCCCCAGAAATCTGGTGGTCCCAATTCCTTGAACTGCTTGTCTGTGACAGACCGCGCGTTGCCATCACTTCCACCCGTATTTTGTACACAAGTCTCTCTCGTCTGATTTTGCATGAACTGAAAAAAGTTCCTAAACATTTCATCATTCATCGTTTGCTCGGTAGCATTGTTTACAGGAGGAATATTGTCTTCCCGTTGCACGTTCTCCTGGTTTGTGACTAAAGGTTGTTCCATAGTCTCATACACTCCATTGTTAACGTTCTCAGCAGCCATTCTTAAATATTGCCATAAAACAAGGGTTAATTAAACAAATTAACATATCACATAATATCCCTATATTATGACCGACCAATAAATAAGCTTAGATAGGACACACTAGCGAAGGATTTACTCATCTCTCCCCTCCTAGTTCTATTCTCCGATCTCCGCCAGAGAACATATCCCTAAGCTTTGATACCAACTGTGACACCCCCAAAATAGGTATACAACACCGATTTTGAGTCGCCAAATACATGGTACAGAAAGCAAACTACAACTTCAATAATACAATTGTCGTGCAAAATACGACAACACATACTGTGAGTTTAAATACAAATATTGTCTTTTACACAATATCAACACTCAAATAAGTCCTCATTACAATTATTCATACACTATTTTACAGAAATAGTGAGGACTGCTAAAACATCTTTCTAGAACCATTACTCCATACCCAGACTTGATCTTGCTATGTTCTCACCTCCTGAGAAGAAAAATGGAACAAAAAGGAAAAGGGTGAGCTCAACTAGCCCAGTAAAGAATATTATGACTAATATAATATACAACAAATTATCATTAGTCTTCAACAGGGAAAAATCTGATAGAATATAATAGACAACAAGTTTTAGATCAATATTCTGCAGCGGAAACATCAATCCATTAGAAGAGTCACGTAGAGAATGAATTCTACTATCTTCTAAGATTTAAAAGCTCATCATCAATATTTTATTCCTATAACAACAATCATTATACATCTTTAATTAAATATTCATCTTTGCACTCTGGGCCAAAGATATTCATTTTATCACCACCGGGTCATGTTCATCTCAACACTGCTCAACTTTTGCACTACGGGCAAAGATATTCATCGATTAATCATTCATCTTTGCACTACAGAATAAAGATATTCAAAGAATATCATCATTTAAGACCGAGGATGATGAAAAATATTTTTAAAAATGAATCCAAAGTGAGATGTAAAAGACAAATATTAGGGATTCAGTATAATAGTTTATCCAAGATCAATAATACTTCATAATAACCAATTGTGAAGCGAATTCAAAATAACGATCAAAACATGGATACAATCAAAGATAGTAGCCAAAATAGACATCTTGGACAAAAAAGAAAATTTTTATTTTTCTATTGAATAAGATGTATTTGTGAATAAAGTCTCAGATATCGTGAATAAAGGTCGTATACGTGAATAGTAATCCCGACACAAAAGTTCCAAATTTGATTAAAAAGTTCGCTAAAATTTCTAATAATGATATTGAAGAAAATAATATCATTTAAGAAGAAAATAACATCCCTTACCTCAAAATAACTGATGATTTCGAATTTTGATATAAAGTTCGACGTAAACTTGCACTTTTAATAGAACTCTCAAAGTATCAAAATACTCACTAAAATAAACCGACAATATAGAGAGAAATTTTTTTTATTTCTGGTGTGATTTTCAATTCTAACCTAAGCGTCTATTTATAAGAAAATGCTAGAACGACATAGGAGACTAAATAATAAAATAATATTATTTAATTAACAAATTCTCTACGCATGCTTTGAACAAGTCTAGCATGCCTTCTTTGAAAAACAAACTAGCAGCCCACATGCTTGAAAAACCAAAAGTGGGTCCCACCCATAATTTAATAAAAATTATTTTATTTTCTGAAACTTCAACAATTCATTGAAAATAGCCCGTTTATCAGAAAAATACGAATTTTATGTCCATTCCACACGAAATTGAATTCTCTACAACTTTGTAGCTTTGAGTTTTTCCAAATTCCAAATAGAAAATATCCGAAATCTACAAACGGATGATTTTTTATTCCTCCATCCCGATAAAATACTGATAAAACACCTCAGCATTAATTCCTTAATTTATAACCACATAAAATAAATACATTCATCATTTATATCCACATCAAATAAATATTTTCTTATCATATAAATCAATAATTAATTATTCATAAATAATATTACAGAATTACAATTATGACAACCAGGCAGTTCCCAGGAAAGAGGGGGATTTCCAATAAGGATTTTTCCTTACTGGCGTGCAATTAGGTGACCAAACCTCTCATTGACAGAACTTTCTAGACATTGCCAATAATGTTATCTAATAATATTATTCAAATAATATGAATTATTGATCTGATAATGGAAAATACTATGCAGTGATAATTATTGAAACAACAATAATATAAATTATCAACGCAACAATTATTGAATCAATAAAATAAAATATTGAACAGTAACTACTATAACAATTATTGAGTAGTGTCTTCTTACGTATGAATCAATAATTCAACAATCTTGTCATGCGTCTGGTATGCTTTCTTTGTGAAACCATCGCGTATTCTTCGTATTTTAACCACCGGGTATTCCAATGTGTTAATCGGTAATAATTACGCTTATTATTTATAAAACTCATACTTTGTCATTTTCTTCATGCGATAATTATCTCATGGGGCCCACAATTGATTGCGCCTTCATACGGATATTCCCAACAAAAAGAATATTTCACGACCAAACGAATATTTCTCGATAAAAGGAATATTTTATAACCACTTACTTATTTTGTAAAATTTGCACATTTCACCCATAACCAAAGCATTATATCAAATTAACCCTTATTAATTTAGAATAATGAATAGAAAAAAAATTAATTTTATTTATAATAAGTTGGGGTCTTACATTAGCTTTTATATAGCATTGGCATACAGATAATGGGACATCTTCTTAATTTCCTCGGGAGAAGTAAGGCATTATTCAGGTCTAATGGCATCGCCTTTAGCGATAGGAGTGTCTATGGGTTTGCAGTTGTTTATCTGGAATTTCTCAAGAACCTTCTTAAGGTAAGTCTCTTTAGACAAACCAAGAAGCTTCCTTGAACGATCTCTAAAGATCTTAACTCCGAGAACATAAACTGTGTAAGACCCCAAATTTTATGAAATAAAAGTATTCAATTTTTCTTATAATTATTATTTAGTAAATGATAAATTGATAAAAGTTTAAAGTTAAGGGTGATATATGTAAAATTTTCAAAATACGCAAGTGGTTATAAAATACTCATTTCTATTGGGGAATATTCGTTTGGTCGTGGAATATTCTTGTTGTTGGGGAATATTCGTATTTACGGCAAGCAAATCATTCAGGGGCCCATAATGTAATAACTTTCGGATGAAGAAAATGACAAGTTTGAGTTTTTATAAATAACGTCAGAATTGTTACCGCTAACAATCGTTAGAATACCGGTGGTTAAAATACGAATACGCTCTGGTCGCATAAATGCATTACCTGATTGCATAATATTTTGAATTATTAATTTACGTATGAAGGCACTACTCAATAATTGTTACAAGAATTACTGCTCAATATTTTATTTTATTAGTTCAATAATTGTCATGCGTGATATTTTATATTATCATTGTTTCAATAATTGTCATCGCATAATATTTCTCATTATCATATCAATAATTCATATTATTTGAATAATATTATTAGATAACATTATTGGCAATATCTAAAAAGTTCTGTCAATGAGAGGTTTGGTCACCTAATTGCGCGTCAGTAAGGAGAAATCTTTATCGAAAAGCCCCCTTTACCGAACCGCCTCGTCATTATTATCAGATTCTCAGAATATTATTTGTGAATAATTAATTATTGATTTATATGATAAAGGAAATATTTATTTGATACGGATATAAATGATAGATTTATTTATGTGGTTATAAATGAAGAAATTATTGTTGAGGTGTTTTATCAGTATTTTATCGGATTAGAGGTATTAAAAGATCAAATCGGTGTTCTTAAAGCTCTATTACGTGAGTTATAATTTTAATCTGACCGTTGGATCGTTGTGATTTTTGGATATGTTATACATATATAAGTTGAGTATATATCCACAAAATTTGAACCGTTAAAAATTAATGTATGATTTGTTATGAATTTTAAAAGGTGTTGAAAATCGTCCGTTTGTGGATTTTGGATATTTTCTGTCTGGAATTTAAAAAATCTTAAAGCTACAAAGTTGTAGAGAATTTGATTTCGTGTGGAATGGACATAAAATTCATATTTTTCTGATAAACGGGCTATTTTCTATGAATTATTGAAGTTTCAGAAATTAAAATATTTTTATTAAAATATTGGGTGGGACCCACTTTTTGGTTGGTGTTGAATACATGTGCTGGAATTTTGTTCAATGAATGAGGGCTGGTTGGTGGCGTAGCAATTGAGAAAAAATAAAATAAACATATTATTTTATTAATTTAGTCTCCTTTGGCGTTTTTGCATTTTCCTATAAATAGCTGCTTATGTTAGAATTGAAATTCACACCAGAAACAAGTTTTCTTTCTCTCTATATTGTCAATCGTATTTTTGTGAGTATTTAGATACTTTGAGAGTTGCTATTCAAAGGTAAGTTTTCTTGACTTCATCCGATATTCCTATTAAGATCTTCTTTTTTTGAGGTAAGGGATTTTTAAGGGTTATTATGTTTTTCTGTTTCGTACTTTTTCCAGACCTTCAAAAATTCTGGAAAAAATTAAAATGATAATTTGATGAGTTTTCTTGATTGTGTCCAAAAATGGCGATTTTTGGATGTATAGATTAGGAGTTATGATTTTTATGAGAAAAAACTATTTTAAAAGTAAACCTTTATAACTCCTTGTGGTTAACTCCAAAATTGGTGAAATTTTTATTGGGGGTACATGTATATAATAGCAGTATACTTTGTAAATTTTGGAATTTTGGACAAACGTACAATTTATGATAAGGAATTTATCTTTGGACCGTTTAATATATGCACAATGGTCTTCCTCGATCATCGTAAACCCATCACTAATGACGGCTCGATGGAATCTCAGATACCATTGTTCGGGCGCTTTATTTCAAACCATAGATAGAATGTTTGAGCTTGCATACTTTGCGCTCTTCTCCTTCCATGACGAAACCCTCTGGCCGATCCATGTATATCTCCTCAGCTAAATCTCCATTGAGAAAGGCTGTCTTAACGTCCATTTGATATAACTCCAAATCTAAATGCGCGACAATTGCTAAGATGCGGCGAATTGAGGCAAACCTCACAACTGGTGAGAAGGTTTCCTCGTAATCAATTCCCTCTTGCTGGGTGTAGCCCTTGGCTACAAGATGATCTTTGTACCTTTCAATGGAACCATCCGCCTTGCGTTTGACTTTAAGAACCCATTTGTTCCCAATAGCCTTTCGCCCTGGTGGAAGGTCAACCAAGTCCCAGACTTGATTAGTCCTCATGTGTGACGCCCCCAAAATAGGTATACATCACCCATCTTGAGTCGCCAAATACATGGTACATAAATCAAATACAACATAATTATACAACTGTCGTGTAAAATACGACAAAACATAAACTGAGAGTTTAAACAAGAATATTGCCTTCTAGACAATATCCATTCTCAATGGAGTCCTCATAGACAGTATACAAACTCAAATTCAATCCTCATTATATTTATTATCACACTATTTAATAGAATAGTGAGGACTACTAATACTATCATCTGGACCATCACTCCGTCCCCCGACTAGTCCCTGCTACGTTTTCATTTCCTGAAGAGAACAGTGAAAGAAAGGGTGAGCTCAACTAGCCTAGTAAGAAATATTATGAGTAAGATAATGCAGGATAAATTATCAATAGCCCTCAACAATGTTAAACTGATAAAATACAATAGACAACAAGTTTAACTGCAGCGGAATAAGCAATCCATTAAAAGAGTCAAGTAGAGAATAAAATATACTATCTTTTATGATTTAAAAGTTTTCATCACTTTTATCGGGACTGGGACTCGACAATAAATGATCCACATCATCCTCGCACTACTGCCAAGGATATTCATTAAGATCACGACCACAAATTATCCATGCACTACGGGCCAAGGATATTCGTGTATTCATCAATGGTCATGATCATGCCAACAACTGTCCATCAATGCACTACGGGCCAATGAGTCACATCATTTGTAACATTACGGTCATGATTATACCGAATAATCCCTGGTCATAATCATACCAAGTCCATCTATGCACTACAAGCCACAGATGACTTTCAAAAATATAAACATGAGGATGATGACAATGATATAAGAATTCAATAAAAACAAGTTCACGAATTAATTTGTTCAGGAACCAATAACATCCAAATTGTCAACATGATACTTCTTTGTAGAGTAAAATTAAAGAATGCTCGAAGAATATTTCCATGAAAAGATCTTTGGATGAAGCCTTGAATATCAAGGATATTCTACTAATTTCATGGAGTATAGAAGTCAAAACTTTAACCAACCGAGTATAATAAAGAATGGAATAACAAAAGAAATCACCATGCATGCGGTATTGCATGACGAGTTATTCCAAGAATAATAATAAAGATTTTTAATTCAGTCCTGTAAAACACACGAGCGATGGATATTTCAATGAAATAATAAAGACAGAAATAATAAAGATTTTAACCCGTGTCCTAGGTGTAAACACACGAATATGATATTCCAAATGTAATAATAAAGACAAAATAATAAAGATTTTAACCGAATTAGTCCTGTAAAACACACGCATGTGATATTCTAACGAATAATAAATGCGGAATAATAAATATGGAACTAGGTCGTGAAATTCACCGGCGAGGATATTATTCCGAGAATAATAATAAAGAACGGAATAATAAAAGAATTTCACCAAGTATGCGGTACTTGCATAAGCAGTTATTCAACATAATAATAAAGAATGGAATAATGTAAGAAGATCACCAAGTATTGGGTAAATCTGCATATACAAAAGTCATTCCACCAAGTATAGGGTAAAACGCAGCATACACGAGTTATTCCAATGTAATAATAAAGAATGGAATAACATAAGGATTTTACCAAGTATAGGGTATGCCGCGTATATAGGTTATTCCAATAGAATAATAAGAATGGAATAACATAAGGATTTCACCAAGTATAGGGTATACATGCGTACAAAGTTATGTATAGGTATGCCACTTTTATAGGTTATTCCAACGATAATAAAGAATGGAATAATGAAGTTCTCTTCATGAATAAGAAAGAATAACACCCTTACCGTAAAAAGACACCGGATATCAAAGTAGTGAAGTAGCGAATACTCTTCTTCTTTCTCTCTATAATTTCTCTCTCTAGAGTTTCAAAGGTGAATTAAGTAAGAAATAATGAAGGAATGAGCTTTCATTTATAGAAGAATGGATTGAATAAGTAACTAATTCATGAACGGTCCGGATCGATTTACTTTTAAACGAACGATCCAGATCGATTTAGTATTAAAACTTAAAGCGACGGTCCATACTGATTTACTATTAAAACTTTAAACCAGCGACCCATATTGATTCACTATTATAACTTTCCACCAGCGGTCCATATTGATTCATTCAATCAACGGTCTGAAAAATTAGCACATATCCTAATGGAATAATATTGTACCCAAATACCCGAATGCACAATAAGAGAGTGAATAGTAACTGGGTGAATAGTAACTCATGAATAATAACTCATGAATAGTAACTCCGACACAAAAAGTGTCCCAAATACTCGAGTGAACAATACTAGAGTGAATAGTAATTTTGGTGAATAGTAACTCCGACACAAAAAGTGTCCCAAATACTCGAGTGAACAATACTACCTCCAGACATCAATTACTATCGAAATAAACGTTTAACACAAATAATTTCAAAATAATGAAACTATCAAATTAATCTTTAATCAACACAAACTTATCCATCATTAATATCATAACTCACAATATTTAACAACCAGGTTGTTCCTAGGAAAGAGAGGGCTTTCCAATAAGGATTTTTCCCTATTGGCGCGCAATTAGATTATCTAACCTCTCATTGACAGAACTTCTAGACATTGTAAATATTTCAATTTAATAATATGAATAACTTTATCGTCTCAATTATTGATTTAATAAAATAACATATAATGCAGATGATACTGTGACAATAATTGAATCAATAATATGATAGATATGATGCGTGATTATCGTAAAGTAATAATTGAGTATAACTGAGTGACTTCTTACGTAAGCATCAATAATCAATACCGTGTGCTACTATTCAACCACGCGTATTATTGTATTTTTACTTCTGGGTAGTTCAACAGTATTAACGGTAAAACCTCCGCCGTTATTTTTATAAAATGATAATTCTGTAGTTTTCTAAATACGACAATACTTCTGTCGCGGGGTCCACCAATGATTGTGCCGTCGAACGAATATTCCCCGACAAAAAGAATATTCCCCGACCAATCGAATATTTTATAACAACTTGCATACTTTGCAAAAATTTATAAATATTACCCACAACTATAACATTATCTCAAATCCACACCATAACATTCAAAAAAAATATTTCGAGAAATTTAAATCTTTATTTATAAAATCTGGGGTCTCACATCATGGACACCATCTCTTCTTTCATTGCAATCATCCACTTATCTCTCATAGCAGATGATAGAGCATCTCGATAAGGTCGAGGTTCCTCATCGTCTTGCGCATCAGCTACAAAGGCATTCCCCTCAATCTCAAAAAGACGACGTGGAATGTTACCCCTTTGACTTCTATGCATTTGAGGAACATGAGACTCTTCATTTGATGGATGAGAACTGCTCGAAGGCATGTCACTCCCACTTTCTACAAGAGCCTGAGGAATAACATCTTCGACTTCTACTGTATGAGTTGGGGCGCCTAAATCTTCCTCCATCTCATAAAGGTTCATCTCCTTGCTCACATCACCTCTATTAGGGAAATCCATCTCAAGGAAATTCGCATCTCGTAACTCTATCTCAAATACAGTCTGTCAGGAATAAACATGTGAAAGATATTCCTATTTATATATGATTTGATTATGATATATATATGAATGAATATGCAAGTATGCTTGCATTAAGAAAAGCTGTAAAGTCCTTTGATAGATAATAGAAACATATGTACAAGGACTTAGAATGAATTGATCAAATGTGTTAGGTTGATCCTACATAAACAAAACAGCTTTGTAAAGTCCTAAAAAAGAAATGATGTATAAGGACTATAAATATAGAAAGATCAAGCATTTTAGGTTGATCTTATGATGTAATAGATAGTTTGTCGATCGTCGAAACCTTGCGCACCAAAAATCGTGATACCTTTAGGAGAGTCAAGGAAAACTCAAGAGATATCGAGGCAGAATCGTAGTCTGCAAGATAGTAGATCTCGGAGTTCTTAGACTTCGAGGAGAGACGAGAAAGGATCGTAGTGTGTCGAGGAGAACTTCCTCAGGGCCGTAGTCTGCTGAGGAAGTCATGTTCGAATCGTGAGAGATGCACCTTACTCTGCCGACCAAGTATCTGCCAAAGCTAAGTCAAGAATCGTAGACTACACTTAGAGTCGTAGAGTTTACTAATCATACCTGAGGCAGAGATCGTAGTCGAGCAAGATCAGATGAAGACAACAAGCACAACGACAGAAATCGTAAAGTGTCAAGATCGATCTCGAGTCGTAGAATGTCTGCATGACCAAAAGTTTGAATCGTAGAGTCGCGAACTAAGACCTCAACGATGTGCTCATGATGCCAAGCGCGTAATCGTGAGAGCAAATACGATTCTCAACGAATGAAACACTCCTGAATATTCAATGGAATGAAGCCTCTATTTGGCACTTTGCATAGATATGTCCCACCGAAGAAAACCAGAGAGGCTCTCAACGAATGGCATACAAGCTAACAGAAGATCTAAGCACCAACTCAATCAGCATCAAGATTGAGTTGTGAAGCCATTCGAGATGAAGTCTTCCACAAGGAGATCAGAAGAAGACTTCTGTAACTGACCAAGAAAAGTCAGCGCATGCAGTAGCTGTCAAGTAGAAAGACGGAAACGTCTTGGAAGCAACCAAGATCGTAGTGTTTGCTAAATGAAAAAGGAACTGATGGAGTACACACTGAGATATTGGTCAGCCTCTGAATAACAAGGCTAAAGTGATTAAGCATTGGGTCAGTCCATTGATGATAAGTGAACGGGAGATCATAAGGAGAAAGCGAGCTGGACACGCCACAAATCTGAAGTGTCTTGTTATTCAGAAAAGGCCAATGCAAGGAATCGAGCCATCAGTATCTGAGAACAGTCGAGGTAAATAAAAGTATCGAAGCACTGCACAAAAGAAGGAAAAGGTGTTCCACATTGGAGATTTAATGAACACTCTTCAAGATTGTAGTGTTAATTCTACACATCAAAAAGTAAGTCAAATAAGACATTACGATTAAGTCCAAGAAGGTATGAATCAGAATCGTAGAGTCCGAATAACTAAAGACTGAAGCATTGGCAACGGTTCAATCTGAAGGGTAATATTCGGACAAGTGCTTATTGAGAGCATCAATGCAAGGACAACCTCTGATCGAGAAATCAGAAGGGTGAAATAAAGTCGTCGACCTGCCCAAGATATCAAAGTGACTATTTGACAGGGTTGGTGAAACAGTAGACTGCAGTATCAGGAAGTCAGAAAAAGATGTCATGTCACATCTACAGTCTGCACCAAATAACTCGAGATTTGTGAAGCAATTTGAATAACTTTCAACGGCTATTTTCCAACGGGAAGATTGGGAAGTAGTATAAATCAACAGAACCTCAAAGATCAAGAGTTGTTGATGATTGTGTATTTGCAGAATCGTTGAGTTGGTGAATGCTATTGTTGACTCTACGAGTTCCACTAAAGATCAATAGAACAAGTCTTAGTGATAGTGAGACTATCAAGGTGGGAGTGAAGCAGCTTTGAAGAAGGAATCAAACAGATCGAAGCTTCACTCAACAAAGATGAGAATGCCACTAAAGATGACATCCAAGCTGAGAGCCGAGAAGGCCAAGAAGATAGCATTCAGAAAAGTGGCTAAGTACAAAGAAGATCAAGAGAACCACTCTACGAATCACCATGAACCGAAAGCTAAAAATGAACAAGTGCAGAACCATGTCTGCAAAGTATTCAAGAAGGGTTTAGGTATTGCTAAGTGCTAGACAAAGTCTACTAAAAGCACAGAGACTTAGCAAACCCAGATGGTGAATGGTGCACAGCTTGTAAGACCCCGAATTTTATGAAATAAAAGTATTCAATTTTTCTTATAATTATTATTCAGTAAATGTTAAAATTGATAAAAGTTTAAAGTTATGGGTGAAATATGCAAATTTTACAAAATACACAAGTGGCTATAAAATATTCATTGTTGTCGAAAAATATTCGTTTGGTCGTGGAATATTCTTTTTGTCGGAATATCCGTATGACCCAGCACAAGATCATTTTCATTGGGGCCCATAACTGGAATAACCGCTTAATGAAGAAAATGACAAGTTTGAGTTTTCTACCGTTAACACTTATTGGAATACCCTATTGGTAAAATAAAGTAATACGTTGTTGCACAAAGAAAGATTACGGTATTACACAGTATTTTTGAATTATTGATTCTTACGTAAGAAGGCACTACTCGATAATTATTACGGTAATTATTTATTCAATATTTTATTTTATTGATTCAATAATTGATGCGTTGATATTATATATTATTATTGTTTCAATAATTGTCATTGCACCTGATATTTTTACATTATCGGATCAATAATTCAAATTATTTGAATAATATTATCGAGATAACATTATTGGCAATGTCTAGAAAGTTACATCTAAGGAGAGGTTTGGTCACCTAATTGCGGCAAGATGAGGAGAAAATCCTTATTGAAAGCCCCTCTATCTTGGGAACTGCTGGTTGTCGATCTTGTGAGTCATAATATTATTTGTGAATAATTAATTATTGATTATTATGATAAAGAAAATATTTATTGTGGATATAGATGGAGAAAATTTTAATGTGACAACTATTGAAAATTAATATTTTATCTTTTTCCGATAAAATAATTCATTTAAATATATTATTTTAATAATATATTAACTGTGTAATATTTTTACAATGAATGTGGGATATATGAGTATATGAGGAGGAAGAGTATTTTTGTGGCATTAAATATTTAACATATGTTTTGGGTGTCGGTGGACACAATTCTTGACCGAAAATTGATTATATACTGTAAAATCGCTCGTTTGTTGATTTCAGTCAATTTCTGTTTGGAATTTGAAAAAAATTTCTTCTGCAAAATTGTAGAGAATTGAAATTCCTATAAAAAGACGCGAGATTCGAATTTTCTGATAAAAGGGCTATTTATTGTGAATTATTGAAGTTCCGGAGTTCCGAAATAATTACTTTTGAAAGTTTTAATTATTTTATTTAAGAAAAACGTTTTTGTGGTTGTTGGCACATGGGTGGCTGATGTTTTTTTGTTCAAAGATGGCTGATGGCCTTCAAAATTGGTTGGTGAAGGTTGGTGTGGAATAAGAAAAATAAATAATATATTTTATTATTTTAGTCTCCTTTCAAGTTCTAGCATTTTCCTATAAATAGAGGGCTAAGTTAGAATTGAAAAACACTACTAAAACTGAATTTTCTCTCTATTTGTCTCTCTATATTATCAAGTATATTCTTGTATCTTGAGTGTTGCTATATCTGGTGCAAGTTCGATTCGGCTATTCTAGTAAGAAATCTTTCTTTTTTCGAGGTAAAGGGATTTTAAGGGTTGTGATGTTTTTCATGTTTCGTAACTTTTCAGACCTTCAAAAATTCTGGAAAAATTTGAAATGATAATTTGATGAGTTTTGTTGATTGTGTCCAAAAATGGCGATTTTTGGATGTATAGATTAAGAGTTATGAATTTTACAAGAAAAGACTATTTTAAAAGTAACCGCTTATAACTCCTTGTGGTTAACTCCAAAATTAATGAAATTTTTATTGGGAGTACATATATATAACATGGGTATATTCTATAAATTTCAGAATTTTTGGATAAAAGTAAAAGTTATGATAAATGTTTTAATATTCATGTTTTGGCCATATGAAAAATAGTAAATGAATTTTAAAAATTCTGAGAAAAATATATGTTCAATATGAGACTATATTCTACTAAATCTCAGAAAAGAAATATTTTTGGAACTGATTTGGTATTTTTCATGAAAATGGACTAGTTATGAGTAAATGAATTAAATATGTCGTGTGAAGTAAGAAAATTGGAAAATAAGATTTTATGGCTTGAGAATCCTATATGAGGGATATGCAGATTTTTGATGAGGGTTTTGGTTATTGGTGATGAAATCTTATGAGTTTGGCATTTTAGAATGATTAAATACATTATTTAGTAAAGTGTAAACAATTAAAATAAATTGTTTATAAGCTTAAGAAATATTATTATTTCAATATCATTATACAGAAATATTGGTATGGATTTTATTGTGGAATTTCTACCTTTTTCATGTCGGGGTTACTATTCACGAGTTACTATTCACGGATACTATTCACGACAAAATTGGTTTCTTTTTCTAACCAAATTATAGTTGATTTATGAATATTACTCTTGAGATTAAATCTAGATGTTTTGATTATATTGATTTTACTATCATATATAACATTTTTATAACCCTAATGATGATATTTCTCTTTGACTTGAGTGTAAAAAATGGGTAGATTTTTGGTATGATCACGACTATGGGTTCTCTTTGGCGAAGAAAGGTGCAAAAGTTGAATTGTTGATCGTATGATCATGACCATTGAATATATAATCGAATATCTTTAGCTTAAGTGCAAAGGTGAAATGATCAATATGGTTATAATTATTGTTTATATAAATTCTGAAATGATTATATCTTTGAGATAATAATATATTTGGCCTATATAAGGCAAATATGAATCTGTTGAGGAATATCTTTGGCTGTAGTGCAAAGATGAATTATTGATGAATATCTTTGGCTGTGGTGCAAAGATGAATTATTGATGAATATCTTTGGTAGTAGTGCAAAGATGACATGTTATTGAATATCTTTGGCGATGAGTCTGAAGATGAACATGTGTTGAGATGAACATGACCAACCTGGTGATATGAATGAATATTTTTGGTAGTAGTGCAAAGATGAAATTATTAGTATGATTATAAACAAGAAATGTGATTTGGTGTAACCATGATCTTTGATGTTTCGTAAAAAGATAGGTGATGAAAATTATCTTCGTCTGGATGAGAAGAGAATTTAGAACTACAATTATGATTATGAGTTATTCATATGATTGTGGACCGTAATTGTTGATTGATGTTACTGGGGATAAAACATTGTTGGTGGATTTTTAACATGGAGAAGATAATAGACTTTATAGTCTATTTGACTCTTTAATGGATTGCTCGTTCACCGCAACTATGGTTGAAATTTTTATCATCTACCATATGTTCTAAATCTACGATTTATTATTGATGGAGGCTATTGATAATTTAATTATCTTTAGTCATGATATTCTTTATCGAAGCTAGTTGTCTTCACCCTTTTGCTTTTTACAATTCCTTTCGGGTAATAAGAGTGTAAATGGGTCGAGCGGGGGTATGAGGGAATAGAATCGGTGGTCATCGTTTAGTAGTTATATTTGGTGAATCTAATAGGGTGAAAGCAAACCCAACGTTGGAAGGGTGTTTTGTCACTATCATACAAGATGTCTAATGACATACAACCACGTATCATCATAAGACGGGGATGTGCTCATCCACTTTGAAAGTATATATACGAGCACTACCTATATAATCTTGGTGTTTGTTTGAAGTATAATTCTCAATTTGAGATAGTGGAGATAATGATAAATCAAGAGAAGACTCACCATTGGGAAGAATATGATAAGAATCTTCTCGTTTTTCTTTAGGGGTCTATTAGGTCAACCAAGGATAATTCTCGGACATATGATATCTATCATAACCTGAGGCATGGCCTCCCATGTATACGAAGGTTTCTTGAGCACTTCCCAAAGATTTTAGTTTCTAAAACAGGTCTTTGACTATACCTTTATGTAAGGTGTCACTTGTGAGGTGTTGTCCACGGTTGGGACATGTGTCACATTTGGTATATATTTGTATCCAAACTCACAAGATATATGTTGTTGTATTTTGCACAACAATTGTTGTAATAAAGTTGTAGTTGTATTCGCATACCATGTATTTGGCGACTCGAGAATGGGTTGGATTGAATGGACCTATTTTGGGGTCGTTACAATTGATACCGAGATGAAGATGGGCGAAAAAGAGTGAAGATCACCGCACCAAAGAAGATGTGGTCCCACTCGAAGCTGAAAGCAAAGAGGATCACACTAAGCTGCTAAGTACAAAAGATGTTCAGAGCCTAATGACATCTTAGCAGCTCAGCACCACCACCACCACCAACAACAACAACTACAACAATAAGAAGCTAGGGCCTGAGGGGTCCTTGTCCGGAGGGACTAAATGAAGTTCCAAGCCTGCTGGGCTTGAAGAGTTCCTAGGGAACTAGAGAAGTTCCAAGGCTCAGCTGGCCTTGAAGAGTTCTTAGTGAATCAAGTCCCAAGTCAGCGGCCTCAAGGAATCTTAGTGATTCTGTGGTGCCGCCTTCATTAGTGGAAATCTCTTTAGTTGAAAGCGGAAGAGTGGATTAGGAGCTTGAGTCTCTGAACCACTTAAAACCCCTTGTGTCTTTTACTTTATGTCATTTATATTATGTATATTAACTGCTATAACTGCTATGCATGTTTTAACTGCTTACTACTAAAGTAACTCTACGAATAATGTATGTGTGATTATGAATATATCAATGAAGGGGATCTTTTACTTATTTCGCTGTGCTTGAAAAGATTCTTAAGTTTGTCATGAGCTACTTAATGAGCAATACAACTTAATAGAGTAAAAGTATTTTGAAATTCTAAAGATCTATTCAACCCTCCTTCTAGATCTATATTGTGCCTACTGGGAACTAACACAGTCCCATCAGGCTGCTCTCCTACAAACACATAGCCTTTGGAGTGTTCAGAATATCTTATAAAAATACACTTCTTACCCCTCGGGCCTAACTTCCCATGCTGATGAGAAGTGTTGTGCACGTAAGCTGCCGATCCCTAAGGCCGCATTCCACCGAATTCGGGCTTTCTGCCGGTCCACATTTCATATGGGGTGGACTGAACTGATTTTGAAGGCACCCGATTAAGTATATATGTCGTAGTCAACAATGCATCAACCCAATAGGAGATAGGCAAATTTGCTTGCGCCATCATAGACCTAACCATGTCTAATAATGTTTGGTTCCTCCTCTCCGCCACACTGTTCTGTTGCGAAGTTCAAGGGATTGTCAGTTGCCTGATTATCCTTTTTTCCTCACAAAGTTCTTTAAACTAATCGGACAGATACTCGCGGCCTCGATCAGTTCGAAGTTCCTTAACACTTTTATCTAATTGATTCTCGACCTCAATCAAATAACGTCTAAAGCAATCTAATGCCTCAGACTTATGAGAGATCAAGAAAGTGTACCCGAAGCGCGTATAATCATCTATCATTGTGAGAAAATAGGAACGTCCATGCCTTTCTTTCACATTCATAGGGCCACAGATATCTGAGTGAATAAGTTGCAATGGTGTTTCTGCCCTAGTTGTTTTACCGAATGGTTTTCTAGTTGATTTTTCTGCCAAATAATGTTCACATGTGGGTAGATTGACCTTTGCGAGTGGGCCTAAAAGACATGCTCGAGCTAACCTAGCCATTATATCTTGTCCAATATGGCCTAATCTAGCACGCCATTGAATTGAACCATCATGATCATTTTCAACAAGTAAGGAATAATAATCGCTACTATTATTGCTAGAATCAATAGTATCCAAAATCATAAAACCATTCATCATAAAACCATGTCCAAAAACATTCGTCCCATGCGAAATTATTATAGAAGTATTCTCAAAACTAACTGAATAGCCTAAACGAAGTACTGATAACACAAAAAATAAATTCTACCGGACATCCGGCGCATAAAGTACATCATAAAGGATCAATCTTTGAGATCATCCTCGCATTTCGGGTTGTAAGTGTCAATGCTAAGACGTCCACACCGGAATCGTTCCCGTGTATACTTTTTTCGCGCCAAATTAACTCGGTATTCCACGTATCCACTCCAGATCTCTAGCTATGTGGTCCGTTGTTCGAGAGTCTACAATCCACATATGGAGAGAATGAGTAACAAAAACAAGATTGATACTAAGTACATAGATAGATTAGGACTAGAATTACCTTCTTCTCGAAGACACTCACGAAATGAAGTGTCCCTCTTTTACACAGATTCTGCAACAAATCAACTTGGCCTTGTCCTTCTTGTTAGAACTATGTTTACTTCTATTCTTCTTAGAAGTACCATCCTCTGCTACCTTATGAGGCGCATTAGCATTGACAATCTTTATTAGTCGAGCCTTTAGGCGTTCATTCTCTAGTCATTCAGTCTTTAAACTCTCAACCTCTAAATGCTTTCGACTTTCTAAGTGCTCAAGGTGATGAAAAATATCTTCCAAAGATTTAATATTTTCATCTTGAGCTATATTAATCTTGAGATTATTACAATTGATGGGAAATGAACGAATCAACGCCTCAATTTGTCATTCATCTAACAAAGGGTTGCCGGTGACTCCTAACGCTTCAATCAAATTCGAAGATGTTCTCTAAATGTGTGTTCATCTTTCTTTGTATAACTATCGAATTTGGTAGTTAAGAGATGCAACCTAGCCATGTCTATTTTCTTTTTAGAAAAAAAAGAGAGAGAATCTTATTAGAGATATTCGAGTAGTTCACCACAGTATATAAATCATCTTTGCCACATGAACCAAATTAACATAAAAATAATATGACATAAATATAGAAGGGAGACTTCACGCTAGGAATCACAATCCGTATAAATGTCTAATTATTTAAATTTAATTTTTCAAATAAGACAAGACGATATAATTTAGGGAATAATTTAATTAAATTACTTCAACCTAAATCACTCCCACTAGAATGAGGGTATACATGTAATTATAGCATGATAATTTAATTCCAAGCACCAACAATTAATATCCCATAAATATTAATAAAGGAATTAAACAATGGGCTATATTACTCAATTAATATACCAAGTATGCTATAAAAACATTAAAATACATCCAAAAAATTTCAACAATGAAATTAACATTATAAAACATTACTCAGAATTTTAAAATTTATTTTGATAATTTTAAGTAATTATCACAATTAATTAATCATGCATAAAAGATGGAAATTAACCAAATATATCCAAATCTGTTAATTTCTTCCAAAATTTTTTATAACAGTATCTTATCATCATAAAAGGATAACTGTAATTTTCTGGAATATTCTGATAATCATGCTAATTATCATAATTAATAAACTATTGCACAATTAATTGGAAATTAACCAAAACTATCCAAAACAGTTATTTTCATCTGAAAAAAAATCCTAACAGTAGCTTAACATCATCATATAGTCACTGTAACATTTCTGGAATTTTCGTGATATGTTTACTAATTTTCATAATTAATAAACCATTAATTATTAGGTAGAAAATTAACCAAAAATATCAAAAACTGTCAATATTTCCAAATTCCAGTATAATAATTAATTATATGCCAATAATTAATTTTTATTAATTTTTCAGAATTTAATAGTCACTGTTACTATTTTTAAATTAATTTCCATATTAAAAACAATTAATAAATCATTTTCTGGAAATTAAATATGAAAATCACAAAACGAATCGAACAAGTGGGTCACCAAGCAAGTCGACGCATACGGGTCGGGCCGTGGTCATCTTCAATCTCCAGACACCAGAATTTACAGAAATGTCATTTCACGGCTAAAACTTTGAGAAGCCATATCTCACTTTATACAACTCCGATTTAGGCCCATAATATATCGTTGGAAAGCTTACAACGAGAACTACACATACATACAAAAATCAACCGAATTGGATAATCATAAAAAAAGTTATGGCTGTTCAAAGAAGGCTATTTGTAAACTAGAGTTTCAAATTAATTTTAAATTAATAATCCAATTAAACCCAAATTATGCAGATCATATACACTATGTTTAGGCTACAATATACTTCAATATTAGCCCCTATCATTTAGTGTATTTAAGATTGCCATTAATGATGTTTTCAAGCTTTTTAAACATGCAATCATGGCATAAAGTGTAAATATTCCATACATAGCATACATGAGATCGTTAAACCATGCTCTGATACCAATGAAAGGTTTTTAATACGCATGCTATTCATATTTACACATAATTAGGAGAATCAAAGGCATACCTCTTGAAGCATGATTAAGCCTTTGATGCGGAAAACCTCCTGTTGTTCTTTAACCCAACAGCGTCTCCGAACTACGATCGAGAACGGAGCACTAATTCACGATACGTAACAATTAGAGTTTTTGGACTGGATATTGGAGCGGTGTTTGGCAATTGGAGTGTTGTTGCGAATTGATTGATAGATAGAGGATGATTATTTAACAAGGAAGTGGTTGAGCCACTTCCCAACTCTCTTCCCACGTCTAGTAATCCCATGTTCAAAATCACGAACGTCTCTATTGACCTTGTCAATTAGGGAACGATTAATTAACCCAAATGGGTCGGACCTTCCATGGGCGCCCCAATTAGATATCCATATTCCAACAAAAAGACATGTGGATCTTTATACTCAAATAATAAAACAAAAATAGGACTAATTTATTAATGGAGCCCATATTTGTTTTGCTAATCAATACTTCTTCTTCTGTTCCACAAATTAAAAAATATGTTTTGTTGACCAAATCTTTTTATGCTCCAACTCAGAGTTTCACTCTTTTTATAATATTATAAAACGACTTAATGTTCTTAAATTTATTATTATAATTTTATTATTGTATATCATTAACATTAAAGTAAACATTACTAAACTAATTAGGAGTAAACATAAAATTAAAATATATAAATATGACTTTTTTTATGTGAAATATATGGAGTAATGAGTATCATGGCCCCGCCCCTTGATTTCACGTACATCATTAAAAAAATACTCCATGTTACCAAAGTACTTATAGTGGGGGGCTACTTTGATATAAATAAATATATAACAACTCCAGAATTTACAGCGCAATTATATGATGAGATAATATATTATAAGTATATCTATAACCTTATTCACTCAAAATTAGGTCTCTCTTGTACGACCATGTTGGGTAATCGAATCCAAACAGGTTCTATCTAAGGATATATAAGCTACTCCAAATAGGCTCTATCTAAGGATAAGCGATCCAACACAGCAGTTGTAAGTGGTTTAGCTTTATTGTCAACGAATTTGTACTGTTAAGTGTTAACCAATATTTTATATATAATCTTATTATATATTAGGATAAATTTGTACCAAATTAAAATTACAAAGTTTATATGCATGATATTAGATATAACTATAAAAGAACGCCGGCCAGTTATTATATATCTGTCCAAAAATATTACTACTAATACTTATAAAAAAATATAAGTAAACATTGACAATATATATTATTTTCCTTTTATACAAATACTTCTTTTACTTATTTTGACTTCAAGTTAAATTAATCAATGAATGTTAAATATAAAAATAAATAAATGAAAGAGTGATTTTAGGTTCTGGTATTATTAAGGCATAAAATATGGCCTGATAATTTGAAAAGGGAATTTAGCGATTTGTTTTAGGTTTTTCAGTGAGCTACCTAAAGTAAATTATATATATATATATATATGGTTTTAAATTATTTCTAATAAATATGTTCTCATAATTGTTGAAGAGTAATGTTGGGGTCTGAAATGATATATTATTAAACATTTTAATAATAATTTATGACATAATCAATCATATAAATTCTAACTAACTAAAAAAACTAAGAACCATACCATCACTCATTATTAAAATGACTAAATGATTTAACAAACTACTTCAGCTTAGGGGCAGCACATATTGGGGTAAAGTGGGCCGCGCTTTTTATGAAACCTAGTATCTACCTGTTTAAAAATATAAGAAATAATATTTCATCTAATTCCAAAAATATAAGTTCATATCCTATTTTTACTTATTTCAATGATAATATTACAAATATCAAATTCGAATAGTATTTTAAACAATTTATTAAATATCAGATATGAATATAAATACAAATAAATTTTTTTTTTTTCTCGAAAACAAATATAATTGTATTCGAATTCAAATATATGCGTTTACAACCCCAGTACTCGTATCCAGAACAGTAAAACAGTAAAACAGTAAAGCATGTACTTTTAAATAATATTTTTATAGAGCAATGCTACATACACAAACTGTTCTACAAATATTTTATAAACTGTTGATGTGACATACTCCACCTCAGCATATTGATCAACAAATTGCTTCAGTATTGTTTTCGACCCCACACAATATGCTGAGGTGGAATATGCCACATCAACAATTTGTAAAATATTTGTAGAATAATTTGTGTTTTTAGCATTATTCATTTTTATATATATAGAAAAGGAAGTTGAAAGATGCATTCCACATTTCATCAAAACTATATTAAAATATTAATTTGTAACTTATTGAAAAAGTTAACTTTATTTATCATCTCAATTTACCAATATATATTCCATATAAATCAACAAGCATGATTTGTTGTCAAACGCATTTTTCTACTACCGTAATTGTGTTGGATTGTACATGATGTCCTAATTTTAATGATTAAGATATAGACTTTGAAAAATATATATTTCAGATTCAGTTATTGATACGTGCTTCCTCCACGTTTTAGATCATGATTTTATTTTCCCAAATTATTTATAGTTTTATAGAATCTAAGAGAATTAACTATAATATTTTCAAAATTATTCCTCATAAAAAAATATTACAAATGAAAGAATATAAAATAAATATAATAATTATGAGAATTTAAAGATATTATTATAAATAATTAATATTATATTTATTGTTATACAATTATTTTTCTTAATTTTTACCCAGTTTTCATCAGAACATGTGGACGGACAGATCTATATTATTTAATAAAGTTTCAACTTTATGGAGTAACTAAGAATACATGATCTGTCGTAACTTTTGGATGTAACTACTTCTCCAAAAGAAACAACCTGTTAGTTGAAACCTTAATCGGGTCTTAAGTTGGATAAAGTAGTTAGAAATGGTACTCCTATTTAACTTTTATATGTTATTATAATTACTTCATAATGTGGTGGGTGTCTCACTCCTCTAAAATCATGTAGATAAAATATTTTTATTTTATTTTCTGTCACGTAAATATAACACTTATTTATTATTCATATAAAAATATTACGGTGCATATAAAATATTAATTTTCAAAATTAGAATGACAAACTAATACTCTAAATTAATGACGACCCACTCTGTTTTAAAATTAAAGATATATTTTTTATTTAGTATGTTTTAAAATTATAAATATATTTTTATTTTAAAATTATAAAATAACATGATATTTTTTTATTATCATTTTTAATATCAAATCATCACAGCTGAATTTTTAAATAATAATAAAGTTAATATTAGGCACATAAGGAGAGATGTATATGTATGTGTCCGTCTAGTTTAAATTCAGATAGACGGAGAATTAGATCCTTTTCATTTCAATTAAAATAATTTTTTTTTATTTTTTATATATTTCTCATCATCTCTTTCATAATAATCATGATATCATATTCTAGCATATTTTAAGAAATGGAAACTGTCCGTCCTAATTAATCAATCAAAGGGTGATTAATAAGCGCCGTCAGTAGCATAACACAAAAGAGTATACGTAGTACCAGATCTAAGTAGAGTAATGCCGACAGGTCCCACAGTAAAGCCAGCAGAGCTTTTGTACGGCTTCCCAAAAATATGTGGACCAAAACGAGGCAGTACGACTACCTAGTAGTTGCACCAATAGCAACTCGACAACACATCTCCCCGTTACCACCCTGGTTTTCACAAACCACCATATGCTCCTACTAGCTAGACATAATGCTATATGTATCTGTATCTGTATCTATATCAATATCAATAAATATGCATACAATCTTTCCTTCTCTGTTGCTTATTTCATTCAATCCCACCAAAATAGAAACCAACGCACAAATATCACAAGACACTCGTCAAAAACTTTACCCATTCTACTTCTAGTTAATAACACTACTAATATCTCTATTAATTACTGAAAATTTCATTAATTAATTAGGGTTTCTTGTGTGTATATATGAAAGTACGTACACTTGATAATTAAGAAAGAGTGGACTGATCAGAGGGAACTAGCTAGCTAATTGATAAAAATGGGGAGAGGAAGGGTACAGTTGAAGCGGATCGAGAACAAGATAAGCCGGCAAGTGACATTCTCAAAGCGCCGGTCGGGATTGCTGAAGAAAGCTCACGAGATCTCAGTTCTGTGCGATGCCCAAGTTGCCCTTATTGTCTTCTCTACTATGGGAAAGCTCTGCAGAGTACTCCACTGATTCAAGGTATTTTTACGTTCCTTCTAAAATTATATATAAATTATTTATTTTAATCTTTTAAAATTAGATATATATATATATATATATATATATATATATATATATATATATATATATATATATATATATATATATATATATAAAGATTAAATATATATAAAGAATCCTGTTGTTGCAATGAACCTATTTTAAATTTAATGCTACTACTACTGTACTTCTACTTTTGCATAATTTTTTTTTTTTATAGTTTTTTTATAATAGTGATAGATAGTAGGTGCACCATTATAATTGTTCCCTCAACAACCTATTGTTGTGGATGGAATCTCATATATATATATATATATATTTGTTTATAAAGTATAGAGAACTCTTGTAGGTGGACATGAGTGTATTTGAATTTATCTATTTATATTTTTATTCATTATTAGAGATCAAAATACAAATAAGTAAAATTTAAATACATTCATATTCAATTTTCATATTCACATAAAATTTTTGTAAAGTATAATGTGCGGTTCGGTTCATTATAAACTATTCAGATCCAATATTATTATGTCACAACTAAATATTTAGAATGGCCGAATGGGTTTGAAAAAATAAATTTTTTTTTAGAATTGCGTTTTATAAAATGTTTTTTTTAATTAGAACGTACGGAGTATTAATTAATTTTATTCTTTATTATTAATGTCAACATTATACTTGGGCCATTTAATTCTTCGATGCAGATCATTTGTCGCATTTAGTATGTTGAAATGAGTATGTTAATTAACTTTGGTTGTATGACCATACAAGATTGGCCATAATTGTAAACCAAGGATATTCGTAGGAAGGTTGGTGTTGTAGAATTTGAATTTTAAACTAAGTTTTAATTTGGGGATTTTAAGTTAAAATTAAAATGGGTTCTATTAATTATTTGAGATGAATTAATATATATTAATGTGTTCTATTTTATGAGTAGATGAAAATCAAATATTAGAAAGTTCTAATTCATAGGATAATGAATGAGAAATTTATTTCCAAATATCACCTTGATGATAAATAAATGTTTGTGGGAAGTAAGTCCTACATCGATTGAGAATCTTAACATTAAATGGATATATATACAATTAGATTGTTCTTGAGTTTGAGCCCCAAGGGACAATCCACTTTTGTGGATCGGAGAGGATCTATCTAAGGCTTTGTTTGATTTTTTTGGCTTAGTTCCAATTTTATTTATTAGTTTTGAAAAAAGTTAATTGTATATTACACCCCGAATTATACACTTTTTTACCATTTGTATCCCGATGTTTAAACGCACCCATCCCGCTACCTCAAGTACCGTTAAGTAAACATAACTGAATATTTTGGTCACCGAAAAATGGCCACATGTCACAATTTAAATGACCGAAAATTACAAAAGGGTTAGTTAATTATATATATAGTTTATATAACGGTACTTGGAGTAGCGGGATGGAAGCATTTAAATATCAGGGTATGAATGATAAAAAAAGTATATACTTTGCGGTGTAATATGTAATTTACTCTTTTGGAAAAGTAAGGCGAGCGAAAGTGTCAAGCATAGCGCTATGGTTAAGTGCAACTGCACTCCAACTGGGCGCAACAACGCTCCACGTTACTTCTGGCCTTGCTTGCTTCGCACCTGTCTAGTCAGTTCACAAAGATCATGTCCAATCTGAAGGGTCACTACTCCTCCTATAAATATCATATGAATTCAATCATTTGAGGCATTCAATTTTGTATCAACTTTTCTATCATATTCAGTCAAATTGAGAGAGATAAGAAAATTCATTGGTTCGCTGTATATGTTATTTGTAGTGCTACTATATCATATGTTATTGTATTCTGGGAGGCAAGTGTTGATAACTTTTAGCACCGAAAAAAGACATAATTATTTTAAGGATATAGTATCAAGTATTAGCATTGACATACTATTTTTTTACAATAAACTGTTGAGTTTGAATTCAAATTTACATAAGATACGATTTTATATATATATTCCTAAAAGGTATAGCATCGATATGATTGAGGAGAAGATAAAGGAAAACATCACAATTGATGGTTTGATCATATCTAAGTTTGACATATAGATCGATGCATCCGTGGGAGGGGAGTACTCTTGAAATGGGAAGAAGATATATATAAGAACGGAGGAATGGTAGAACGACAATTACTTAGAAAAAAGTGGTACAAAGAGACTTGCAGTAACAGAATATAAGTAAGGACATGGCGTAAGATACAAGCAAGTAGACAAAGGGAATCTGCCTGTAAGAAGCCAGTTAGGGTATTGTGAACAAAAAACAAAATATTACTTTAATATTATTGTTAAAAAATTATTTTAAACGATAAAAAATTCGATAATTAAAATTGTTTATTAAGGATCAGATATTGTGTGTTCGATGTGTTAGACTCAAAGAGTACTTCTTGAAACACATAACAACCAGTACAATTTGAACATTTACACAGGTTTTTACGAACATAGGACCGAAAATTGTTCTAATTACAACAATTCCAGTAACTCGTGACTTGAAATTATTTACTAAAAACTATAATTATTCTATTACTACCTTACAATCTGTTGGCGATACGCCCGATATGTATCTAATCCTACTCCTAACACAGTAGTAACTCTGAAGAGAGTTATTTGTTGATGATGAGTTCGTCGTTTTGTTGATCGAGATGCATGTGACCACTTATAACTTTCCACCTCCTGAAGTTGTGTAACTTTCATACCCACCACGATCTTCTCAACTTCTTAAAACTGTCGATTAGTGGGAGTCAGAAGATTAACTGCTCTAAACACTTTAGTTCATTTGCCACATGCATGTAGTTGTGGTGTTAGTCTTTTTCTTTTTATTTATATTTTATCAATAATATAGTAAAATAATATAGTAAAATATGGGTACTCAACGGGTACTAACATCTTTTTGTTTTGTTTTATCTTTCTCTCTTTTTCCTCCCTTGTTTTTTTATTTATTTTCTATTTTTCTTTATAACTATATATGGGTGTGTTTATATAAGTGGCCTGGTTTTATTTTTATTTTCATGCATTTTTATACAATTACTTATTTTATTTTTCTTTTTATTTTCATATGTTTTATCCTCTATTATATATTTCTCTTTGTTTTTTACTTTTACTCTTTCGCATGCATTTATTTTCAGGCCTTCTCAACTAGTTTTGAGTAAAAGGCAATGTATGAAGTTGAATCGAGCATGTTTAAAGTTCATTGCATGATGGTGAGACCATCATTTAGTTATTTTCCCCTTAGAATATTTGTAGTTTGAAATTGCTTTAAAATCCTTTTGAAATAGATAAATTTCATCTGATGAGTAACATCCTTGTGCTACGATTAAAGTTACCAATTAAGTATTGCATGCCCTTAATTAGTCCAAGATGATTGTAATTTGTAAACGTAGTGATCTTACAAGTGATCAGTGCCACAAGCCCACAACTTGATTCAAACTGCTGTTTAGATCTGGCTAAATATGCTCAAGTTGTAATGAGAATGGTCTCAGATTTGCAATATTTTCAATGTTCAATCTTTAAAGATTTAACACTTGTCCTACATATGTTGTAGAAGCTGTGCAGTTTTTTTCCTGGAAAGACCCAATTTCATACATTTCAACAAGCACGTAAAACAAAATTGATCTTGAAATTAATGCCACCAAATTAAACTTCAATGAGTACATATTTCATTTTTTTCCAGTATAAGTATATATGAAGACATGTTTCATATGTGGCAGAAACAAGTGGTTTATATATATATATATATATATATATATATATATATATATATATGTAATGGTTGTAATTAAGTACTTGTTTTCATCTTTTATTGTTTTTTAGTTCTCTCTATTACATACTGCACACGTACTGTACATATTCTAAGCTCTTTCTTTTTTGGCAGTATGGAAACAATTCTGGAAAAGTATGATGGGTATTCTTATGCCGAGAAACAGCTTAGTACAGCAACTGATGATACTGAGCCTCAGGTAGTATTCACACACTTGAACCCAATTTTTTCCGGGTTAATCCTAGTACTAAGTTCCCTAGCTCATTGATAAATTTTGCTGGTTTTTATTAACTTTTGGTGTCTATATATGGTCTTGGACATCAACAGAGGCTATGACTTCTTGACGTGTGAATTTGTCTCCAAGAAGCCATATTAAAATGCGCCTTCATTTTCTTTGTGCTCTGAAATATATAGTTACTAAATATATTTATGATAAATGGTAAACGATAGTAAGATCTGATTCTCTCTTTCATGTCTTTTAAAATGTTTACAGAATAGCTGGTCTCTTGAATTCCCAAAGCTCAAGGCTAAGATTGAAGTCCTACAAAGAAACTTAAGGTACGTACTTTTGTCAGTTAATTAGCGATTAATACTATTCTGTTACTTTTAGCAACCAGGTTAACATGTACATATATTCAGACAGTTTGGCTAATTAATGGGATGTGATTTTTAGGATATCTTTAACGCTGTCTAATTCATTATATATGATTTAAGGTTAGTAAATCTTCAAAGTTAATTCTATCTTTAGGATAAAAATCTCTTAACCAAAGATTAATTATTACTTCTCCTAGATATATTTAATTTGTTCCCCTTGTCTTGTCTGAGCACCAAAGACTGTTCTAACTTCTAACATGGTTGCAATTAAATTTAACTTATATATATATATATATATATATATATATATATGTTACTGATTAATTATCTGTTATATGAAGTCCATGCCATGCCATTACATTCCCAGATGCTTCTACTTGCAATATATATAATGTTTAAACCATTCAATTACACTTGATCACAAACTAACATTTTCAGGCATTATGCTGGAGAAGACCTTGATCCCTTAACCCTTAGAGAGCTTCAAAGTTTGGAGCAACAGCTCGACACTGCTCTCAAACGAATACGAATAAGGAAGGTAAATTAGAGAGATAGATATTCAGGTTTTCTATTTTGTGGATTTTGTTTTTCATGTAAGGTTTATAAGTTTTTGACTCAATTTATCATCCCATCCGTATGCAGAACCATCTTATGCAAGAATCAATTTCCAAACTTCAAAAAAGGGTATATAATAATACCTAATTAATATATATATATATATATATATATATATATATATATATATATATATATATACACACACACGTTAATCAGCCCTAGAATGTGAACTCACATCATTGTCTCTGTGGCATGCAGGAGAAGGCGCTGCAGGGGCAAAACAATGAACTTGCGAAAATGGTAATCAAGGGAGAATTCTTTCATTTTTCGTTACTCTATTGCTGGCTTGGTAGTTTAAAGATTGAAATAGATATAAATTTATCTTGATACAAACACAAACATTGATAATTATTGGGTTTTTTTTTGGGAGACCATTACTTTTGATTCTACTTTTCTCATTGTATGTATTCAACAAATGAATAAAAGGTTTGGTTTTCTTTAATGTTAATTTTCTATCTTCTAATATACTATTAGTGTGTGAGCCCTAATGTAACAGTGAATGATATATATGTAAACAGCTCAAGGAAAATGAGAAGACGACAATGGCTGAGCGTGAGCAGTTGGAGTACCAAAACCGAGGTCAAACCTCATCGACCTTCATGCCTCCACCATCATTTACTTCTTTAACAATGGGGTACTCTCTCTCTCTCTCTCTCTCTATATATATATATATATATATATATATATATATATATATATATATGAACTCAGGCAAGCTGGACACCGAGTGTTAAAACAAATACTCAAACTTGGTTAACTCTCTTTTTGTCGCATACAAAAATTAAATTTATTTCATCATGTCAACTTTTAGTACTCGGCTTGATTAATCTAGGAGAAGCACTATTTTTAGTATATTTTTGATATTTTTATATGATTCATTTTCACATAAAAGATGGAACCCACTGTGTATATTTATGTAAAAATATCATGTAAAAATATCAAAAATACATGTAGAAACATCCGTTCCCTTAATCTAATCTCTAACGGGGAGGGATTAAAATTGTGCAGTAGGACATTCCAGGGAGTGATAAGAGAAGAAGATGGAGGTCAAGCTCCACCTTGTTCGAGCTCACACATGCCGCCTTGGATGCTTCGTCATGTTAACCAATAAAACAGTTGGAGGCACCACCATTATCATCCCCGGTTTATTTTTGGAATTTATTAATCTGGTTTTAAAAAGGACTTGAGAATGAGTTACTGTGGAGAAAGCTCGGAATTACCTGGGTCCATGGAATCAAATGGATATCCTTCTGTTTTTTGTTCAATGTGCACAGAAATAATCGAGTTTTGGTTACCAGAGCAAGCTATATGGAGTAATTATTTCTTATGTACAAAGGACATGTTACATGAGTGGCATAAAAATTACATACATGAAACGCTTATGTATTTCAGCCCGCAGTTCCTCGAAAGAGTTGCACAATTATCAGGTTAAAGTTTGGAAGAGAAAATCCAAATGTGAACCAAGAAAAAATAAATTTGCAAGCGGTATTCACAATGGCTTTACAATTTCTTCATCCACTTTCCTTTTATGGTTACCATTTTGTTGTTGGGTTGGGACACGCACCTTTGAAGCATATCAAGTTGTCTCGTCAAATTCCATCACCTAGAAAAGCCGACCAAATAAAATTATGTCCCAGAGTTAATAATAACGATTCATTGATATAGCAAGATACATAATCTTATTGCGGGGACGTGTAACTGTTGAGTATATGTGGCTTCATAATGGACAAAATGTCTCATTGACCAATATATACTCCTACACCATTTGGTTTGAATTGAATTCTCCAACACAGTATAAAGTAGGCAGTTTCATCCACATTTTAGGTCCAGCAATCACACATCTCCCATATTACCTAAATTAAATTGTGTGTTGTGTACAATTCATACCACACAGAGGGAATGTTCAGAGTATAATTTCTCACATTGAACAAGTGAAACCTTGCATATTGCAGTTCAGCACATAAAGCCAATGTGCAACTCAACTCCTTATCAATCAATTGCCTTATGATCAGATGATTCAACAAAAACTAAAGTACTTCAAACATGCAAGTCCAGCCATGTATCATTAAATAGAGCACGACCTCAATAAAGTTTCAAACTGCACAGGGCTTATGTAATACCAATGAAAATTACAAAATTCATATTTAACCTCTCTAATTATATAAAAGTGGCAGGATTCACTTCGAGTAGGAGCATACTTACCATCTAATCTTCGGTGGAAGTATATCAAATCTCGTGCGAGATGAAAAGTAGAAAGAAACATATAAGTTTGGACAGAGAGATGGCGCCAAGATATATTAAATTGCAGTACTTCTCTTTCTTCAACATCCTAGTGATACCGCACTCGAGCATTTAGTTTGGGCAATATATAAACAAAACTTACAACCCTTCTGTCTTTTCGCATCAAGTATCTCATGATCAGTAATCAATTTCAAAAGATTATCTCGGCTGACACATAAACAGATGTTCCCGTTTAAAGAATTTGCACCTAACACTTATTCGCACCAATTTGACTGGAAAACATTGTAATCTGTCAAGGGCAGACAGAGCGTAACTCAAATTTCTATTCAACCTAACAAATGGATGGCCAGCACCACCATATCTATTTTAAATCAGGTTGGGCTGAAAGCCGCATCAGGTTCTAGGCAGTAATACATGAAATAACATTACCAAAAAGATATTCAAAAAATATGCGAGGCATGAGGACACCTTTGTTGTAAAAGAAAACTAAACAGATAAAATATACCATAATGATGAAAACATCCAAATTGAAGAATAATCAACACCATGTTTGAAAAAACAAGTTCATATAACCTAAAAGATGAAGTATTACCTTGCCACAAACTGGGCAGCTTTCGCTTCTCTCCATCCATTCATATATGCAACCAAGGTGAAAATGGTGAGAGCATTGTGTAATTATCTTGGGGTTTTCAGTAGTGTACTCTGCAAACAATATACATACAGAAGCCATGAAAATCAACATTATAAAGTCCTGGGATACATTAATACTAATGTACACGAATATTACTCTATTGATATGAAGAAACAACAAGTATCAGAACAGGACACTGAGTTGAACTTGCAGGTCAACTTGACATATATTCCCCTTTATAAAGCTTTCTTCATGAACACAAATATGCCAATCATCTTAGTTCTGTTTTGCAGTTTGAATTCACTAATAAAAACAGGCATAAAATTTATAAGATATGGAAATAAATAGGGAGGCAATGTATTAAACAATGGAGAACGTGCATCCAACCAAAAACTTCAATGAACATACACTGTTGGACCCATAATTATAGAGAAATTTTGAAGATTTATATGAATTAACACATTCTGGAATATTTGGAAAGACAGAGTCACTTGGTGTTAGCCTGTTCCATTTGCTTCTGGATAAGCAAAAGTTTTTACTCGTCTTGAAAAACAACTATTTTAAGAATAACGGGTGGAAATTACATCTTAGATGAAGTCTTTTGATTCACAATCTAAATCTTTCTTTAAACTCAAAATAAACCTAATTCTCCACAATTTACCCATGTGGCATCAACCAGAAGCATCAAGATATTTTAAAACCCTAAACTAATGCAGTTGTCTGCATGTACGGCGTGAATGCAGCAACAGTTTAATTTGTAACAACCATCACAACATACAATAAAAATATATAAAAAACAATATCTTAATCCCCTAATGCATAATAGAAACTGATTCAACATGCCTTAAAAGACATAAAAGCAATATGTGTTTAGAATGTCCATGATATCTACATTGGTCTTCGCATGTCAACGCGCATATAGGGCGATAAACACTGAGCATATTGATAATTGAGCGAATAGATAAGACATCATGATTATGATAAATGGCCTATCTTGACCTAAATGAAAACCTACCTTCAAGACATGTTGGGCAGACATCTTCATCTTCTGAAGAAGAATAAATATGTGCAAATCCAGTTGATATTTTCCCCGATGATAGCTTCACTGCAGACTTGGAATCATGTTCTTTTGATCCTTCTTCACAAGTAGAATCATTCCATTTGTTTGCGATAATTAAAGGCTCTGAATCTGCATCAATGTCACTTCGTCTCAGTGGATTAAATTCCTCCTGTGAATGACTTGATCCTTTCTCCCGTCTCGAGACAAGTCCATCCCTCTGCAAGCGAAAATACCTAGTGTCGGCATCATAAGGCAAGGGCCTTGGAGGAGATCGGTACATGTCAGGCAGAGAGCTGTCAGATGCTGTTGAACTGAAAGATGCTGTCCCTTGAATGGATGAAGAGTTGGTTTGTTCTTCTCCTCTTCGAAATAATGACACATACTACACAACAGAAAAAAACTTAAAACAAGCTTGAGTGGTGAAGACAATTTCTATTAGTAAGTTTGTAATCCTTTCTACAATATAACCAAAATTTCTTGCAAGTTCATTTGATGAAGTACATATTTTCCATATTAATATGTACTTCATGAGCAAAACTGCAATGTTAACAAAAGTTAAATTATGCTAACTCTAGCATAAACTACAGTTTATAGGTGGTTCTGGCATTCCTACCGAGGAATTAGATGAAGTGGAATGGTACATCATCACATAGTTTTATTCTACAAGCAAAGATGCCTTCCAGCCCTCTGCTATTGGAATTAATATATGAATCCTCAACATCTTGGAAGCAGAACATATCAAACTAATGGAAGGGGAAAACAAAAATTAGAAATCTAAAGGAGATGAACTAAACCTCCATTGTCTCCAAGAAACTAAAAAGAATCCATCAAGCAGAAACCAAAAGTAACTGGATATCAAAAGGAAAACATCCTTTAACTTTCAGAAACACCATACTCATCCAAAGTGTCTATTGTCATGAAGCAGCCAAAAACATCAGTAAATAAATAAGGAATTACTATGCATGCCTTCTCGTAAACTATCTTCTACCACCACAAGCAGCCCACCATTGAACAAGGTATAACCCCTTCTTTATTCAACACCTACCATAATCTTGCTTTGAAGGCACATTAAACTGATAACAACATTTACTCTTACTTTTGTCAAATTTGACGGGAAAAAGTTGTACAGACCCAATGTAGTCCTTTTATACTTTGGCCTCCACGTTACTGCTATGATGAATCTTGTTTTCTTTCACTCAACTTTGAGGTGCATGTAAAATCACTTAAAACATGATACTCAATGGAAACAACTTGGAGCTAAAATCTAAATGAATAGGTAAATCTTCAAAGAATTAAAATTTGTATGTAATTAGACACACAACTTTATGCTTCAACGTCTTTTCCCTTTTTTGGATTAGTTCATTCATGATGAAAGGTTGATACATGAATATATGACATGTAGATGAATATTGCTTCTTGTAAACTTATAACCCATTTATTTAAAAAAAAAACCTTTCAAGTACTTTTTCTATTACCCAAATCACGTTAATTATATTTACAGTGCCTAAAACTATAAAATCCAATAACCATTGATTTACAATTTGACAACAATACAACACCCTTACCATGAATGAAGCTCACTTTAGTGAAACTCTCAGACAGGGGCGGACCTATTAAGTGGCAACATAGGCAGAGCTTATGCTCATTTTTTTTATAGGTATAAAAGTAGGGGCAAATATGCAAGTTAATAAACTTAAGGGGCCGATTAATGGAAGAGTTAAACTTGGAGGGGTCAAAACAAAATTTATAAATCAATTCTAAATTACCAAAGTCTAAATACAAACTCTGTTCTTCACTTATTCACTTTTCATTCGGTAGCTTCTCCTTTTGCTTTTCATACTCCTGACTCCTCCTACTTCTAGTTTCTTCTCCTCCGCGACTACGCCTCCACCCACTCCTTGTCTAAGTGGTTTTCTACTACATTTCCGCTACGCGCCACACCTCTTGCGCATATTAGATTAATCAAACTTAAAAGGTAACTAAATTATGTTTTTTTTTTTTGTTTTGATAATTTAAAATTAGTAGTTTGTTTGAATTTGTTGTTAGTTTGGGACTTGGTATTAATTTATTTGATGTATTTATTATATTTTGGACTTAATAGGTTACTAATTAGGACTTTTTTTTGTTTGATAGTTTAAAGTTTCACTATTACTAATTAAGGCTTTTTTCACAAAAGAAATTAACACATAATTTTTGTATATAATCAGTGAAATTGCACATATTATGTCATAGTTGGTGGTTATTTGATTATTTTATTGAGTTTGATTGTAGTCATGTTTACTAATTTTTTGTTGGGTGCGTGATTTTTTAATATTTTTTTTAGATTTTAATTATTTTTTGTGAGTTCACTTTTTTTAAAGTAGTTAATTTTGGGTTAATGATATCTGAGCAGGATACATTACTTCGTAGTAATGTTGTTTAGCTGGTAGGAATTCCACTAGAGGGGTTGATTGACCTTCTGACCATTTTGACTTCTTATTGCATAAATTTGGAGGCCTGTGGTTTTTGCACTTTCACGTTCAGTAACATCTTGTATATCCACTAACGCATTTTTCTTCTCATGTCATCAACTGACCACTAGCTTATATTGGCACAAGATGCTTTTTAAGTTCTCATAGCCTAAATTCGAAATAAAATGAAAAAGGATACCATAATAAATATATGAGGGGACCTCAATAACCTATAACAAACCAGCGCAAGCATGTCCCTCTTCCCATTACTTGGAGAAAAAAAAAATAATTCTCAGTATAATCTTCAAAAACGTTTACACCTTACAAACTTCAGAATTTCAAAATCAATATTATCTTCTAATGCAAATTTTACTGCACTGTAGGTCTGTAGTTGACTATTCTCTTGTTATTAGTGTAACTGGCTAATGATTTCTTATACTTTGAAATTAATTCATGATTTTATTTGAACATAGAAAACAAATTTGGTTTGAGACTTTGGGCATTTGGGAATCATTCAAATTGAAGTATGACAATTAACTGAAGTAAGTTTCTAAATTGTATCTAAATGTTTTTTATTTTGAAATTCTTTTTTTAATTTGTATTATGATTATTTATTTGTTGTATATTATAGAATTCTATTTATGGTGCTTAAAATAATTGTTTGGTTGTGTACTTATATTTTGATTGATTTAGGTGTTTCTCTCAAACGAAACACCTATCGAATAACCAACTCAAAATATTAATTCTCAATCCCAAGTTGAATTCAATTTAGAAGAGGAACTTGTTGCGGATCCAGGACTAAGATCATCGATAATGGAATATGATGCTAACAAGAGAGAGTATTCGTCGAGGATATTTGCATAAGGGCCCTCATCAACCAATGGTTTCAAAATTCCCTCAAACTGTTATTTATGGAGAGAAATGTAAATTTAATCCCGAATGGTACAAAAAATATGCTAGTTGGTTGGAATATAGTGAAAAGGAAGATGCATTATTTTGCTTATATTGTTATCTATTCAAAGTTGATATTGGAGGTCAAGGGGGTGGGAATACATTTGTCGGTAAGGGATTTAATAATTGGAGGAAGACAGGATACTTATATGAACATGTTGGAAAGTCACCCAATAGTATTCATAGACGATGCATGTTAGCTTTACAAGATTTAAGGAACCGAAAGCAACACAGAGATATCAAACTTGCCAATATAATTGACCAAGAAAAAAAAATTACAAGTTTCGTTTGCTCTCATCTATCAATTGTGTTCGGTTTCTTTTAATTGAGGGGTTGCCTTTCTGTGGCCATGATGAATCATATGCTTCAAAAAGGCGAGGTTTATTTCTTTCTAGTCTAAAGTTTTTATTCGAGAACAACGATAAAGTGAATAAATTTGTGTAGAAAAATGCTCCAAGAAACCACTAATTGACAACACCTGCTACATTTTTGACCAGAAAAGCTATAGTTGCGGAGATTGGGGATAATTTTTTCTCTTTGTTAGTTGACGACGCTCATGATTCATCAATTAAAGAACAAATAGCTATTGCTTTACGCTATGTGAAAAAACATGAGTGCGTTATTAAGTGTTTTTTTGGCATTGTTCATGTTGCCAATACATGTGCTCGAACACTTGAAGAGACTATTGAGTCACTTTTTGCAACACATGGATTGAGCATGTCACGTGTACGTGGGCAAGGATATGATGGAGCTAGTAACATGCGAGGGGAATTCAATGGTCTCAAAAGTTTGATTTTGTCAGAGAATAAGTCTGCTTTTTATGTTCATTATTTAGCTCATCAGCTTCAATTGACAATTGTAGCAGTTGCAAAAAAACATAAGAAGCTTAAATCATTTCCAATTTTGGAGCTTCTTGCAAGCGTAAGGAAGTTCTTCGAGTGAAGCACATAAAAAGAATAATTCAAGGAGTTGCTTCTGGTGAAATCAAGACCGAACGTGGGTTGAATCAAGAAGCGACCTTGAAGTCACCCGGAGACACGCGGTGGAGCTCACATTATGACACAATTCTTAGTGCTATTAACTTGTTTTCTGAAACAATTAAAGTTCTTGAGATAGTAGAAGATGATGCATCAGGGATAAAAGTACAAAGAAGGTACTTTGTTGCATTTCATGCAAGATTTTGAGTTTGTATTCTTGTTGCATTTAATGAAAAAGTTTTAGGAATCACGAATACATTGTCACAAGCATTACAAAAGAAAGACCGAAATCTCGTAAATGCAATAGTTTTAGTTACTGTCTCAAAGCAACGGTTACAAAGCATGAGAGATTCGGGTTGGGAGAGTTTGTTGGCAGAAACTACTGAATTTGCATGGGATAGTCGTTCGAGAAATAGAAGATGTCTTTTTGGTTCAAGGGAGATCACGTTGGGGTGAAAAAGTTACCAATCTTCATCACTTTCAAGTTGAGTTACTCTATAGTGATAGATAGTCAACTTCAAGAATTGAATGATCGATTTGACAATGTTAATACAGAATTGCTCTCATGTATGACGTGTCTGGATCTAAGTAACTCTTTCTCAACATTTGACAAGGAACGATTGATTCAATTTACAAAGTTTTACTCGTTGGAATTTCAAGATACAGATCTTTGCGGGATTGATGATGAACTTGAAACTTACATTGCCGATATGAAAAATGATCTTGAATTTTCTAATGTGAAAGGGGTTGGTGAACTTGCTCAAAAGTTGGTTAAGAATAATAAGGCTGATTTGTATCCTCGGGTTTATTTGTTGTTGAAATTGGCTTTGACCTTGCCGGTTGCTACTATCACGGCGGAGAGGATATTTTCAGCAATGAATATTATTAAAACCACTCTCCGAAACCAAATGGGAGATAAATGGTTGAGTGATTGTTTGGTTCCTTATATTGAAAATGATGTATTTGAAACTATTGATAATGAAGCTATCTTAGAATATTTTCAAGCTATCAGGTCTAGGAAGATAGCATTGTAATTTGTAAACATTATTATAATTAGTTTAATTTTTCTTTATTTAAGTTCAACAAAAGAATTAGTTAAAATCCACCCCTGCTGGGGAAATTTTTTGGATCCGGCCCTGCTCTCAGAGAAAATATAACAGAACATCAAACATGTGGCAGTAAGCAACAGGAAAGAGTTATAAAACATACCATGTGTAAGAAATTCTGAACAAAACAACGAAGGCATATGCAGTTCCTATAAACTGAACTGTTTAGATTAGCATAATCTTCGCACTCCTCATGCAGACAGCAACAAACAGCACCCATGGTACCAAATTCAATCAATACCGATCACTTTGGATATTCCCCGTGTCTCTCCAATCTCATCAACAAAACCCAAATGCTGTAAGTACATACATTAAGCAAGTAACATTTGCAGCATTAAGAGCTTGAGGATAAATAGGGAAGACGAGAGAGGACCCTGAGGTCACAGGACTTTGAGTGGCTCAACAACCAGTTCCCTCTCCTCTCTCTGACAAACTCAAAGGCCTTTTTGTATTACAACCTGAATTATATATTAAATATATCTTTTGCCTGAAAATTTACAGCAATTCGAGCATTAAAGACGCCAAAGATAGCTGATATCGTCATCTTCAAAAATAAATAAAACACTCCATCTTAGAAACAGTATGCATTACATAAACCATCAAAGCTCATCCTTTATCAAGTGAATCAGAAAATCCTAACCACATACATTTTGTCCAAAGCCAAAATAAAACACAAACAAATACTTGAACAAAATCACAATTTTTTTTGTGGAATCAAACAGCAGTGCACATCATAATAAACTAAACATGACATATACAACTGATGTAATACGTGGTACGAGAATTGATCAATTTAACTGCCCAAACAATAAATTAGACTGAAAAGTTAGAATTATTTTTCCCTCAGTTTTTATGGAATCAGGTAACAAATTGTCTCCTCCGACGGGAAGAATTAACTTTAAATATATAGAGAACCCATATATACGATAGACAAACATGCAGGAAAGAATCAAGCAATCCAATTTCAGATAATCTAAAAAAAAAAGAATTGCACGGAACCCCATTTCCAAAAGTATACATACAGACAATATTCAATTCATCAAGAAAACAAAGATTCCCCATGTCAGATTATAAGATTAATCTGTAATCAAAAACTTCGGAACAATAAAATTAGGGACGAGAAATCAAAAGAAAAAAAATAAAAAATTGGTATTTTGGGAAATAGAACAAAAGTACCTTGAGAGTTAAAAGGAGGGAGAGAATGGATGGATGATTCGATTTTTTTTCCTGTAGGCTGTAGCTGGACAGAAGCCTATAAATCCGAAGTGAGATGCTCCCTGAAAGTGTTGGATTTCTCGGCGAGAAAATATATGAAAACGCGGAAATCAAGCGACCTGTAGTGTACTGGTTTTGGTGGTGGGTGAGAGAATAATCTTTTATGGAGTAGTAATTAATAAACTAATCTCTTTACTTTATGCAATTGTCATCAATTTGGTCGATGTTGAGTCATGAATGTTTGTAGAAAAAATATACTACTACTTTATCGTTTGTACGGTCCCTTAAAGACGGTTTTATAAGGTGGTGTTTGATTAATATAACAACTCATAATTTTATATTAAAAGATTTTTTTAATATTTAAAATATATTAATATAAATTTAAATTATTCAGAGAGCTATCTTAATACAAAAATATAATTTGTTAAGATACATTAAAAGTGAATTGTTAAAATATAATATTAAGATACAATCAAACACAACATAAATCTATCATCCATCCTTTAATCTAATTATTATCTCTTAAATAACTTTATAATCACCCATAAATTAACTTTATCCGGTGCCACACTTGAAATAAACATGACTTACTCATGATAACATTTTTTTAATAACAATAGCGTTTGATGATATAATATTTATCGATTGAAAAATTGTTATTTTAAAATGGGACTCCAATTAACATAAAAATAAAAAATAAAAATAGAATAAAAATGAGACTCGAAAATAATTTTGGGACAAATAGCATTGAACCATATTGCCATAGGCGGGACATCGTATTTGAACTTTTACGTGTTTCCAACCATCTGGCCCTGTCCATGTCCATGTCCATGTCCAAAGTATATTCATATCATTCAGTCGTTGGACACTGAGTTTGAGTTTCTTCTTTATTCAATTTAATTATCTCTTCTTTTTCCCTTTCTTTGCCGGCCAAATCCCAGGATCCTTGGCAGATCTACTTGTCGTCCAGCTATTTCTCTCTCTCTCTCTCTCTATTTATATAAATACATATTTTAGGGTTTTTATTCCTCTTTTCCAATTGTTACTCAAAAGTAACGATGATGTTTCAATTTTCAAAGAATAAAGGATTTGGATTTGAGTTCAAGGGTGATCTAGTTCAAGATTCAGTTTTCATTTAATAATTTTAAGGTTTCTACACAATGCAGAGCTCAATGAGCTCGTCGGTAGTGGCTCAGCCTGATGCGATACTTGATTGGCTTCATAAAGAGATGGGATATCGACCTCTAGGCCCTTACATTGCTTCAACCAAGGCTTCAATGCCGTCCACCGATTCTCTTCGAAGGATTTGCCGTGGAAACATGATTCCTGTGTGGAATTTCTTGCTGAAGAGAGTCAAATCCGACAAGACCGTGGAGAATATACGCCGGAATATATTGGTTCACGGCGGAGAAGACGGCAGCAGTGCTGGCGGTGACCTTGAGTCAGTGAAAGAGGTGAAAAGGAATAGAGGGAGGAGGAAAGAGAAATTGGGGTTGGGAGGAGAAATTTCTACTTCTAGTTCTAGTTCAGTGGTGGGGGAGAAGAGTAGAGAGATTGCTTTACAGGAGAGAGAAGCTGCAGAGAAGGAGGTAGAGAAGCTAAGGCATATAGTTAGGCGACAGCGCAAGGAGTTGAAGGCACGGATGTCGGAGGTATCCAGGGAGGAGGCCGAACGAAAACGGATGCTTGACGAGAGGTCTAATTACAGGTTGGGTGTCTGTATATTATTTTGAACCCCATTTATGTTATATTCATTATTCATCAATAACTCTTGAAATTCTACATTTTAAAGTGTTTGGTGTGATTGAAAGTTGAAACTGTACAAATAAGCCATGTAGGTGACACTTGATTGTACTCAGTTAGGTGTTCCGAACACATGCAATTAATGAATGCAATTAGTTTTTATTGTTTGAAATAAGTAAAAGTTTAAAACTTGTGTGATAAACACAGTTTTTCCAGAACGTAACACTTTTGTTGATATGATTCAATGGTTGAAAGTGATCTGATACTGTCAAGTTTCTTTCTTGTGTATATGATGTATTTTACAATGGTATGCCAATTTGTACACTTGGCTACTATCTTGGAACCTAACAATTTGCGTAAAAAAATAACTAAATATTGATCTGATTTGCCTCAGTCTTTGTATCCCTTAATTGCAAAATAAGTCTGGTTTAAAATATGGGAAAAAAATGGTACAGTAAATTTCATTTAAACCTAAAAATTCATGGTGCCTTGCGATTTGAGTTCATACTGCCTGCAGCAAGCTATAGATCCTCATTAAGTAAAAACTGTATTTCATGATTGACGTTGTTAAGTGAAGAAATAAAGGAATGGTTGGCTAGGTCAATTTGATTAGCTGAATTTTATTATGTAGTAAATTTAAATATTCTCACTAGTAGTGCAGGCACAAACAAGTGATGTTGGAGGCTTATGATCAACAGTGTGATGAAGCGACAAAGATATTTGCAGAGTATCATAAGCGTATTCGTTATTATGTTAACCAAGCAAGGGACACTCAGAGATCTAGTGTTGACCCTTCTGTTGAAATGGTTACCAGTATCCATGCAAACAATGAGAAGGATGCTGTTTATTCCACTGTTCGAGGCTCAAAATCTGCTGATGATGTCATTCTAATTGAGACAGCAAGGGAGAGAAATATCCGGAAGGCATGCGAATCTCTTGTAACACAAATGATCGAAAAAATTCGTAGCTCTTTTCCTGCTTATGATGGAAGTGGTATCCATTTGAATCCACAATTAGAATCTGCCAAGTTAGGCTTTGATTTTGATGGGGACATACCTGAAGAAGTCAGAGATGTGATTGTAAGTTGCCTGAGAAGTCCTCCGCAGTTGCTTGAGGCTGTTACTGCTTATACTGAAAGGTTGAAATCACTGATTACTAGAGAAATAGAGAAAATTGATGTTAGAGCTGATGCAGAAACCTTAAGGTATATCCATATATTTGTGTTCTTATTGTGGTACTTTAGTGGTGTTGTAAACACTCTTAATAGTCTTATTATCTCGTACAATCTGAGGAATGCTTGAATATGGATATCAGCCAAGCTGCTTGAGATGATCTGAACTACTGATTTTTCTACTGCATGGCTTCTTTCCCTCTTATATTCCCATCACTTCAAGTGTAGCTTGCAAAATGTGATGCCATGGAGGCTTTTCCTTCAGTTTTCTTGTTCATGTGCTAGAGTAAGTAATGTTTTGTGTAATGTTTTGTTTTCCTTTTCCATTTTCTTATTCTCTTGGCTACGTAACAAAAAGAATTTTGATTCTTGCACAACTACTAAAGACAAGGCAGTGTAATTAAAAGATATGGTTTGGAGACCTTTCAAAGGAGACCAAAATTTTATGTTCCCGTCAATGAAATTTGCTTGGCCATTTCTGTTTGAGTTATATGTTCCCGTGCAGAATGATATGACATATAGCATCAAACTTATCCATATACTGTGTGCATTTCTAGTACACTAAACTCTTTATTGTGCATCTTTGTTACCATAATACATATTGACGTGTTATTATTAATGAGCTCACACCGAGTGGTTTTGTATCTCAATGTTAGGTGGATGCTTTTTATGTTAGTGTGGGATGTGATCAGTCAATACAACCAGTCAATTTGAAATGAGTTCACATCTTGTCGTGTTGCTTAGATGGAAAAATCATAAATGAATGAACTCTAAAAAAACAAATTACCTTTAAGTTTACCACACCGATTAATTTCATTTACTTTTTAATGTTATTGTTCGCTATATGTATTGCCTTATGGTGATCTCCTCAATTAATTATCTTTCTTGATTCTATAGCCAACATTGGTTGTGATTCAAGTGTATGTCCATTGGTCTGACCATAAGTAGGGTGCGGTGCAAAATGGAGGTTTTGGATAGTAATTCTAATTTTCTTAACCAGGTACAAGTATGAGAATAACACAGTTATGGATGCTTCTTCTTCTGATGTAAGGTCACCATTACAATATCAACTTTATGGTAATGGAAAGGTTGCGGGTGATGTGCCATCAAGTGGGACTCAAAATCAACTTCTTGAAAGACAGGTGTTCTTTTCAACTTTGTCACCTTCACTTGCTCTCCTTGTATCTAGTACGTTCGAATCAATTTTTAGCTTTTTTATTTTAAGAACAAATGTTTTTCCCTCCCTGTTTTAGCTTGTATTCTTTTACAAGTCATAGTTGAAACCTTTTAATTTTAACAATTTTATTAACCCGTTTTCATTTACAACTGTGGAAATCATTTCACATGCTGTCTCACAGAGCTGAGCTATGTTGTTCTCATAGGTTCCTTAGTCAATTATTTGCTATTGGCGTGGTTATGGCTGTATTATGCTCCTCCTGCCTATAAGTTTATTGATATCTTATACCAATCAAGGGAAAAATGTTTAATATCTCATACTTTTTTTTATTTCTACAGAAGGCACATGTTCAGCAATTTGTGGCTACTGAAGATGCACTGAACAAAGCTGCAGAAGCGAAAAGTATGTGTCAAAAGCTTTTGAAGCGTCTGCATGGAAGTGGCGATGCAGTTTCTTCACATTCACTTGTAGTAGGAGGCACATCTCAAAACATGAGCAATCTCAGGCAATTGGAGGTAGTATGCTTTGTTAGTAATCTGATTTAAGGGATACATTGTTTTTTTGGTTTACCAACGATCTCCTTGGTTCTTGGAACTTATTAGTCTTGGTTAAGAAGATAAGGCAACCTAGGCTGTCGGTAGTTTTTAACATAAGTAAACATTTACACAATAATTCAAAGAGGAACAGAATCACTTGCAACCAATGTACATGAGAAGCATACAAGGTTAACTAAACATCTCATTGTTGATATCTTCCTAGATTTTTCATTATCTTTTTATCTCTGTTTTAAAGATATGAAGCTTAGGATTATCTACTATAGATAGAATCATAGAATGGAGTGCTGCTGCGGTTTCTTGCAGTCGTATCTGCGTATAACTGGGTGACTTTGGGTTCATGTTCTTAATTTTGTTTTATATTTTCTTCTGTATTTCTTTCCCCCTCTTTCCCAATTAAAAAAGAAAAATGGAAACAGGTAGATATTTCTACTGATCACTACATATGATAGCCTCGATCTGTTTGATATATGTGCTTCTTGATGTTGCAGAAGTTGAATTACCGTCTCTGGAGCAAAATAGTTGGGTTGATATTGGCTAGTCTAGGCTGCACAAATAGCCGAAACAGATAAAAACCTACTAGCTCTGTTTCTAAATGTTAGGGGTAAATTTCTCCATGGTAAAACGTGGACAATCTTTAAGATGCAGCCCTTGAAGCTTTCTTTTCAACATTGGAGAGTAAGATAGGTTGCGATATCTTTACAAAATGGGTTGCCAGGCTGTTATGCTTTTTTGTATTTATCTTATCCTTTCTGCTACTAAGTTCCTATTCTGCTGCTTCTTTGATGATAAGACCAAGCTTTTTGAATTGAAGAATCTATTGATTAAGCTGAAACATTTATCCTGACCATTTGAAAATTAGCTGTCACAACGAGAGCTTCTATGTTTGGTTTCTGTCAATTCATTTCAAAATAGTTTTGCAATAAGATTGTACAATAGATCTCATTGCATTTACTTGTATTAATAGGGAAGATTACACAAATTTTCTTGTGGATATAATTATCTCTTTCTAGGTTGGACTAAAACCTTGTGAATGTAGCTTGCATTTATTATTCCAAGTCCTGTAAGAGGTTTCATGGTGATTCTGTTCTTTTTCTTTCCAGTTGGAAGTTTGGTCCAAGGAGAGAGAAACTGCTGGATTGAGGGCTAGCTTGAATACACTGATCTCTGAAGTAAAACGCTTGAACAAGTTCTGCGCGGAGAGGAAGGAAGCTGAAGATTCCTTGAGAAAGAAGTGGAAAAAGATTGAAGAGTTTGATGCTCGTAGATCAGAACTTGAATCAATCTATACTGCTCTACTTAAGGCAAACTTGGTGAGATGCCTCTGCCATAAGTTTTATTTTTGATGCCCAGAACCCAATCAAACCTTAAGTTTGTAAGATAAATTAATTAATCAACTACACCACTAAGCTTCCTGAGTTCCTTCTTTCTATCATTTCCCATGATTGTGGTGGTGTCTTAGACTCTTAGTATGCATGGGCAAAGGAACATATTCTCTTAGTGGGAAAATTTCCCCACACGACTTTCTACTTAAAGAGTTTCTATAGTTACGAAAAAAGTTTATAACTGTGCCAGGTTTGCCCCTTAGTTAAGAAACCAAAAATTTTCCCCTCTTAATTTCAATTGTCGGCTTCACCCCTGTGTATCTAATGTAGTTCTTTACCACTCTATATTTATTAAGCTGAGATCCTATGTGAACCTGTGAGGTAGTTATTCAAGTGAAAGTGACATAATTTGTAAGACTTACCAGCTGAGAGATATTTGTTTAAATCGTTGAGAATTAAAATATATGTGGCTGGCATGTATTTCTTTCTTTATTTGGAAGTTGACTTTTTCTTGTTTGTTTGTCGGTCTGCATTTGTTTTGTTTACTGTTTATGCCATGCTTAAATAGGAAGATGCAACAGGAAAAGTTTCTAAACAATTACTTTTCTGCAAGGAACCACAATCTAATTAGTAGATAAAATAGTTTGGAGTTAGCTGTTTGAGGTTGCAACTTCATTTTCTACTAATGTAAAGAGAAGTTCGTAGGAATTTATCAACAAATTCATCATGAAGGGAACGCGTTGATGTTATTTGCTCTTTTTGGTGGCGTATTTCTCTAAGTTAATGGACTACAAGATTGTCATATTAAATGGTATTCTTTGACAACTGACATATTCAGTGATAGGCCTTAATGCTTTGATGCTTGCCAATTGTTGTAATGTTATTCACTTGTTCATTCTCTGTTATCTTGTAAGCTATGTAATATTGTTGGTAAGCATCATCTTAAAATGGTGTCTTTTGCTGAATTATAAAGCATTTTCTTCTTAATTCTTGTCACATTGTAGGCTGCTGCCACCTTTTGGAGTCAGCAGCCATTGGCTGCCAGGGAGTATGCATCAGGCTCCATAATTCCAGCATGTACAGTTGTTCTGGACATATCAAATGACGCCAAAGATCTTATAGATAAAGAAGTGTCAGCTTTCTACCGAAGTCCAGATAACAGCCTCTACATGCTTCCATCAACTCCACAGGTGATTTAACTAACATAATGATTAGATCTATAGTCTCAACTGCTTACTAATTAGTAGCATATCTAGCTTTCCGAGGATGCAATTTTATTGCTTTGGTTGCAATGAAATATTGTTTTTATTATATGTTTGATTCATGGATTGGAATATACTACTTAAATATTTATTTCTTCTTGGGAATATTGTGTTTTTGTACTAACAAAAGATAGTTGTGCTCTGTATCAATACTTTTTTGAATTTTCAATGCACATATTTATTCTCTCTCTTTCATAATTGTAATTGGTTCTGTATTTGATAGACTACAAAGTGTACATCTATATATTTTTTAGGAGAAAATTAGTGTTTGGAGATCAAATTATAAATGATTTTGTCAGTAACTTCATAAACGAACATGTGACTAAACACTTCATGTTGTTTTAACAAGGTATGATGTCTAGGTGTTATCAAGTACAAGCAGAGATAGACACGTGTGTGCAATAGTATTTCTTCCTAAACAATGTGTTAGAGGGTAAAATACTCTGTCATTGTTTGCAAAACTATATTGGCATATCAATGTGCACTTGTTTGTAATAATATTACTTCCTAAACAATGTGTATCAATATATCATCACAAAGATAATGGTTATGTCTAACAACTAGTCGAGGTTGGTATACACTGGTCTAAATTGATACCCATTTGCAACACATATCTGCAATCCTTTAATGCTTCTCACACATGATTAAATCTTTAACTAGGCACTCTTGGAGTCCGTGGGTGCTAATGGATCTACAGGCCCCGAAGCAGTTGCTGCTTCTGAAAAAAATGCTGCTATGTTGACAGCAAGAGCCGGTGCTAGAGATCCGTCTGCTATTCCTTCCATATGTCGTGTTTCTGCTGCTCTTCAATACCCTGCAGGTGTGTTCTAGTTTATGTTTAAAAGGTGTGATAAATTGCATGGATTATAATGCTTCAAGTTTTTCTTCTTCTTGAGTAGCCTCAAGTATGTGAGAGGGTTAAGCCAACATGGGGTACAGAGAATTAAAATTGGAATTACGGTAAAATTTGTTGGCTAGAGTGATCACATCATCACATGAATAGGTTTCTGAGTTATTACATTTCGAAGATTTGCTGAAACCAATAATTCTTGAACATGTTAGTCATTAATAGCATTTTTTTAAAAAAATTTTGACACCAATGGTGGTCATTATCTTAGTTGTTTTTCCATTTTTACTTCAATTTTTTTCTTTATTTTAGAATGACAATACTAGAAGGTATTTACACCTCTTGTTTTTTTCTCGTGTAAACTCCTGTTCCTGCAATTGATGGCTTTCTGTGTGATATATCACTACTAGTTTCCTCTATTATTGCTCTCCCCACCTTTTTCGTTTCTCATACGCGATACATGTTTTATGCAACTGGATTGCATTGTATCAGGTTTGGAAGGTTCAGATGCTGGTTTAGCATCGGTATTGGAATCTATGGAGTTCTGTTTGAAACTTCGCGGTTCAGAGGCTTGTGTATTGGATGACTTGGCAAATGCAATCAATTTGGTCCATATTCGTCAGGATCTAGTTGAAAGTGGTCATGCTTTGTTAAATCATGCTTATCATGTGCAACAAGAGTATGAAAGGTGCAGCTGATCTTGTTCCTTTTCCTCTTAGAACATTAATTGCAGAAGAGTTGTTTTACTCATGCTCCCTATAAATTTAAAGCAATGCAAAAAAAGCCAGTGAAAATGGGTGGTTTTGTAAATTAAAAGGGTCCTATACCCATGAAAGGGGAGAGAAGGCATGGTCTTTTACTGAATATTTGTCATTAGCTTGATGCTATAATCATATTTCTCTTATGGAATGATGGAATCTGTTCTTAGAGCTTATTCTTCCAATTGTGCGGAGGTCTGATGCTAAACAACTTCTGTGTGTGGGGCTCAGTTCTCTGCATTGAACACACTCATAAAACACAGACTATCTGCTTTTCATTTACTTATATTATGTGTTAGTGTTCTAAAAATCTCCGCCTAGGCGCTAGGCCCCCCTTGGCCCCACCTAGATGCTAGGCCCCCTTGGCGCCCCGTCTAGGTTCTAGGCCCCCGGGCGCCTCACATAAGCCTATGGCGGCAAAAAAATTCCTCCAGAAAATTAGGCGGAGAGTTTTTTTTTTTTTTAATAACTACCCAAACCAGAACTTAATATATTTATTTTTTTAATGATTTACCATATTCATAAACAGGTTGTAGCATATCAAATCATAACAAGAAGTGAACAATATAAAGTCAAAATGAATAATTTTATTATAGTTGTAATTTTTTGAACTTGTACCAACTTCAAATTATATAAATGATGATACATTTGTAATATTTAGTTTAATTCAATATAATTTTTTAAATTTATGTTTAGTTTCTTAAGTTTTAATATTGAATTAAATTCTTGAAATTTTAAATTTTATTGTTTAATAGCAATCTTGTTTATGAATAAAACTAATACGTTAAAAATATATTTGAACTTTGAACAATTGCATGTTTGTGTTTGAACTTTGACATTAGCAATATGAATATGTGTTTGAACTTTAAGCAAAGTCCTTTATTATTTTTATTATATATTGTTTTGCTTTATATTATTGTTTAATTTGGATAAATGTAAAATAAAATATTAAAATTAGCCTAAAATAAAAAATTCCGCTTAGGCCCAGCCTAGGTCCCCCTAGGCGCTAGGCCCCCTCCGACCGCCCGCCCGCCTCCCGCCTAGCACCTCTGAGAACATTGTTATGTGTTTTGGAATAACATAGCTTGCTTGACATTCAATGACTGCATGTTGCAGGACAACAAGTTATTGTTTGAATTTGGCTGCTGAACAAGAGAAAACTGTTGCAGAGAAATGGTTGCCTGAACTGAAGAGTGGAGTTATGAATGCTCAGAAATGCCATGAAGATTGCAAATATGTTGGGGGGCTGGTAAGTAATCAACACTTCACCACAACTGAAGTCATAAAATTTATCACTACATTATTTTTTGATAAGTAAAATTTATAAGTATATTACTTGAAGTTGTCTTTCCCGTACCTTGCTATTTGGAAGAGTCTTGTGCACCGGGTACAACCTTTGTATTACTTGAAGGTGTCTTGTCATCAATTAAACATTTGTCAGCTTTAGTGCTGAGTTCTTATTTACCATTGCCTTAAAAACACCATGCCTCAGTCAAATCATCATTGGTGTTATTGTTGGTAGAACCTACTTGAATGTTAAATCCTGCCTGCAATTCTTTTTCGGCTTTCCTGCCTTATGTATAACTTGGCTTACTTTGTAAAAACTTTCTACACATATGCCAGTAAATTGGCTGTATTTATCCCCTATATTCATTCTCTTAGGTTGCTTTCTCCATTTTATTCTTCTGAAGATGAGGGTGAAAGTAGTAAAACACGGATACTCCATTTGATTTTTTGTTAGTTTGTTTAATGGTTTTCTACTTATTTAATTTTAGATCTTCATGCCATGACATTTTTGCGCAGCTTGATGAATGGTGGGAACAACCAGCATCAACTGTTGTTGACTGGGTTACTGTTGATGGACAAAATGTTGCCGCTTGGCATAATCATGTAAAGCAGCTTCTTGCTTTTTATGATAAGGAACTTGTATGAATATAACCTTAGAATCTCTGTTTTTGCCTCTGTTAATTTTCCACTTCTATACCGCATGAAATATTACCTTACCTGGGTATATTCTTGGAAGTCTGCTGGTGCAACTATATATTGAATACCTGAGAGTGGAGTACAATTTAGGTTTGGAGAGAAGTTCACAGGGAAGCGTGACTGGGAGGGGCATTTGGTTTCTCTATTTGTTGGACGAATCTTAGGTGTAGTTGGGAAATCCTTGCTTCCCCTTTGGGTACATGTACAGAATCCATACTTGGTTCTTCCTTTCGAAGGATCTTTGTATAATAAGCCACTTTATTGGGTTTGTGTTATAGACATTTTTATTGTATAGTTATAGAGGGGTTGTATTTTCAAGTTTCTTTTATTTGTTCTGCTAAAAGGACGATGGAATGATTTCTGATATATTATTATCAAGAGAAAACAGTTGGTGTGTAAACTAATGGGAGAAATGTTGTGTATTTTACTTTCAGCAGTAATGTTCCCATGCCCTCTCTAATGGACCTCACTCCCCCACACAAAACGGAAAAGATATTTCCAGGTAGTGCAAGTGGATACGTACAACATCCAATTCATATAGTACAATTATCTGTTGCACTATTTGCGTTGAAAATGGAGAAAGAACAACTCCCCAAAGAAAAAGGACTTTATTTTGTTAATGATTATATTATATGGCTGAAGGAAAACAGAAACAAAAACGCAACATTTTATCGCAGTAGATAAAGCCTCATGCATGCAGAGTCCATAAAAATCACAAACTAAATTCCGAACATGAAACCCGACCCATGAAATTTCTCCCGTGTAATGGCGTCCATCCGGTCGATCATATCAGAGCTCAGGTAATTCTTATAATCCCCAACCTCACCTTTCCTGAAGAAGGAATTATAAGGCAATTCAAACCAAATTGGCAACTCTCTAGACTTATTCACCTCATGCTTCTTCAACGTCTCAATAGCACAAATTTTCACAATCTCCTCTACTAATCCCTCTTCATTTTCAAAAGGACAACCCAAGAACTCAGCCAATCTCTTCACTTGATTCTTGGCGTCACTCTTGAGTTCTTCGTAGGTGATAAAGAAAACTTTTTGTGGCCTCTCCAAGCTCTCTTTTCGGTACCCTAAAACGTGATCGTAGTAAGGACCGTAAGGTACAACCCCGCTGCAAAACTTGTCCACAGCCAACTCTAGTGGCCATGCCTCAATTTTGGCTTTCCCCACAAAATGCCACAACGAAATGAGGGCGTCTTTTGGATTTCTTGTAACGTATACAACCTTATTCTCCGATTTATGGAGGGGAGTTTTGGCTAGAATATGGTAAGGTATGTGTGTACTAAAGATCCTAGTGGTAGTGGCATGAGCAGTTACATTGTTAGGAGGAAGTGGATTAGGTCCATAGACTTGAAGCTCTAGCGATGGAACGAGGTCGTGGGGATGGTTAGAGATTAAGGAGTGTTTGAAAGAGCGATTAATGATGGAAAAGAGGAGATATTTGAGCCATGTTGTGCCGGTTTTGGGGAAAGAAGCTAAGATTACATCATTAGGAAGTGGGTTGAAGTGTTTAAGAAAGTTGCGAGTTCCTTGAAGATATGGGAGTCTAAACCAATAGCCATCAACTTGGTAGAGAACGTCGTCTAAATCTCCTCGCCACTTTTCTTTTGGTACACTGATGACAGAAAATCATCGTCTAAATTATCCATGAGCTAGCTAGCTAGCTAGCTGAGAATTGAATTGAATAGAGAATAATATAATATTATACAAGTGTATAGAAGACTACCTATTTATACATATGAAATGTAGCAGGGCACGACACGGGTAGACGTTGCAATTTTCAATTGAGCACTAGACATTGCATGTTCCCACACTACACATGCGCGCTATATATAAGGACTCTAAGTTGACATTTACCACCTAATAAGAGCTAGCTAGCTAGGTTAATACTTATATGGTAGGGGAGATATGACCTGGACACACTCACTAACTCAACTCAACCATACGTTTTAATGTTAATGCTGACAAATTATGACCCAAATCCATTACCTCCGGCTCTTCTAGATGAATATGAGTATATTTGAATTTCATTTATTTATATTTTTATTTATTATTAAGGGTCAAAATATAAATAACTAAAATTTAAATACATTCATATTTAATTTTTATGTCCACATAGAATTTTTGATTACCCTCTTCACCACCCATAACTTAAGGGATAAATATTCATTTATCTTAATGAACTTAATTGGGTTGGATTAAATGAATAATAATAAATAAATAAAGTCGGACGAGACTTGCTCTTTGAATTAAATGACTAATAATAAATAAAAGACTTTCTCTCACAGTCTATGTTGGACCATTGTTGGTCTGAGAAAGTTAAAATACTATATTTTAATTATATTATCTTTTCGCAACCGTTAACTCTTTATCCACAATAGTTAACTTATACCAAATCCTTTCCGATTTTGTTGTGAATATCCGACTCATATATATTAATTTAAAATTATATCTTGATTTAAAAGATTAATATGACATTCCTAAAAATAAGTATATATCATCTATTTTGAGTCGTCAAATATATGGTACAGAATATAAATACAATCTTTAATATACAACAAGAGAGCTGTGAGTTTTAATACAAATATTGTCTTCTAGACAATATTCACTCTCAGAATAAGTCCTCATTATATTTATTGTCACACTAATTAACAGAATAGTGAGGACTACTAATGCTATCTTCTGGACTGTCAATCCGTTCCCCGACTCGTCCTAGCTATATTCTCATTTCCTGAAGAGAACAGTGAAGGAAGGAAAGGTGAGCTCAACTAGCCAAAAAAAATATTATGACTAAGATAATGCGAAATAAATTATCATTAGTCTTCAACAATGTTAAACCGATAAAATACAATAGACATCAAGTTTAATCATGCGGTGAACAAGCAATCCATTAAAAAGAGTCAGTAGAGAATAAAATCTACTATCTTTTATGATTTAAAAAGTTTTTCATCACTTTTATCGTTGAGACTCAACTTAATAAATAATCCACATCATCAAATCATCCCTGCACTACAGGCCAAGGATATTCTTTAGTATCACGACCACAAATTATCCATGCACTACGGCCAAAGATAATCGTGTTTTCATCAACCAGTCCCCGATCATGCCATAAAATAATTCATCTTTGCACCCTTGGCCGAAGAGAATCCATAGCCATAATCATACCAAAAACTGTCCATCAATGCATTACGGGCCAATGAGGACTTTTTTCACATCATTTGTAACATTACGGTCCATGATTATACCGAATAATCCCGGTCGTAATCATACCAAGTCCATCTATGCACTACAAAAGCCACAGATGACTTTCAACAAAATATAAACATGAGGATGATGATGACAATGATATAAGAATTCAATAAAACAAGTTCAAGAATTAAATTATCCAGAACTAATAACGTTCAAATTGTCAACATGATACTTCTTTGTAGAGTAAAATTCAAGAATGCTCGGAAGAATATTTTCATGAAAAGATACTAGATGAAACGCAAATATCAAGGATATTCCACTAATTTCATGGAGTATAGAAGTTAAAACTTTAACCAACTGAGTATAATAAAGAATGAAATAACAAAAGAAATCACCATGCATGCGGTACTTGGCATGATGCGAGTTATTCAAACAGTAATAATAAATAACGGAACCGGTCGAAGCGTAATACGCGCAAAACGGGATATTCCAACGAAATAATAAAGAATGGAATAACAACATAAATCACCATGCATGCGGTGCGTCGTCGCGTAGACGGGTTATTCCAACAAAATAATAAATAACGGAACCGGTCGGTAAAATTACATGCGGCGGGATGTTCCAAAGAATAATAAAGAATGGAATAATAACAAATCACCATGCATGCGGTGCTTGCGATGAGCGAGTTATTCCAATGAATAATAAATAACGGAACCAGTCCCACGTAAAAGCATGCATGCGAGGATATTCCAAATGTAATAATAAAGAATAGAATAACAACAAAAATCATCATGCATGCGATGACGTCAGCGTATGTAGCGAGTTATTCCAATGAGAATAATAAAGAGCGGAACCAGTCCCACGTAAAAAGCGCCTAAACAGGATATTCCAATGTAATAATAAAGAATGGAATAACGGAAGAATTTTACCAAGTATAGGGTAGCTCATGATATCAAAGTTATTCCAATGAATAATAAAGAATGGAATAACGAAGTTCTCTTCATGAATACAAAAAAATAATACCCTTACGAATTACAACAAATAATATCCCTTACCTTTGAAAGAAGAGTACTCCATTAGTAGAGGCGAGGATATACTCGAAGAAAACTTGCACTACGCTTTCAAAGCTTTCTTAAACTCCAAAGAAATACGCCAAGATTATAGAAGAATTATTCTCTCTATAGTTTCTCTCTAGAGTTTCAATTGAATTAAGTAAGAAATAATGAAGGAATGAGCTTCTATTTATAGAAGAATGGATCGAATAAGAACTCAATCCATGAACGGTCCGCATCGATTTACTTTAAAACGGACTTGCCTAGAGATTGGTTTACAATAAAATATAATATATTCTATTTATAATCTAATAAAACGAATAACTTTTAAAAAGATTTTACTATGCAAATACTATGCAGCCTTTATATACAAACACTATGTATAATAAAATATAATATAATCTAATTATTGTCTAATAAAATGATAACTTTATAAAAGTATTACATTATATATAAAAAGATTTTACTATTAGCCTAATAAAACAAATAACTTTATAAAAGTATTCTGCTTTTATATAAAAAGTTTTTTCTGTTTTATTACATTAACAATACTAATAAAACAAAACTTATATATAATATATATATAACAATCAACAATAATTGAATCAAATAACGTGAGATACTATGCAGCAACTACTGTAGCAATAATTGAACAAAACTGAGTGACTTCTCATATAAGCATCAATAATCAATACCGGTGTGCTTCTTATGCAACCACGCCAGACATTCTTTTACTTTTACTACTTAGTAGTTCAACAAGATTAACGGTAAAACTTCCGTCGTTATTTTCATAAAAATATTTTTGTCGTTTTTCAATCCGAATGATAATTACATTATAGTCCACCAATGATTGTCTTGCAGTCGTCTAATATTCCCAGACACAAAGAATATTCCCTGAACAATCGAATATAAAATAACAACTTACATACTTTGCAAAATTTATAAATATTACCCACAACTATAACATTATATTAAATCCACACCATAATATTCAAAAAAAAATCGAGAAATTTAAATCTTTATTCGTAAAATTTGGGATTTAACAATCTCCCCTCCTTATGAAATTTTGCCCTCGAAATTTACGTGCGTTACTGATATCTTAGCGAATGAGATGAGGACACTTCGTCCGATTCTAACTCTTGAGGTATAACCTTTGAGTGTTGAATACATTCCAGGATTTTAACAGGTACATCTTCATACGTTAAATTATCCGCTATCTCGTCCGATTCTAAATCAATAATGTGGTTCGGGTCGTCCATATATTTACGTAACATCGATACGTGAAAAAAAACGTTATGAATACGCGACGTACTTGGCGGTAAAACGAGTCTATAAGCCACAGTTCCTACTTGATCAATGATTTCAAATGGGCCAATTAAATTGAGTGTTAAGATAACGCCTTCTTGAACCTTTTTCTTCACATTCATCAGCTCTGAGTATGTAGCTTGAGCAGCTTTAACTTTATCGATTAAAGTCGATTCTAATCGTATATTCGTTATCTTCACGTGGGTTCGTATATTCACACTCGTAAACGCATACGATCTTCTACTCAACACATCAGCTACCACGTTCGCTTTTCCACGATGGTATTGAATGGTACGATCGTAATCTTCAACAGCTCGAGTCAACGTCTTTGGCGCATGTTACGTTCGTTTTAGTTGAAGAAATATTTAAGGATTTTAGAAATGAGGTTTTGTATTGGGGTCAGTACAAAATTTGATTCACGCTCTAGGGGATAAAGCTAGAAGTCTTCATGAATACGTCGGAAATTTATTAACGATAGAAATATCATTCAAAATCGTGACCTCATCCAAGACTTGGATAGTCGTCACATTGATACCTATCAACTTGTCATCTTCATTCACGATGTCGCCTACTGAAAAGTCCGGCTTCGGTTGCATTCCACACAAGGAAGTCAACAACGAAAGGATCGAGCTATTTACTTTTGGCTTGATATGACAATGATTGACTTTAGTGGTTTGGTTACTTTGAATTCACATAACAGGTTGGTTAGAAATATGAAAGCTAGCAACCTTACTAAAAGCATGATGAGTAGTTAACCAATCGATTCCAAAAATCACATCAAAGACAAGTATTTTCAAAGAGATAAGATCGACAGGTAACGTGAAAGTGTTGATTTGAACAAGATTTATAAATAGTGGAGGTAACGAAGGTTTCTCCCAACTGAGTTTAAATAGATATATCAAAGTCTAACTTCTCCGGAGTTAACTTCAAACATTGAACACAACTAGGTGAAATAAAAGAGTGAGTAGAACCCAGATTCTAACACGGTATAGACTTCGCAAGAGTTTATGACTAACATACCCGTGATAATTTTATTCGGGTTCCTCGTCACGAAAAAAAAAATGCTCTCTCTTAAACTACGGCTTTGGCTTATGCATGACATCTTTTGGCATCACTATCCCAAATGGACTTGACTTTACTATATCGACAAAATTGAGCTAGGTGACCTTCTTCTTCCGAAATTAAAACACGCTTTGGATTCTTTGCGTCTGCAGTTTGGACGGATGTGTCCCTCCCGTCAAGCATTTGAAACATCGGACCGGTGGTCGTTCTTAACTCCTTTTGAAGCGGGTCTTTGGTGTTCTTGTCTTTCCATCATTATTGAACCTTCTCTTCTTAAAATTTCCACTTCTATTATCTTGGCCATGATTACCAATCAAGTGTTTACCATTCATGGCATGATAATTTCCCCACGATGGTTATCATTGTTCACGATGGCCACACCACCGAATACGATTATTATCGTGTTGTTGGTCGTTGCCTTTTGGTTGTTCTCCGACTCATTATCGCGCTCCAATAAGCGAATTCATAACATCCGAATCAAACACGCTTTATTAAGATATTAACGTATCTCGGGTTTCAAACCTTTATTATTCTCTCCGATTATCAACCAAATGAGACGTGGTAATTTGATAAATTGGCTTTAGTTATTGTTTTGTCCAACTTGATAAACTCCACCTCCTTCGTGTGACGAATACTTTCGAAAAGTACTTATCATTGACAAAAGACATCTTGACAAGTGGTTATTAAAAAATATTTATAAATAAAAATCGAATTTCCTCTAATTATTATTCTTGATTAATAAAGTGGTAATTTGATATAATGCTTTAGTTATGGGTGAAATGTGCAATTTTTGCAAAATAAACAAGTTTATTAAAATATTTATTTTTGTCGGAATATTAAATTGCGGAATATTCTTGATGTCGGGAATATTTAATGGGCCCAATTGTGGGCCCCATAACAAAATAAGCGTGGGATGAAGAAAATGACAAGTTTGAGCTTTTATAAATAACAGGCGTAGTTATTCACAGATTAACAACTTTGTTGGATTACACGGTGGTTAAAATATAATGTCTGGCGTGGGTTGTACGATGACACCGGGTATTGCAGATATTGTTGAATTATTGATTCTTACGTAAGAAGGCCTTTACTCAATAATTATTACGATGAATTCTTTATTCAATATTATATTGATTCAATAATTCTTTGCGTTGATATTTGGTATCACTTTGTTGTTTCAATAATTGTCATTACACAAGATATTTTCCATTATCAAATCAATAATTCATATTATTTTAATAATATTATCGAGATAACATTATTGGCAATGTCTAGAAAGTTACATCTAATGAGAGGTTTGGTCACTAATTACTTGCAGGTAAGGAGAAATCCTTATTGGAAAGCCCCTCTTTCACAGGCGCACAGTTGTTAGTAATGTGATTACATAATATTATTTGTGAATAATTAATTATTGATTTATATGATATTGATTTTATGTGGATATAGATGGAGAAAATTTTTAATGTGACAATTGTTGAAAATTAATATTTTATCTTTTTACGATAAAATAATTCATTTAAATATATTATTTTAATAATATATTAACGGTGATATTTTTACAATGAATGTGGGATATATGAGTATATGAGGAGGAAGAGTATTTTTGTGGCATTAAATGTTTAACATATGTTTTGTGTGTGGTGGACACAATTCTTGACCAAAAAATTGATTATAGGCGTAAAATCGCTCATTTATGGATTTGGATAATTTTACATTTGGAATTTGGAAAAACTTCCTTACGCAAAGTTGTAGAAAATTGAATTTCCTATAAAAAGTTTGAGATTCAATTTTTTGATAAAAAGGCTATTTATCATGAATTATTGAAGTTAGGAGTTAAAATAATTGATTTTGGAAGTTTTAATTATTTTATATAAGAAAAACGTTTTTGTGGTTGTTGGCACATGGGTGGTGATGTTTTTTGACCAAAGAAGGCATGCTAGAGTTTTCAAAACATGTGGGTAGGAATTTTGAATAAATAATAATATATTTTATTAATTTAGTCTCCTTTTGGCGTTAAACATTTTCCTATAAATAGAGGGCTAAGTTATAATTGAAAATCACACGAAACTAAAGTTTTCTCTCTTTCTCTCTCTATATTATCGGCGTATTCTTGTGAGTATACTTTGAGTGTTCTTTATCTGGTCTGCGAGTTTACATCGACTATATCTGAAAATTCGATCGGAAATACGGTTATTTTGAGGTAAGGATGTTATTTCTTTCATGAAATGATATTATTTTCTTCAATATCATTATGCCAAAATCTTTGTTGAACTTTTTATCAAATTTGGAACTTTTTCATGTCTAGGGTTACTATTCATGAGTTACTATTCACGAAGTTACTATTCATGAGTTCTTATTCATGAGTTCTTATTCACGAGTTCTTATTCACGAAGCGTGAAGATGTTTTTGTGAAATTTCTATCTTTTTGTGTCGGGTTCTATTCACGTTCACGTATCACGACTATTCACGAATCTGACACTAAAAAAAATGAAATTTTTTTTTTTGTCCAAGATGTCTATTTTTGCTTTCTTATCTTTGATTGTATCCATGTTTTGATCGTTATTTTTGAGTTACGCTTCAAAATTGTTTATTATGAAGTATTATCGATCTTGGATAAAGCTGTTATACGAATCCTAATATTTGTCCTTCTATCTCCTTTGGATTAGTTCTTAAAAATATTTTCATCATCCTCGGTCCTTAATGGTGATACTTGATGAATATCTTTGGCACATGTAGTGCAGCAGATGAGCGATTAAGCGATGAATATCTTTGGCTGTGGTGCAAAGATGAAGCAGGTGTTGAGATGAACATGACCAATTTGGTGATTTAAATGAATATCTTTGGCACATAGTGCAAAGATGAATATTGATTGTTATTCTGAGGATAAAATATTGATGATGGACTTTTAAACCTTAGAAGGCGGTAGAATTCTTTCTCTACGTGACTCTTACAATGGATTCTTTATTTCATTTGCATTTGTTGATCTAAAACTTGTTGTCTATTGTATTCTATTAGATTTTCCCTGTTGAAGACTAACGATAATTTGTTGTATATTATCTTAGTCATAATATTCTTCTTTTGGCTAGTTGAGCTCACCCTTTTCCTTGTTGTTCCATTTTCTTCTCGGGAGGTGAGAACATGGCGAGGATCGAGTCGGGGTATGGAATGAAGGTTCTAGAGAGTTGTTTAGTAGTCCTCACCATTTTTGTAAAATAATGTATCAATAATTATGATGGGGATTTATTTGCGTATGGATATTGTCTAGGCGGCAATATACGTATTTAAACTCACGGTATGTATTGTAAATTTTTCACACGACATTTGTATTATTGAAGTTGTAGTTATTTACTACCATGTATTTGGCGACTCGAGAATGGGTTGGGTGGAATGGACCTATTTTGGGGCGTCGCGGTTGGTATCGAGCTTAGGGATATGATCTCTGGCGGAGATCGGGGAATAGAACTAGGAGGGAGGCAGAGTAAATCCTTCGCTAGTGTGTCTACCTAAGCTTATTTGTTGGTCGGTCATAATATAGGGATATTATGTGACATGTTAATTTGTTTAATTAACCCTTGTTTTATGGCGATATTTAAGAATGGGCTGCGAGAACATTAACAATGGAGTTTATAAGGCTATGGAACAACCTTTAGTACTCATGTGAGGGAGAGCGTGCAGCGGAAGACAATATTCCTCCTGTAAACAACACTTCTAGAGCAAGCGATGAATGATGGAATGTTTAGGAGCTTTTTGCGGTTCATGCAAAATCGAGACGAGGGAGACTCGTGTACAAAATACGGGTGGAAATGATGGCAACGCCTTTGTGATCACATCACAACAGCGATTCAAGGAGTTGGGACCACCAGATTTCCATGGAAGCCGGATCCGTCAAAGAAGAAACGTGGGTCAAGCAAATTACCAAGATATTCGATGTCTTGGGGTGCGGAGGAGAACGAAAGGTTCCATTCGCCACCTTTATGTTTAAGTGGTGAAGCGATTCTTGGTGGGAATTTGTGAAGCGTACCCGACGGATGCACTTAACAACATGTCTTGGGAAAGATTTGAAGCTGTTCAATGAGAAGTACTTTCCGAAAAGTATTAAATCATATGAAGGAGGTAGAGTTTATTAGACTCGAGCGAACAACATGGCGGTGTCTCGATGCGAGGCAAAGTTCGCGAGAGTTATCGAGTTTGCACCTCATTTGGTGGAGAATGAGGAGCGAATGATGGCGTATGTTTCTAAGAGGTCTAAAACCCGAGATTCATCAATACCTTATCTCTCATAAGTTTTCTCTGTATTCGGATGTTGTCAGCAGGGCTCAATTATTAGGCGAGATAGTGAGTATACTCAACCGAGGGACCCAACCGGGTAGTCATCGAGCGATGATAACCGTGAGGAGGAGGAGAATATATGGACAAAGCGGTAACCACTCGGGTGGTAATCGTGGACATGATAATAGGAAAGGTGACTCAAGTGGAAATTTCGAAAGAGAAGATTCAAAATGATGACGGGAAGACATCAACAATGACACCGGCCACCACAAACAAATGCTAGGGGGAGAAACGACCACCGGTTAGATGTTACAAATGCGGGAAGAGGGACATATCATTCAAAGCCCCCTGACAATTCAGGTATGCTATAATTGTGGAAAGGAAGGACATATCGCTTTGAGATTATACGGTGGCGAAACCTAGTTCAGTGGGAATGGTGACTCAAAAGGATGTCCCGAAAAAAAGTCAAAGTCAACGGTTCTGGAAGCGTTTGTCGTGGCCGGTCAAAATCGAGGAACCCGAATGAAGTTTAGCACGGTTAGTTAATTATAAATTCTTGCAAAGTTTATACCTTACTGAATCTGGGTTCTACCCATTCTTTTATCTCTCTTGCTTGCACTCAACGTTTGAACTTGACTACGGAGAAATTAGACTTTGACTTTATTTATGGAGACTCAGTTAGGAAAAACTTTCATTACATCCGTTGTTTGGAAATCTTGCTTGATTTAGGTTGGCACTATCACATTACCATTGATCTTATCTCTTTAAAGATACTTGCTTTTGATGTGATTTTAGGGATTGATTGGTTAACTACTCATCATGCCAAATTGATTGCTTTTCGTAAGGTTGTTAGTTTTCATATTCCTAAGTAACTTTTGTTATTGAATTCAAGCAATCAAACCATTGAAGTCAAACATTTTTCATATCAAACCACAAAGCTATTTGTTTATTGAAAAAGCGGATGTCAAGCTTTCTTAGCCATGTTATGGACTTGAACAATAATCGTCGATTTGAATGATATTTTTTTGTTGTTAGTGAATTTCCTGACGTATTTCCTGAGGAATTTCTTGGCTTACTCCCAAAGCCTGATATTAAATTTTGTATCGACTTTGAATCCGGTACAAAACCCATTTCTAAAATCTCATATCGAATGGCTCTATTGAATTTGAGAGTTAAAAACCCAAGTACAAGAGTTAGTACAGAGCCTTTATATGGTGACTTCATTTGTGGAATACACCGCGGACTCTCTCGTAGGGGGCGCCATATTAGTGCGATAGTAAAGCGATAGGTGTCATTGTGACGTCTTATCCAAGATTGGGATATGAGTCACGATTGAGAGCAACCTAAGTCGATGTCGAAATCGTAGCTTTACAGGCTTAGTTGGTTATTATCGGAGATTAGTGGAAAGATTTTCTCAAATCGCTAGTCCATTAACTAACGGTGACTCGTAGAGATACAAAATTGAATGGAGCCGCGGAATGTGGGAAGAGCTTGAAGAACTTAAGAAGAGACTCATTTCGGCACATGTTACGACCATACCATCACGGAAAAGCGAGCGTGGTAGGCGGCGTGTTGAGTAAAAGATGCATATCTGATCTGAGTGCGATATTGTCAAAGACTCATCTCGTATAACTTACAAATGATGAAGATAGAGTTAAAGACTCTAAGTACCCACGTGATGATATCTGAGTATAATCGACTTTTATCGATAAAGTTAAAATCGCTCATTTACACACACCGGGTGATGAATATGAAGAAGAAGAGGTGCGAAGTTGTTATTCCAAAAGCGAGAATTGGCGATGTGAGGAAAGCTCAAACCTTGATTTATTAGTTTATTTGAAATCCTCGATCGAGTAGGAGCGTGGCTATAGACTCGTTTTACTTGAAGTATGGCGGCGTGTTCATAACGTTTTTCACGTATCGATGTTACGTAAATATGTGGGCGACCGAACCACATTATTGAGTTAGAACCGAGACGAGATAGCGAAGACTTAACATACGAGGAGGTACTGTCAAGATTTTGGATAGGAAGAAGCATGTCTTTCGTCTGAAGGTCATACCACAAGTTAAAGTTTTGTGGAGAAACAATCTTATTGAGGAAATGACACGGAGTTGGAAAGCGGAAATGAAAGCGAGGTATCTTCATCTTTTCGATACACAAATGCGTCGTCAATTTCGAGGACGAAATTTCATAAGGAGGGAGGTTGTAAGACCCCAAATTTTTATAAATAAAATCAAATTTCCTCTAATTATTATTCTTGATTAATAAAGGTGGTAATTTGATATAATGCTTTAGTTATGGGTGAAATGTGCAATTTTGCAAAATAAACAAGTGGTTATTAAAATATTTATTTTTGTCGGGGAATATTAGTTTGGTGGTGGAATATTCTTTTTGTTCGGGAATATTAAATGCAATGGTAGCGATCAATTAATGGGCCCCATAACAAAATAAGCGTCGGATGAAGAAAATGACAAGTTTGAGCTTTTATAAATAGCAGTAGTAGTTATTCACAGTTAACAACTTTGTTGGATTACACGGTGGTTAAAATACGATGTCTGGCGTGGTTGTGCGATAGCACTTGCGGTATTGCCGCAGTATTGTTGAATTATTGATTCTTACGTGAAGAAGCTACTACTCAATAATTATTACGATGAATTCTTTATTCATATTATATATTGATTCAATAATTCTTTGCGTTGATATTTGGTATCACCTTTGTTGTTTGAATAATTGTCATTACGGTATTTTCCATTATCAAATCAATAATTCATATTATTTGAATAATATTATCGAGATAACATTATTGGCAATGTCTAGAAAGTTACATCTAAGGAGAGGTTTGGTCACTAATTGCGGCGCCAAGATGAGGAGAAATCCTTATTGGAAAGCCCCTCTTTCTGAGGAGCTGCACGGTTGTTAGTAATGTGATTCTATAATATTATTTGTGAATAATTAATTATTGATTTATATGATATTGATTTTATGTGGATATAGATGGAGAAAATTTTTAATGTGACAATTGTTGAAAATTAATATTTTATCTTTTTACGATAAAATAATTCATTTAAATATATTATTTTAATAATATATTAACGGTGATATTTTACAATGAATGTGGGATATATGAGTATATGAGGAGGAAGAAGAGTATTTTGTGGCATTAAATGTTTAACATATGTATTGTGTGTCGGTGGACACAATTCTTGACCGAAAATTGATTATAGGCGTAAAATCGCTCATTTATGGATTTGGATAATTTACATTTGGAATTTGGAAAAACTTCCTTACTGCAAAGTTGTAGAAATTGAATTTCCTATAAAAAGTTTTGAGATTCAAATTTTTACGATAAAAGGGCTATTTATCATGAATTATTGAAGTTAGGAGTTAAAATAATTGATTTTGGAAGTTTTAATTATTTTATATAAGAAAAACGTTTTTGTGGTTGTTGGCACATGGGTGGCTGATGTTTTTGACCAAAGAAGGCATGCTAGAGTTTTCAAAACATGTGGGTAGGAATTTTGAATAAATAATAATATATTTTATTAATTTAGTCTCCTTTTGGCGTTCTAACATTTTCCTATAAATAGAGGCTAAGTTATAATTGAAAATCACACGAAACTAAGTTTTCTCTTTCTCTCTCTATATTATCGGCGTATTCTTGTGAGTATACTTTGAGTGTTCTTTATCTGGTCTGAGTTTACATCGACCTTATCTAGAAATTGATCGAAAATACGGTTTTATTTTGAGGTAAGGATGTTATTTCTTTTCATGAAATGATATTATTTTCTTCAATATCATTATGCCAAAATCTTTGTTGAACTTTTATCAAATTTGGAACTTTTTCATGTCGGGGTTACTATTCATGAGTTCTTATTCACGAGTTCTTATTCATGAGTTCTTATTCACGAGTTCTTATTCACGATTCTTATTCACGAATTCACGAAGTGAAGATGTTTTTGTGAAATTTATATCTTTTTGTGTCGGGGTTCTTATTCACGTATCGACACTATTCACAAATCTGACCTTATTCACGAATCTGGCCTTATTCAAAAAATGAAAATTTTTCTTTTTTGTCCAAGATGTCTATTTTGGCTACTATCTTTGATTGTATCCATGTTTTGATCGTTATTTTTGAGTTACGCTTCAAAATTGTTTATTATGAAGTATTATCGATCTTGGATAAACTGTTGTACGAATCCCTAATATTTGTCCTTCTATCTCACCTTTGGATTAGTTCTTAAAAATATTTTCATCATCCTCGGTCCTTAATGGTGATACTTGATGAATATCTTTGGCTGTAGTGCAAAGATGAGCGATTAAGCGATGAATATCTTTGGCACATGGTGTGCAAAGATGAAGAGGTGTTGAGATGAACATGACCAATTGGTGATTTAAATGAATATCTTTGGCACATAGTGCAAAGATGAATATTGATTATATTGATTATTATTCTGGGGATAAAATATTGATGATGGACTTTTAAACCTTAGAAGGCGGTAGAATTCTTTCTCTACGTGACTCTTACAATGGATTGATGTTTCATTGCATTTGTTGATCTAAAACTTGTTGTCTATTGTATTACATTAGATTTTTCCTGTTGAAGACTAACGATAATTTGTTGTATATTATCTTAGTCATAATATTCTTTCTTTGGGCTAGTTGAGCTCACCCTTTTCCTTGTTGTTCCATTTTCTTCTCGGGAGGTGAGAACATAGCGAGGATCGAGTCGGGGTATGGAATGAAGGTTACTAGAGAGAGTTGTTTAGTAGTCCTCACCATTTTTGTAAAATAATGTATCAATAATTATGATGGGGATTTATTTGCGTGTGGATATTGTCTAGACGGCAATATCTGTATTTAAACTCACAATATGTATTGTCGTATTTCACACGACATTTGTATTATTGAAGTTGTAGTTATTTACGTACCATGTATTTGGCGACTTATATTTATTGTCACACTAATTAATGTAATAGTGAGGACTACTAATGCTATATCATCTGACCGGCAATCCGCTCCTCAGACTAAGTCCCACCTATATTCTCATTTCTGAAGAGAACAATGAAGGAAAGGGTGAGCTCAACCAACTTTAGTAAGAAATATTATGACTAAGATAATGCGAGAATAAATTTATCATCCGTCTTCAACAATGTTAAACCGATAAAATACAATAGACATCAAGTTTAATCTGCGGTGAACAAGCAACCCATTAAAAGAGTCAAGTGGAGAATAAAATCTACTATCTTTTATGATTTAAAAAGTTTTTCATCACTTTTATCATTTGAGACTCGACAATAAATAATCCACATCATCAAATCATCCCTGCACTACATGCCAAGGATATTCTTTAGTATCACGACCACGAATTATCCATGCACTACAGGCCAAAGATAATCGTGTTTGCATCAACGGTCCTGATCATGCCATAAAACAATTCATCTTTGCACCCTTGGCCGAAGAGAATCCATAGCCATAATCATACCAAAAACTGTCCATCTATACATTACGGGCCAATGAGGACTTTTTCCAAATCATTTATAACATTACGGTCATGATTATACCGAATAATCCCTGGTCATAATCATACCAAGTCCATCTATGCACTATAGGCCACAGATGACTTTCAACAAAATATAAACATGAGGATGATGACAATGATATAAGAATTCAATAAAACAAGTTCAAGAATTAAATTATCCAGGAACTAATAACGTCCAAATTGTCAACATGATACTTCTTTGTAGAGTAAAATTCAAGAATGTTCAGAAGAATATTTTCATGAAAAGATACTGGATGAAGCGCAAATATCAAGGATATTCCACTAATTTCATGGAGTATAGAAGTTAAAACTTTAACCAACTGAGTATAATAAAGAATGGAATAACAAAAGAAATCACCATGCATGCGATACTTCTCATAGACAAGTTATTCCAACAGAATAATAAATAATGGAACCAGGTCAGGCGTAATACGCACCGACAGGATATTCCAACAGAATAATAAAGAATGGAATAACAATAGAAATCACCATGCATGCGGTGCGTCAGATATGCGGTGTTATTCCAACGAGAATAATAAATAACGGAACCGTGTCAAAAGCGAAATTACGCATGCGAAGCGGATGTTCCAACGAGAATAATAAATAACGGAACCAGTCCCGGCGTAAAAACGCATGCATGAACGAGGATATTCCAATGAATAATAAAGAATGGAATAACAACGAAATCACCATGCATGCGAGACGTCAGATGATGAGTTATTCCAACGAGAATAATAAAGATGGAACCAGTCCGGTGTAAAACGCATGCATGTGAGGATATTCCAATGTAATAATAAAGAATGAAATAACGTAAGAATTTCACCAAGTATAGGATAGCTACAGCGTGTCTGAGTTATTCAACGAAATAATAAAGAATGGAATAACGAAGTTCTCTTCATGAATACAAAGAAATAATACCCTTTACGATACAACAAATAATATCCCTTACCTTTGAAAGAAGAGTACTCATTTGGTAGAGGCGAGGATATACTCGAAGAAAACTTGCACTACTGCTCAAGCTTTCTTAAACTCCAAAGAAATACGCTCAAGATTATAGAAGAAGAATTCTCTCTATAGTTTCTCTCTCTAGAGTTTTAGTGAATTCGTAAGAAATAATGAAGGAATGAGCTTCTATTTATAGAAGAATGGATGAATAAGAACCAATCCATGAAATATTCCGGATCGATTTACTTTAAACAGACGGTCCGTATTGGTTTACAATAAAATATAATATATTCTATTTATAATCTAATAAAATGAATAACTTTTAAAAAGATTTTACTATCTGCAAACAATATACGAGGCACTATGCAAACACTATGCATAATAAAATATAATATAATATAATTATTGTCTAATAAAATAGATAACTTTATAAAAGTATTCTATTTTATATAAAAAGATTTTACTATTAGCCTAATAAAACGTAATAACTTTATAAAAGTATTACATTTTTATATAAAAAGTTTTTCGCTTTTATTACATTAATAATACTAATAAAACAAAACTTATATATAATATATATATATATATATATATATATATATATACAATCAACAATAATTAAATCAAATAACGTGAGATACTTGTAAAGAACTACTTTGTAGCAATAATTGAACAAAACAGTGACTTCTCATATAAGCATCAATAATCAATCTGGTATGCTACTATACAACCACGCCAGACATCTTCTTACTTTTACTACTGAGAAGTAGTTCAACAAGATTAATCGGTAAAACTTCCTATGTTATTTTTTTATAAAAATATTTTTGTCGTTTTCTCAATCCGACAATAATTCTATTGTTGGGTCCACCAATGATTGTGCCGTCGTACGAATATTTCCCGACACAAAGAATATTCCCCGACCAATCGAATATAAAATAACAACTTGCATACTTTGTAAAATTTATAAATATTACCCACAACTATAACATTATATTAAATCCACACCATAATATTAAAAAAAAAAATCAAGAAATTTAAATCTTTATTCGTAAAATTTGAGATTTTATAGTTAATATTTTATGTTTATGGTCCATTAGAGCATTGACAAAATCAAATAGGTCTAGGGGGTCATATGACCTCCAGGTCACCCTGTAATATTTGGGGGTTATTTGTTTTTCTTTCCCTTTCTTTTTTTATGTATTTTCTTTTCTCTTTTGCTTTTTTTCTTGATTTTACTTTTATCATTAAAGTGGAGCAAAAAAAAGTGATAACAATTCTCTCTGTAAACTAATTAAAAATAAAAAGCTAAAGAAATAAAATATTTTTTTTTAGATCCCACTATAGTGTCCATGAGTGCACCATAGTTCTATCCTTTCAAGATTATTAGTTCTTTTTTTGTTGTTGCTGGAATTCCATCTTTGAAGCTAATTAATATCATGAACCACAATATAAGGTTTTGAATATATAATATTATAATTTATAATTTATCTATAAAAGTAGCTAATCAGTTGACTAAAAGCTTCAAATTCTGATAATAGTCTCATAGTTTGGGGGAAATTATTATATATATATATGGGGAATATGGAGGTGCACAGCCGTGTAACTTTTAAAATTACACAGTCTACGATCGTAGAGTGATTTCACTCTACGATCGTAGTCACTCCACGATTTGTGAATTCACTCTACTATTGTGAACTACTCTACGATAGTAGAGTGAATTCACTCTACTATCTGTGGACTACTCTACGATCGTAGAGTGAAATCACTCTACGATCGTAGACCGTGTAACTTTAAAAGTTACACGGCTGTGTATCTCCATTTTTACCTATATATATAAGGGGTTCCATCCACAACAATCGGTTCCTGTGGAGTAACCCATTTTTTGGCCGGTTGAATTTTATTTTTTTTGCTCCAGCCGAAAATCGTAAAGCAATTAGATTCACAACTCAAAGGTTGACAAGGGTTGGAATAGGATGTTGTGAAATACTATAATTGGGCAAAATGAATTTGAAAGAAGCACTCCAAGCGTCAATAAATAATTTTTTTTATTAATGTATTTTGACTCCCCTCTAAAAATGTTTTGGTTCCGCAACTGCATTAAAGTATATATGTTCTCAAATTTTTTTTCTTATGTTCTGATGTGGGATCTTACTATCACGCGACACCACAATAATCTTCCCCTTAACGTGTGATCTCTCTATCCACATCGACATCAATCTCCTCCCTGAACTTTAACCATACTCTTTTGAGCATTAGCTTATCACCTTCTTCTAGTTGACGAGTCACCCTCTTCATCTATCTCTTGTTTGATCTACCAAGAACATCTACTAAACTCATCAAGTCTTCTCTATCTGACAAATTTATCTCTCAATATCTCTTATTTGATCCACCAAAAATCTTTATCAGAAGAGTTTACAACTTGTTGAAAGAGAAGTACTTCACTCAACATCTATAACTCATGATTGAGCCTAACCCATTATATCTTCCAACTGAAGAGGCCAATCTGCGAAAATAGTCTACTTCATCAATGAATTATTTTTATTCATCATGCACAGTCCATACCATAGTTATAAATACCGTACCGACATGCGTACCGTTTTTCTTGTTTAAGTACATACAAGTACCGTACATACCGATACCAATGTACCGTCTCGAATTTATGTATATATAATCACACATTTATGTGTGTGATATTCATAACTCATAAATAACATCATAAAACCCATCACTAGCTTCAACCTTTAAACTAACAAATAAGCAATCACTATTAATTAATAACCTGTTAAAGTTTAATGAACACAACATTAAATAAACTAAGAAAGGTTTTTGTTTTGTTTTTTATTTAATTTCACTGCAGTCCTTTTATGTGGATGGGTTTCAAATCTACGCAGTGGTTGCCATTCCTTTGTTAAGAAATGTGGGCGGAGATGACAATTTGTTTCTTAAAGTTATATTTCCTCAGTCCCATACAAAGGAATCCCTTTAATTTGAAAAGTTTACAAATTTTAAAAGATATATTTGTTTCATATATAGCCCTAAATTATGGATTTTTTTTTATTTTTGCTAAATAATTATTAAATGTCTAGTTTAGGAGTAATGACAAAATAATAAAATTATGATTATAAACTCGAGTATATTAATCGTCTCATTTTATACCATTGTCAAAGAAGTTAAAAAAAGAATTGGAAGAGTACTTTTGTTATATTTTGCCACAAAATATTGCAATTTTGTTGTGATATATCAGAATTAAGGCACACTATATATGTAAATAAATGCAGATCCATGGATAACTTAATTATGGGTTTATATACCCACAACAAAAGTTGCAACTTTTTTTTTGTAGATAGAATATATATTTTTTTCCTTTTTCAAAAAAAAAGTAGGGGAAATAATGCCCTTTTTTTTCTTGTGAGATATGGAGTATTTCTTCTTAATTCTTTTTTTCTAGAAGGAAGAATCATCGATCTATTATAAGAATTAAGACGGAGGAGTTAAGTGAATGAAGATGCATGGATTTGAACTTGTGATAGTGCACATGCATGCATGCACGGTGCACCCTCATGTATTCCTTTTCCAGATTTACACAAAAATAAATATTTACAGACCCTCCTTGGTCTTTGCATGTTGTTGAAAGGGAGCTTGCAGGACAGATCAAGGAACTATATTAGGTATATTTAATAAAATTAATTAAAGAGTTAAATTGTAGCAATATATAAAACACTAGTGCTAGCAAAGGTAAATTAATATAATATTAATTACTGATATATATAGATTGAAAACGAAACGTAGATATTAATAACATCTTTATATATAGTGGAGTTCCAACTTAATAATTTCTCGATCTTGATTTTAATTGAACCAGAGGTTTAATATAATTGAGGTACGTACTTAAAATTCCCTATGGAACTATCTTCAGTCACCTTCCATATTTGATTATAGAAACACTTTGAAATTAAGGCGGCCGGTTCAAAACCTTCTTGCACCACCAAGGGCGGCCGGAACCACTCGAAAGTACCCCAGCCCGCAAAACGTCGATCAGCAACGTCATAAAGAGTAGCTGATATATATACATGTGTGTGTGTGTGTGTGTGTGTGTGTGTTTTAGCGAATTAAAGTGGACTCGAGGTAAACGAAGAACAAGAGAAGTAATGCTGGAAGGAAGAACAATATTAGCGACAAGTCTAGCTCTAACATGGCTACCTGCCTCTCCAGATCTATAATCTTTATTCTTAGCTATATATGTTTTTTGTGGATATATAAGGCTCACAAATTAATAATTTTGAGGGGGTATATATATAGTATCCATTCATTCATGGTAAACTGTTAACTTATACCGGTATATATACATACATTCTGTACCTAAAATTAATAGCTCTTAACTATATTAATTAAAAACAATGGAGTACTATCTTTATTCTATGAACATGAATTAATAAGAAAGTCATTTAATATTATTATTTAATAATTAAAATTTATATAAAATTTCATCACTACCTCTTTTATGGGAAGTTAAAATTATTAATATAAGGGAGATTTTTTTAATTAAGACAATGAAAAAATTATGGGTAATATAAAAAAATAAATAATTTATTTTTAAAAAAATTATAAACCATAAATAAATTATAATAAATTAATTTTTTCTTCTAAAAATTCGAGGTAGTAACAATATACTACTACTACCATTCAATAACAATATGTTATAACTATATTAATTTATTATAATGAAAGAGTTTGAATTATATCAACACGTGATGTGTTTGACTAATTATATAGTTTTTATCATAATAAATGATGAATATATATACTATTTGTACGTTGATGTAGTTCAATTATTTATTTATTTATTAAATTATTTAATAAATACTTCTTCTATAAAAGATGACTTAACTACTAAAAAAATTATTTATTTGACAACTAAAATATACTCCATTGACAACTACTATTGATTCTTAAAGTAAAATCTCAAGTAAGCACAGCACCCGTGATTTGAATTTGAAATAACTTTGAAATAATAATTTAAATTTTTTTCACCGTAAACATTTAACAATTGGATAAATAAAAGGATCCTTAACACTAATATACAACAATTAAAAAATAATTATAAAAATAAAACACACACAATATAATTACAAAAATAAAACAACACAATAATATAGTTGCTAAAATCACGTATACGTTAGTTACCGACTGTCCTATCTAACACTAACCGCTCTTAAATTCAAGCAACTGAAAACAACAGGCAACTTTGATATTGGAGAAATCCAAATCTTCTGTCGACGTTTGCCTTTCCACACACCTTTGAGATCGCGACAAACCTCTGAGATCGGAGAAGACGAAATAGCATACAAAATCATCAGCAACTTCAAGTTCAGTAACCAAAAACAATCGTACTACAGAGATTGTTGAATACAATATCACAGCGAACTTCGATACAAATCTGAACAACGAGGTATGTGAGTTTAAAGTTCATATGCATATAGTTACCTATGGTTACTACCGAATTCATATATTGATTACCTTTCTTAAGTTTTTCATACTTAAAATGGTTACTACAAATTACTATAGCGTTTGGTTGATTCATTGATATGTTTTAGATTATGGTTACTAAATAGATATAAATTGTTTACTGCTTATTGTGTATTTGTTTGCTAAATAATGTTTATTTGATTAATTTATAATTTTTAAACGAGTTCTACTTATTTTTTTATATTAATTGTTACTCATCAAATACATTGTTCTTTGTCTCTACTTCGTTGGTTATTCTTGTTTCTTGTTGTCTTGGTTACTCTATAACATTATATTGTCCAATGCTGTCTTGGTTACTGTCTAATGATGTCTTGGTTACTGTATGACAATATGTTGGTTATTGTCTAATGTTGTCTTGGTTACTTTGTAACATTATAGTGTCTAATGTTTTCTTGGTTACTGTATGACAATATGTTGGTTACTGTTTAATGTTGTCTTGGTTACTTTGTAACATTATACTGTCTAATGCTTTATTGGTTACTGTGTAACAATATATTGGTTACTGATTCATGATGATTCGGTTACTGTGTAACTTTATAGTGGTTACTACATATTGCTGAGTCGGTTGCTATGTAAAATTATAATGGTTAGTGCATAATATTACTGAACAATACTAACTTGGTTAATGAAAAATGATGACTTGGTTACTGACTAATGTTGACTTGGATATTGTTTAACATTATATTGGTTACTGACTAATTCTGACTTGGTTACTATGTAAAATTATAATGGATACTCGATAGTGCTGACCTGGTTACTGTGTAAGATTGAGGTGTATCAGTTTACAAATTATATGTATATAGTTAGTTACATATGGTTACTACAAATTCCTATGGTTACATATGGTTACTGAACAATTATATGTATATAAGAACTTTATGTATGAACAATTATATGTATATGTTTCTTGACTAATCTTTGAGTTGGTTCTTTGTTTAACATTATATTGATTCTTGACTAATACTGATTTGGATACTATGTAAAATTATAATGGATACTCATTAGTGCTGAACTGGTTACTGCATTAATCTAATTATACTTATACTTATATTTTTATATTAATGGTTACTTGTTAACTACATTGGTTACATTCTTACAACAGTTAGCATTTAACTGCCCACAAACCCATTATACTGGTTGTTTTGGACTATAACAATTAAATGGAAGATGTTTTTATCCTATGGTTACTAAGTTAACATGTGTTGGTTACTGTCTACATTGGATTTTGTTACTGTATAATGTTGTTATGATTACTGTTCAATATTTGCTTATTTTATATTGGTTTGTTTTATTATGATGGAAACTAATTGGCTACATTGGTTACCTTTATACAACTGTTATAATTTAATTGCTAACAAATAACATTAAACTAATTGTTTCCATTGTAAAATAAATGTACAAATGTGTTTCATTTTCTTGTTACTAATATTATATAGTTTGGTTACTGGTTAACATTGATTTGGTTACTTTACAAAACTTAATCTGTTTTCAGATAATGGAGATGATTCCTGTTGTACTTTATTTCAATGGTACATGGACTGATAGTAACCAATACACCAAATTTGAAGTTACTGGCATACTAGTTCCATCAACTTGTTCGTTCAGAGAAATGCAAAATATGATATGCATTGCATTACGGCTAGACATAAACAAAACAACAGTGTCGCTCAAATTTCATATTAGAAGCGACATTCCACCGATTTGTATATCAGATGAAGCAACCTTAAGATTCTTTATTGAAGTCAGTAGAAAATCTGATGAACAAGGTAAATTTCCACTGATTATAGATATTGAAAAAAGAAGCGGACGCACAACAATCTTGCATAACTTGACAAATGTAGAAGAATCTGTTATTCACGATGTAACGCCAATCAGATCAACACAAGGGAATTAAGCACTAGTTCTACTAGCAACACAAGATTGCCAAATTGGAACGCAATATGTTGATCAGCTTGCAATGGAAATTATTGAACAACAACGAGACAAACAACATAACAAATCATACACAGAAGAACGATATGATGATGTAATAACAGATCCGAATGAACATGAAGTAAAATTACATCAAACCTACAAAGACAAAAAAATCCTATCACAATCAATGAGGCTGCATTCAATCAAGAGAAACAGACAACACAAAGTTCAACGAACAAGTCATAGAGACTTTGTGCTAGTGTGCGTAGATGATGAAAATTGCAAATAGAAGATGAGAGCATCAAGTATTCGAAAAACCAGTCTGTTCAAGGTGAGGGAATTCAATGACATTCACACGTGTTCAGTCAACGTATTGCTGGGAGACCACAGACGGGCAAATAGTGAGTTGGTCAGCGAATGCATAATGCATAAATTAACAAATTTGAAGAAAATATACACACCAACCGATATTGTCGAGGACATGATGACAGAATATAATGTGTCTATCTCTTACCAAAAAGCATGAAGATCGAAGGAGAAAGCGTTGGAAAAGGTAAGAGGAAATCCACACGACTATTCATTGATCCCATCATGGTTACACATGCTGAAGAAAACAAATCCAGGTAACACTTTAAAACATATTATTAGTTTTTATAATTAGTTTGTTACTAAAGTCAACTGATTTGGTTACTATAATATGCATTGGTTACCTTCCTCATATTTATAATTTTTAAATGAGTTCTATTAATTTTTTTATATTAATAGTTACTCATCAAATACATTGGTTACCTTCCTGCAACTGTTGGTTACTGTATAACATTATATTGACTAATGATCTCTTGGTTACTGTCTAATGCTGTCTTGGTTACTGTCTAACAATATGTTGTTTACTGTATAATGATGTCTTGGTTACTGAATAACATTATACTGTCTAATGCTGTCTTCGTTACTGTACGACAATATGTTGATTACTGTCTAATGTTGTCTTGGTTACTTTGTAACATTATACTGTCTAATGTTTTATTAGTTACTGCCTAATGCTGTCTTGGTTACTATGTAACAATATATTGGTTACTGATTGATGCTGATTCGGTTACTATGAAACATTATAATGGTTATTGAATATTGATGAGATGACGCTGTGTAAAATTATAATGGTTAGTGCATAATATTACTGAACAATACTAACTTGGTTATTGAAAAATGATGACTTGGTTATTTAACTGTGTAACAATAAAAATGATGACTTGGTTAGTGCATAGTATTACTTAACAATAATAAGCCATTGGAGCATCCATTCAAGCATGGAATCATTGATTTCCAATTATTGTAATCGATGGCACATTCATACAATCAACTTACGGGGGGACACTACTGATAGCAAACACACAAGATGCAAACTGAAACATTGTTCCGATTGCTTTTGCAATGGTTGACAGCGAAAATGAATTATCTTGGAGATGGTTTTTCATGAATTTAAGAATTGCTTGTGGAGTTAGGGAAGGCCAATGCATTGTTTCAGATAGACATGAAGCCATAATACAAGGACTAAATTATGTGTTTCCGGATGTCATGCATGGTTCCTACACATACACTACAACAAAAAGGCTTATCGGCGATCGATATCGGCTGATCGCGATATACGATCATGAGATGGATATCGGCCGACCGTGTCGGTCGGCGATACTAGTCGCAGATAATCTGGTCGCTGGAAGGACATCAGCGACCAACAATATCGACCGACTTATTAGCGACCGCAATCAGCGACCAATACCATCGCTATTCTGACTTATGCTGAGTCATTTGTCAGGCGTGATGTGGCACACGCGGCGCGTGACCGTAATAGCGAATAGCGCATGGGCGCTAGATTCAAAGGTGACGATCGATCGATATATGTGTTAACGATCATCGTCGCGATCGTTGATGGTTTTTTTTAAAAAAATTTCTTGCCTGTTTTATTGATTTCCCAAAAATAACTTGCTTTGTACCTGCTTTCAATCCCAACACAGCAATATATATATTTATATATATATATATACAAGCATCCATATTAACATCCATCTATGATATAACTATTATATAATAAACATTGATCATCCATGAATAAACATTCATCCAATACAATACAATTGTAAACATTCATCCAACATAATACAATTGATATCGTAAACATCCATATAAACCAATACAATTATCCAAATAATGAATCTAAAAGAGTACAAAGCTTTAAAAATCTAAAAAAACAAGTCTAGGCGCTCTTCACGGATCATCCAAATTAGGATCCTGTAATTAACAAAGTAATAAAACATATATGTTACATATAAGTAAGACAGTGACTCAGAGACTAAAAACATATAAGACAATGTAGCTAAATAATAAACGATATATATATATATACTGCTTCTCGCCTCGCTTCCCGCTTCTCATTGCACCATCGCCTCCGCTTAACTCATCGAGACTCGTAGACCGCAGATGCACTTGATATCTGAAAAAGATCACGATCCTAACAGATCGCTCTCACACACGATCAACAGAGAGTATAATAGGTTTGGATAACTCGATGATCAGAAAGCTGGGTGGCGAAATGCTGTACCATCGATGGTCGGGCGTCGTCTTTGTCCTTGGCCTTTGACATAATTTTTCTTCACGATGGATGCCCTCTTCCATAATTCTTGATCAATCGACGGACGCGGGGTGCCTTCAAGATAGCGCTCGTTCCTTATAAAACAACATGCAATCGTTCGGACATGCATCGATTTTTTGATATCCAAGACCCAACTTCATCACCATTTTTTACAATAGTAGTAGTTATCGGGCAATTTTTCACCGACATGCAACATACTCTTAATGGCCCTCAAGAGTGACTCAAAACACTCATGGCTCATGTTGTGATCAGCCTTGATGTTAAGTAATGTCGCCACTGCAGACAATGTAGTGTGCTTCGTGCAACCATGCCACAACGGTTCGCTACCCTCGTCTAACAACTTAAAGAATGCTTTGACATCAGAATTCATAGGTTACTCTCTGCCTTATTCCCAATCAAAATCCGGCCCTGCAATATCATGAACCATGTCATTCATACGATGGGTATTACTGCCTGGATTGTGTACTTGTGCGTTGCCACTATCTCTTCTCTGCCCATGTGCCCACCAACATTCTTCGTAATTGTTCATGAACCCAGAAACAAGTAAATGATAGTTTACTATATCTCTGTCCATATAATTTACATTCGTATACTTCAAACAAGGACATCTTATCTTGTTCTGACTATTAACACATTCCGGGTGACTATACACATAATCTATAAATACTTGGCAACCAGCTCTAAATTCTGTTGTAGCACCTATCTGGGCACTTGACTTTCGTCGTCTCATCCAACTACGATCTGAATAGAGGTCCATGATACCACGGTACCTATGTTGACATGAATTATTGTATTCCCTTGTTAGAGTTTTACAATTCAGCTCAATGTCATATATGTACATATATAACATGAATGTGTATCATATATATATGATTATTCGGGAATTGAACAAGGATACATGCCAAAACAGATTTACACAGCTTAAAGCCAATAGATTCCTACATATTTTAATTGACACCAACCTAAAGCCAATAGATTCCTAGGGGTAGAATATGAATCATTGCATCATGCATGGTCTGCATATGCATTGGGACAAGTCTAAATTACCCGACAAACGAAAAAATTTCGGCAGAGTCTCTCCTATAATATGGACTATCCACATGCACGAGGGCATGCATACTTGACCATTTTTAGGCATATAAGAGCAACAAGAATGTATAAGCAATTAACATAACATCACATCACATATACTCATTGCCTTTATATATTCCAGGGTCCATATCAAACATAACAAAAACTCTTCTACATAGGATGCAAGGTATTTTAAACATAACAGTCCCTAAGCCTTCAATTTTAAACATTATCACAAAATCTATTTGCTATATACTTTGTATTCATGTCTTAAAACTTAGGGATGCAAGGTTTTAAATTATCAGCGACCGGATAGGGCGGTCGCTGATATAATTTGTCAAAATCCTACTGCGATCGAGAAACTTCTGTTATCAAAAAAAAAATAAAAAAAAATAAAGATTGGTAATAATATAGCTAACTAACTTTAAGTTACTATATAATACTAGTAGGAGAATAAATTATTTTTTTTGTCATTTAAGTTTTAGTTATTGTGACATTTAGATCTCAGTTTGATTCTTATTTTGGATAAATTTATTTTTTATTTGAAACTTTGTTTCCTCTTTTTTATGTGAGGCTTGAGATTTGTTTGATTTTATTTGAAGCGTTTTTGGAAATTTATTTCTTATTCTAGCTGTGATCTTGATTTTATGTGATATTTGTTTGGAGTAATAAAATTTGATTGATATTTGATATTGTAATAGTAAATGAAATTATTGTATCTCAAAATTAATGTGAGTGCTTTCTAAAAAATAAAATAAGGCAGTGGCCTCAATAAGGCACCTATCTCAAAATTATGAAATCCTGGCTTTGAATCACATACATTTTATGCACTTAAATAAGGCAGTGGCCTCACAGTAAAACTATTAAGAACTATAACTGCAGTCATTTAAAAGATTCTCCAACTATGTTTAATTATCATTATTCCAGTCCCAAATACAGCAAAAAAACTAGATAAACAAAAGGGCAAAACTATATGTGGAACATAACTCAACAAAATATCACAGATAAAATTCATCAAACAGAATCCAAAGAAAACATCACAAAAGTACATTACAATTTTAAAATCAACCAAATATATATACTAGAACTAGTTCAACAATACCCACGCACAGTTGAGATGAAAATTTAAAATTTAACTAAATAATTTAGTATTTACCCTTTCTAGATTGAGATGAAAATTGAAAGCCCTTCTAGCAAAAAAATGCACGATGAGAGTGATATACTAACGCACTCAATCGATCGCGAGCACAGAGAGAGTGATATATTTCCCAGCCTTCTTCTCCTCTTCTCCTTCATTCCCTCCTTCTTTCTCCTTCGTTTATGTTCTATCCGATTTTGGTTCTACCGAGATTAAATAAAATCAATGACCAGAATCGCGATCATTGAATTTTAAACACGTGGCCTTATTAGCGACCGCATGCGTGTCATTTGTTAGAACTCGATCATTATTCTAACTTGCCGCTAATTTCAAGCCAAATTTTAGGAGGAAAAACGCGTTCTATCGATCGAAGTTTATATGCCTATTAGCGACCGCATGTGGTCGCTAATACTAATAGCGACTAAATTACATTGTCGTCGCTAATGTCGATCGCTGTTAATGTTATTAGCGACCGAAATATGCGGTCACAGATACATTCGGTCGCTGTTAGAGATTTTTCTTGTAGTGATACCATATACTGAAAAACATAAACAACAGATTCAAAAAGAGAGGAGAATAACTTAAACAGGCTTACAACGGGGTAAACGGGGCATGTAGAGCATACAATATTGAACAATTCAATAAATTCATGGCTGAACTTGATGCCATTGATCCTCGAATAAGGACATATTTGGAGGAAAAGGTCAAGTTGGAAAAGTGCACCAGGCTCCATGACACTGTAAGCAAATACTCAACATTGACTTCAAACACCGCCGAATCTATTAACAACGTAATCAAGATGATTAGGGATCTTCCAGTTGTATCAATGATTGAATGCTTACGTTGTCTGGTTCAAAGATGGTATTTCACAAACAAACAAGCAGCCCTATCAACATTCACAACACTTTCAACAACAGCTGAAGGAAGGTTGCAATCTAATATCATTAAATCAAAGAAACTTAAGGTAACTAATACAAATTATAAATTATTGCATCAAATTTTAAATTGTCTTTGTTACTGACTAATGCTGTCTTGATTACTGCATAATATTACTAATTAATGTTGAATTGTTTACTGTCTAATGCTGACTTGGTTACTGTGTTACACTATAATGGTTACTAACTTGTTTACTGACTAATGGTAACTTGGTTACTATGTAATATTATATTGGTTACTAACTAGTACGATTTTTTTTGTTACTGACTTGTTTACTGACTAATGGTAACTTGGTTACTATGTAATATTATATTGGTTACTAACTAATACTTAATTGCTTATTGCATAACATTATAATGGTTACTGAATACTGCTGAGTTGGTTACTGTGTATCATTGTACTGGTTACTTACTAATGTTGCCTTGGTTATTGCATAATATTACTAATTAATGTTGAATTGGTTACTAACTAATGCTGACTTATTTACTGTGCAACATTATAATGGTTACTGACTAATAATGACTTGTTTACTGACTAATGGTAACTTGGTTACTATGTAATATTATATTGGTTATTAACTAATAATTAATTGCTTACTGCATATCATTATAATGGTTACTGACTACTGCTGAGTTGGTTATTGTGTATCATTATACTGGCTACTAACTGATGCTTGTTTGGTTACTCTGTATAATTATAATGTTATTATGTTTTTGTAATTATAACATTGAGTTGTTTACTTTACTATATTTATTCTTTTTTCAAACAATGAAAACGATTCCAGTTGTACTTTATTCTAACAACACTTAATTTGTGATGTAGGTTGAGACATCAAACTTAGTAATTTTCACTGTTTACGATGTCGCAAACAATATATTGTGGACATCGACCAAAAGATGCACATGTAGTAAATTTCAGTGCCATGAGATGCCTTGTCCATACAAGACTACTTCTTTATTATGAATGAGTTTAAATTTGAGTCATTATGATTTTTGCTCAAAAAATACTATAAAACAACTTTGGTCAACACATATTCAGCTTCAATTATGTCGTTAGATGACAAAGAAAACTGGGATGTACCAGAAGAAGTAAGAAACATAGGTATAAAATCACCGAACACAAGAAGACTAGCTGGAAGACCAAAAGTAAAGAGGTACAAACACGGATCTGAAATCAAAATTCAAAACAAATGCAACAGGTGCCAAGAAAAAGGACACAACATGAAAACATGCAATAATTCACCAGTTTTTAGACCAAAAAAATCCTGACATAGTGCATTTAGATTAAGAGTGTAAATACATGTATATATAATTGTTTACTATCATTAACCATAAACCACATGGTTGGTAACATTTTTGATTTTGTACAGTAACCAAAATATTTATTGATTAATATTTTGATTTCTGAATTCATTATGAGTTGCCAATATAATTGGGAACCCACACAAGAAATACTGCAATCGCACTTGATAATTGTTCCAAATATAAGTTGTAAATTATTTGATTACTAACATAAAGTCAAATGGTTACCCTTATATGACAATTTGGATACCAACTGCACATCTCAAAAATATATTTAATTTAATATGAGTTTATAAATGACCATCATATATAATAATGGAATCTCTTAATTAAAATTTCTTATTCCATCATGATGATAGACTATAAAAAAAACACATGCATTTAACACTTCATAACATTCGTGATACAAATTTATAACTGTTTTGTTATAAATGAAAACAAATATTGTTAACATATATGTATGTTTGGACACCAACATAATATTTCAACTTAAAAAACTGATATATACTGATTTTATCAAATTTTATGACAATTTGTTTACTTATAAAAACATAATATGGTGACCATAACAGTAAACTATTTGGTTACTTATTTGTTATAAGCAACCAAATAGTTAGATAACAGTAACCAAAATAAATTTTAATGGTAACCGAAACATAAATAATCTGTATATCTAGCAACCTATAATGAAAGTGATATTGTTTCTTTAGGCAACCAATGTATACTCTCACATATACATTTTACAATAGTTATATGTCCTGATACAATATTGTAAATCTCTGTTTACTATCAAAACATTAGCTGGTTACCCTTTTATACATTTTTGGTTACCAATTGTACATTTTAAAATAATGTAGCAAACACAACCTAAATGAATCAAATACCAACCAACACACAAAATTACTTCCAATACCTCTAATATAATAAAATATGAAATCCCATCTATATAAGATCCAATAATCATCCCTTTATAAACCATACAACATTGTTGTGTATATTCCAAAAAAAAAAAATACAAAACACAATTCATACTGACAAAACAACAAGATCTGAACTAATCAAAATCTGGAACAAATCTTTCTGGAAATTCTCGGTCAGTCTCATATCCCTCCAATTGTTTGTTCCTTGCATGCATATATAGATTTGTGCATAACTTCTTTCGATACTACGCAATGGGGAATGGAATAGGAATTTCATCAAACTTCTGATGAATGACATGCTCAACGAAACAAATTATGAACATCCCGTAATCACTGTACAAATAAACAAAAGATAACGAAAATCAATACTAGAATCAACCTATATATAATACATATCAGTTTATACAGTAACCAAACAGTTATATATAAAATTAACCGAAACATAAATTAAAGGTAACCAAAACAAAAACATGTATACCAAAAATATATTGAAGAAGTGGCAACAATTATATCGTATTAACTAAACCATGTTTTAATTAGAATCGACACACATGATCAACATATTGACCAAACCCAGTTCGCACAACCAATGTATACTACGCAAATACATGGTAACCAAAATAACATACAAAAGTAACAAAATACCAAATTGAGGGGAAAAGTGTATTTTCCAAATCATAAGCAACAAAGAATAACAAAAGCATACTAAATAAGTAACCAAACAAATTCACATGATAGTAACCAAAAAACAGTTATATGATAGTAACCAAAATAGTTATATGATATTAACCAAATCATAAACAACATGTACACTAAAACCAGGTTTATTAAACCATGAATAATAGCGCAAACATGGTAACCCCAACCTATTTGGATACTTATTTGTTATAACGATCAACAAAATATAACAAATAAGTAACCAAATAGGTATATATTCAATAACCATATACTTATTTTAATAGTAACCAAAGCATAACCAACTTTATATATCCAACAACTTATAATGAAAGTCATATTGTAACAAAATTGAGTGAACAAAAATATTTTTCTAATCATAAGCAAACAAAGAATAAAAAGCATACTAAATAAGTAACCAAATAGTTACAACATAGTAACCAAAACAAGTTATATGATAGTAAACTAAAATATTTATATGATGGTAACCTAATCATAAACAACATGTACACTAAAACCAGCTTTATTAAACCATGAATACTAGTCAAATACATGGAAACCCAACCTATATGTAATAATTCAAAATTGTAAATAATTGTAACCCTTACCCTCGACATTGCTCAGAACCGACTCGCAAATTCCAACTCAATTATATCTTCTTCCTCCTTATTGCGATACGGTTCACTGCTAAAGTCAATGTCACACCTATCCTTCCAAAAACCACTCTTGCGCAGTAAAGTGAGAAGAATAAAGATATAAGGTTCACAAACATCCATGATTTTTGTTTGCATGGATTTCCTTTTTGGCTGCAGAGAATTGTAAACAGTTAGACATTTACGATGCACATCAAACGTTAACAAAAACCAATGGTCCGGTGATGACATATGGATGGGGAACAACACATAGTCAACATTTCTCTATGGTGTGTTGACATTCATAAACATGCCATGAATGTATTCAGCAACATCACCCTCCCTAGACAATACACTCTTATCTGCATTTTTACTTGTATACTCCTCAAAAAGAGAGGTCATCTTGGCATGGAACCAACAATCCATAGTCTTTGCCCTTATATGCACACTATCAGAATGTCTGGCCAATTTCCGAAAATAATATAACGCAAAATTGATGTGCTGAACCAAAAAAAAAACATAAAATATTAATAGTTGCTGAAAAATAACATTATGTGATGAATGTAACCAACACTGTTAACGTTAGTTACTTAACCAACTAAATAATTTAACCATAACTATAAAAACATAATTTGAAAAAAAAAGAACTCACATCGTCGTCTAACCATTGCCCAAGAGTTTTTAATTTATAAAACCACATTTTTGATGCAATTGGGAAAGACCCAAATACAAAAGAAGGTTCGATTATGTCATTCTTCCCAGGGAATTTGTCCGTCCTTCAATATAAAAGCATATTAGTATACACGCTGACATTAACAATCACCGTATTAGTATACACACTACCCAAAAACATGAATCAGTAACCAATATATTAAAATATGTTGGTTACTGTCTAATGTTGTCTTGGTTACTTTGTAACATTATATTGTCTAATTCTTTATTGGTTACTGATTAATGTTGCCTTGGTTACTATGTAACAATATATTGGTTACTGATTCATGCTGATTCGGTTACTGTGTAACATTATAGTGGTTACTGAATATTGTTGAGTTGGTTGTTGTGTAAAATTATAATGGTTAGTGCATAATATTACTGAACAATACTAAATTGGTTAATGAAAAATGATGACTTGGTTACTGACTAATGTTCACTTGGATCTTTATTTAACATTATATTGATTCTTGACTAATTACGACTTGGTTACTATGTAAAACTATAACAGATACTCGATAGTGCAGACATGGTTACTGTGTAAGATTATAAAGTTTGTTTTATAAAAAACTATAGCATTGTTAACAGTAAAAAACAAACCTTTTCATGTTGTTAAGCCCTATTTTAAATCATTGTTCAAACAATGCCTCTTCAAATTTTGACGACATATCCATGCAAACTTTGGGGAATGCAGAAAGAACAACAACTCTTTGACTAGCACCCGAAGCATTAGACGATAAACCAGACGATCCAAACGTTGTTGTATATGGAGACCGCAAAACAGCACTCTTTGCATGTTCACGGACAGGTCTACCACTGGCTTTATCGACGCTTTTCTCCAATTCATCACACTGAACTATGTCTTGTGTAGTCAGAACCATCTCATCAAGTACAGAGTCGCTTTCTGCCTCAAATTTATTCCCCTTTTACAATTAACAGAAAATGTAACAAATACAATTAGATTTTCATATAAACACATGCATTTAACTAATATATGCAATAATAAACAGTTGTAAAAAGATATAAATTGAACAATAATATACATATTAAAGTGAACATATCATAATAGAAATAAAAACAAAATAAAACAGTAACCAAACAGTTATATAGTGGTAACCAACACACATTGTAATAGTAACCAACCCATATAATAATAGTAGACAATCCATAATACTAAATAGATATAAATTGGTTAATGCGCTTATTATATATTTCTTTCATTGAATAATGTTTATTTAATAAGAACTAACCAATATTATAATAATAAGTAAACATAATATATATAATAGTAACCATATAACAATATAACAGTAACCAATAACCAAAAATATGTAAAAAACAGGATGACATATCATTATAACACTAATCTCATCAGCAACATACACAACAATCTCTTTACCAGTGCATTGGCTTAATATGTCAAACGATGGCATGTCATTATTCTTGCCAATCTGTGAAAAATTAATAAAAACAATCAATTAATCTAAAAAAAGACATATAACACAACAAAACAAACAAATATGTCTAACCTTGACATTTTCTGCATCATCATCAATTTTTATTTCATGATGTTCTTCAACCCCAACATCACGTTCAACTTCATTACCAATCTCAAATTCATTCCCATCCTTCTTCACAACAAAATTCAACATATCATCACCATCATTATTCTTATTTATTTTTGAACCATCATCAACATCCTCATCAACATGGGGGTTTTCACACTCTTTAAGAACTTCATCATCCTTAACAACTTCATCAACCATAACAACATCTTCACACTCTTTAATGACTTCAGTATCAAACTCATCATTTTTCTCATCACCTATCAACCCATCATCACAAACCTCATCAACATCATTATTTTTACCTTTAAAAACAACATCATCATCATCAACACCATGATCAGCTTCATCACCTACATCATCAGCTTCATCACCTACATCATCATCATCATCATCATCATCATCACCGCCATCATCAGAATCAGAATCATCATCAGAATCACCATCAACTTGTTTGTCCCCAACACCTTTGATCCCACGTAACTCATCTCTAATAATGGACCTAAAGTCCCTACATAACTGAACATGAAAAACATGCATATCATCCTTAATATCAGCCTGCAATTTTACAATGTCTTTCTTAATTTCAGACACTTTCTTCTCCAACTGCCTAAACCGTGCATCAATTGCATCTTTAACTTCAGATATATCAATTCCAATGTTGCCACCCATAACTTTTTTTGAAACCTTCTTATCAGCATCCTTCCCATTTAAAAATTGAAGCCCACCCAAATCAAGCCGATCCTTCTCCTCGGACATGGGAACCAAACTTTTTATCCTCAACTGAAAAATATTAAGTACATTTAGTCTAATATCCGACAAACATTGAACAAATACATAAAAAAAACTAAATAAAGAATCATGAAATATAATTAGTAACCAACTACATATATACAGGTAACCAAATGTATATAAATCAGTAACCAAAATAATTAATAAAGGTAGACAAAATTTGTATAACCGGGTAATAAACAAAATTGTTCTTAGCAACACGAGGATAATTTAATTAGTAACCAAATGCGTATATTAAGGTAACAACATACATTGTTATTATTAACACAAACATAACTAATCAGTAACCAAATGAGTATATAAAGGTAACTAACTACTTTGTTAACAGTAAACATCACAACATATAATCAGTAACTAAATATATAACTAAAGGTAACCAATTATACTCTTAGCAGTTAACTGCATACATGTCCGGAATAAAATATTAATTCATTCAACTTGTCATTCGTAAGGTGCTTCACTAGCTCCTTCCATCTACATAAACGGACATCAGAAGGATGTTCATCATTGCATATGCCCCGAGATTTGAATGTCGGAATAACTTTGAACATAAAAACTTGGAATACATAAGGTAGACCATTCAACTTGTACAATTTTGTATAATGATCTCTGTAGAAATTATATATTGACCCACCATTCCTTCCTTTCTTCAATCTCCCCTTCAAAGCATTTGACAAAGAGTACTTTGTCATCTCGAATGCGACTTTCTCCTAAGGAAATCTATTAACATCACCATAACATAAAAAATTGACCATTGCCCCATCCACATGATTTTCAGAAACTGTGGATAAAATAAAATTAAACACCAAAAAAATCAATGACATCTTAACTGCCTCATCATCGTCATCAAAAACTGTCTTCCGATAAACCCTACCAATACTACTACGCGTAACAGCTTCATGCCCAAAAAACTTTTCAATAAGCAAATTCTCCATACCTTTATACGCAGTAATATCATCCTCACCCTGCCATCTCAACCCAGAAATTAGACAAAACTCAGGCAAACCAAATCTGACCCTTTTATCCCCAAACAAAAACCATATTTCACCAGCATCACTCTGATGAACCTCCCTTATAAGAGCATGGTGAATAATCTGGGAATACATTTAGTGTTGATCATCGAACTCCAGAAAATTCCCAAAACATGTTGCCTTGAACTTCTCCAACTGACTTTCGTTCAGTTTCTTGGCAATCATGTTGGGAACTTCCATGTCGCACCAATAAATAACTTTTTCAGTAAATTTTCTGTTACATCCCTCGTAATACATGTCCCATAACTGCAAATAAACAAAATCAGATTTGCACAGTTATTAGTAACCAATATAAAACATTGTTTATACCATAAACAATTACATAGTAACCAACAAATAATATCATACTAGCAAAAACATAATATAACAATTAAACAGTTGACAAAATATACTATAAAAAGTTTCCAACATCCAACACTGACTGCACAAAAATAGTTACCATATCGTAATATAACAGTAACCATAACATAATAAAACAGTAACAAAATAGTAATATGATAGTAACCATACAGTTATAATATAGTAACCAAACAGATATTTGATAGTAAACTAAATATTTATATGATAGTAACAAAATAGTTATATGATAGTAACAAAACAGTTATATCATAGTAACATATCAGTTTATATCATAGTAACATCATAGTAACCAAAACATGTTTATATAGTAACATATCAGTTTACATCATAGTAACCAAACAGTTATAAAATAGTAATCAAACAGTTATATCATAATAACCAAAAACATGTTTATATAGTAACATATCGGTTTATATGATAAGAATAAAACAAAAGCTTATATGATAAGAACTCAAACAGTTATATCATAAGAACTAAAACATGATAAACATGTACACCAAATCCATTTCAGCCAACAAATGTATACTACATATATACATGGAAACCAAAACATCACAAAAAAGAAACCAAAATAATTGAGGGAACAATAATAGATTCCAAATCATAAGCAAACATTAACAACAAACATACTAAACAAGTAACCAAATAGCTATATGATAGTAACCAAACCATGTATCCATGGTAACCAATACATAAACAAACATATAAATCAACCACATTTTAGTCAAACAATGTATATTAAAGCAAATATATGGTAACCATTACAACAACAAACAGTAACCAAAGACCCAACTCAAGGGAACAAAAGTGGTATCAAAATCATAAACTAACAGTAACCGAACAATTATATGATAGTAACCAAAACATCTTATAATGGTAACCATAACAAAATAAAAAAGTAACCAAACATTCCAAATCGATTGAACACGGGTGGTATCCAAAACAGAAACTAACGATTACCAAAAACATAATAACTACGAAACCAAACATTTATATGATATTTAAATAACAAAATTTAAATCAACAAACCTTTAACATTCTTTCTGTATGAATTATACTAAGCACTTGTCCTTCTAACTTAACTACATCGACATCAAAATCAGAATCTCTTTGCACTTCAGGATGCTTGATACCACTATGTACCATCAACCTATGCTCACTCTTACTCGATTCCTGACCTACATTATCCCCCTTCCCCTTCTTCTCCACAACAAACTTCTTCAAACCCTTTACAGAATCATCCTCTGTGATTCTCTTTCTCTTTCCGTACTTCTTCATTGTATCAACCATTCAACACAAATCGAACGAACAAAACAACTAATCGAACGAACAGAGCAACAAAAATGGTGACCAACAAACAGAAGTTATCTAAACTGACAGAGTAACAACAATAACAATAAACAACGACAACAAATAACAACAATAACTATATAACAAGACGAAAATGGCGTTCAAACGATTGACGAATAACACGAACAGAGAGAGAAGATAGGGAAGAAGACGAACAGAAAGAGAAAAAAGAGCTTCAGCATGCAAACAAGGGTTTAAAAACAAAGAGACGTAATGGCAGTTATCACGTTTTTCAAAATAAAAACAACCCATTAATACTGCCATGTTAGCCATACATATTAATCCCTTAACTTAAGGACCTTTAATTATACTAATATTGAAAATAAAAACAAAAAAGTGTAATATTTTTGTAATTATTTTATAGAGGTATGATTTTTGTAATTATTTTTAAAAATGTACTAATATATGTAATTTTTCCTTTTTGTATTTACTAGCAGAAGACCGAAAAATAATATTGGGCTTATTCTTTCTTTGGGTCCACAAAAGGCCCAGACTTAAAAATTGATGGTTTAATTTGGCGCTGATACCACAACAAAGACCGGATAAGCCCATAGTAAATCATTACTTTTTATAAAATATTGAACAACTATTTTATTATTGATCGATTATATTATATGTCACCAATATATATCTCATTCCTAAATTGATTAATTTGATTAGTGTCTGAATTGACAATGACAAGACGACCAATAAAGTGAGTGATTGGGGAATATAATTTTGTTCTCGATTGTCAAAAGGCTTCACGAGAGCATGACGAGTAGTTATAAGAATCCCGTGACACTTAACTTCTTCGAAACTTGTTCCAAACAAAAGTAGTACTAGTATTCCTTTAATTTCATTATTAGGCACGATTTCGATTAATTGTTATTCAATCGTACAATGAAAGATCAAAGGGTCTGAATTGGAGTCGGTCGCTACTCTTTTTAATAGTCAATTAAATTTTTTTCGTTTTGACAGACCGCTAGAAAGAGTAACGATAAACATAAAAGAATTTAACTTAATTACTGATTATCTTTATACATACTACTTATTAATCAGTCAAAAAAATAATAAATTTTTTAAGGATATATAAGGATAATTATCGATTATCGTTTTATAATTTTTAATTATAAATAGAAAATAAGGACAATTATAAAATAAAATAATTAATAAGTATAATTATTTTATTAATAAATATAAGGATAATTATTTGAGTATGAATATAATATAAACTCAATCATTATTTCTTATTTATAATTAAAATTATAAAGGCGATAATCGGTAATTATCCTTATACGCATTTATTTTATTAATAAGTATAAGGATAATCTTGATTATTCTTATAATTTTTATTATTTTATTTTCTTGATTAATAAGTAGTATGTATAAGGATAATCGAAGAATTAAGCTAAATTCTTTTATCAAGATTAAGTTAAAATTCTTTTATTTTGGCCGCTTCCTCTCTCATGACAAAAAACACATAAAAGAATTTGGTCGTTTTTGACTAGTTTAGAGAGAGAGAGCTACCAACATAAAAAATTTGGTTAATTGCTAGAGGAGTAATGTATGGTTCTAACCTGCACCCTTTAGATCTTTCATTGGACTATTTGAATAATGCAGCTTAGTTGAAATAAATGTTCCTAACTAACGTTTTGAATGAATCATTTCCTATATATATATATATATATATATATATATATATATATATATATATATATATATCTTGTGATTCCCATCAATCCACAAATATGAAGTAAGTATGTGGACAGCAAATTCGTTGTCATAGTCATGCATGCAGTACTGCTCCCCTGATCCTCTTCTGTTTCCTAGCTAGCTAGCTTAAATTCTTTTGACTTGCTGCTCACCATGAAACTTGTGGCCACTATAAGTGTCTCGTGAACCAACCGGGACCCAACTGTTAACTTTCACATTCACGCCTTGTAGTTTGCAGTTAACTAGTTTTGCATGATTGACATAAAGAGGGTCTTGAGGGTTATTAATTCTCTCCTATAAAAGTTAATGAATCTCATCACACAATTCGATAGATCGGAGATCGATCGGAGATCGATCGATCGAGTTCTTTATATACAGATTTTAAATACATATAATTATATACTTAGTGAAGATCGAAGAGCTAATTAGCCAGGCTATTTATTAATTGGACTATATTAAAGCCAGCCAGCCAGCCAACCCACCCACACATATAAATAGTTGTTCCAGAGCTTAAAAGGGTTTTAGAATGTCTTGGCTTTTGACTCTAATCATTCTGTGTTTCACAATCAATTATCATTCTTCTGATGCAACGAGTACTAGGAACAAGAAACTTCCATCTGCATTTGTTGTTGGCACTGTCTACTGTGACACGTGCTTCCATAATGATTTCTCCAAGACTAGCCACTTCATTTCAGGTTCATTTCACCTTCTTTCTTTTCTTTTTGTCAAATTTCTTCCGACATATATGAATTTTACTTACTTTATTTTTGTGTTTAGGGGCATTGATTGCAGTAGAATGCGATGAATCAAAATCAAAATCAGAATCAGAACCAAGTTTTCGCAAGGAAGTGCAGACAAACAAGCATGGAGAATTCAAAGTAGAATTACCATTCTCAGTCAGCAAACATGTCAACAAAATCAAGGGATGTTCTGTCAAACTGATTAGTAGCAGCGAGCCGTATTGCGCCGTGGCATCTACTGCAACTTCATCTTCACTACACCTCAAATCAAGAAAGCCAGGAGGAACTCACATTTTCTCAGCCGGGTTTTTCACATTTAAACCCTTAACACAACCAAACCTATGTAACCAAAAACCAATTACCCTGAACTCCAAGAAAGTACCGATAATTAATTCTCCAAATTTTGATCCTCCGTTTCCACCACCGCTCCAAGATCCACCAGCATCAATTATACCCCCGATCGATAACCCAGGTCAATTTACACCACTCCCACTTCTGCCTAGGCTTCCTCCTCTGCCACAACTTCCAGACCTTCCAATTCTCCCTCCAGGACCTAAAAATGATGAATTTTCAAATGATCAGAAAACATTTGTATTTCCTCCAAATCCATTCCAGCCACCTTTAATTCCAAATCCATTCCAGCCCCCGCCTTCAATATTCCCTCCAATTTTCCCTACGCCTCCGCCGTCGGTTTTTCCACCTATTTTCCCCGCACCTTCACCACCGTCATTCTTTCCTCCGGTTCCGTCTTTCCCGCCGATACCATTCTTTACTCCGCCACCTTCGCCGCCACCGCCGGCGTTCAGGCTCATCCCGCCTTTCCCATTTCAGCCATCACCTGGATTCCCTGGAATTCCGCCAGCAGTGTCTTCTTCCATTTCAAAAGGGTCCAGTCCTTGAAGAGTTAACAGTTATATCTGTCTCTGTACAGTATACTACTTTTTATAAAAATAATGTCTTAACTTTTCTAATGATCATATGGTGATTATTACACGCCAGAGCAATAAATTTGGATTTTGTTGAACGTGACCGTATGTCAGTGATTTGTAGTAGCTCAGAAATTATTGTACGTACAACAGAATAAAATCCTTGAAACATTATGTTTTGAACTTGAATGAAATTTAATAAATTATTTGAGTTTCGCAACTTATATTTCCATTACTCAATATTTTTAACACTATAGCATGTTCATTAAGACGTTAACATAGTTTTTTCTTTTTTCACATTAATTTATTTTTGTTTTCTTTTCCTGCAGGATTCTCAAGTTCCAAAAATACCCAAGTTATTGAGTTTTAGTTGTATTAACTTATACTCTCACGTATTGTGAAAAATTTATGTCTAATTATGATTGCGACGTATTATATATATTAAATACATCGTCGACATATATAAGAAGTCGTAATAAACTGCTAGAGCTTACAAATGTCATTGTTTACAAAGTTAGTATTCAGAAGAAGAAAAAAAATAGTCCACGTTCTTGGTGGATTTTTAAATGCATTAATCAATTGACACGCACAAAATATAAAGAATATAATAGAATTATCGATGTTTTCTCCTTCCAGATGGCTAATGCAACCAGCTCAATCTTGCATAACATTAGACCAATGCAATTGAAGCACAAAGAATATCCCTATTTTGAAAAAACACTTGCATTAATCACCAATATTGTTGATAACCCTAAAACCACACCTTCATATAAAGTATTCTGAGAATAATTCTCAATGGAGAGTCCAGAGCAGATAGAGATTATTGATCTGAACTCCCATTTCTGCATAGAAATAGCAAACCATGTTCTGTTGAAAGAAGCTGAAAAGGGAACAAATTTTGTGGTATCTCATCCTTATCTTTTTCAGGTCATGTTGAGCTTGATAGATTGCCATGGGATCAACTGGTCGTACCTTGGAACAATTTCTTTTCTTTTTGAGATTAAAAAATATTCAAGAACTCAAGTTCCTCTGTTCACAAATTGTTTCTATTACAATCAAATTGCACGGTGATCATGGCAAGATTCTTGCAGCTTGTCATCTTGTAACATTTGTTATTGGTGCTTCAAAGATCTGGTTTAAAGCCTTCTTTTGAAGCCACTCTCAAAGATATATAATATTATAATTTGTAATTTATCTATAAAAGTAGCTAATCAGTTGATTAAAAAATTCAAAGTCTAATTAATAGTCTCATAATTAGGAAATTAATATATATATATATATATATATATATATATATATATATATATATATATATATATATATATATATATTTAAAGTTATTAGACTCACAATTCATAGGTTTACAATTGTTAGAATAGGATGTTGTGAAATACTATAATTAGGCAAAATAAATTTAAAAAAAGCACTGCAAGCGTCAATAAATATTTTTTTTTTATTAATATATTTTGATCCCCTCTAAAAATGTTCTGGTTCTACCACTGCTCTCAAAGATGTTTACAAAGCTGAAGTTAAAGGGGTTGACTTTGCAAACAAGGTGAAATTTTATGTAATTATTGATATATACTCATCGTAATCTTGGTTCTCTTCATCTAACCATTTGATTCGATAAATTTGATCCAACTTCTATAAGTAAGAAATTTAATTAGGATAAACCGGTCAGTCCAAAATTTTAGGCTATGCTTCTTAAAGAAGTGGGAAAAAAAAAACTATTTGAAAGATCTGCTAATGACAGTTTTTTGCTTTTTGTTATTGAAGGGCTGATCAAGTGAATTTATGGGCTGAAGATGCAACGAAAAGACTGATCAAAGAGCTCCTTCCCTCGGTATCTCTAGACAGTGATGGTGCTTTTGTATTTTCCAATGCACTTTACTTCAAAGGGGCATGGGACAGAAGTTTGATTTAGAAAAGAGCAAGCACAAAGATTGATTATTACCTTCTAAATGGCCAGATTAATTATTCAACTTCCCTTCATGACCAGCAAGAAAGATGAGAGACGTGTTTACCATAATGGCTATGATTGTGACTACAAAATTCTTAAAATTCCGTATCAAAATGGTCAGGACACTAGAAAATTTTCCATGTATTTCTTCCTTCCTCGCGAGAGAAATTGTTTGGGTAATCTTGTAAGAAAATTTGATTTCATTCCTGGATTCCTTGATCAAGATTTTAAGTTATGGGAAGAGGATCTTTCTGATTTTTGGAACCCCAAGTTCAAGTTTTCCTTCGAGTTTGAAGCATTGGAAACGACAGTCAAGAAATTAGGACTACAACTACCATTTACTAGCATTGGTGAGTTCAATGAAATGATAGATTTTCCCCAGTGACATAAAAGCAGCCGTGATCACTCTCCATTTACCTCTCCGTTGGCGGTTGGCGAATCAGAATGATTGACACGGTCGAGAGAACTTTTTTTGCATAAAATTGTTTACATCCAAATCCCAAAATTTTAGTTTTGGGTTAAGTAATTACTACTCTGCTAAGGGCTTATATCAGTTAACTAGTCATCACCGAAGGATTTTCAGTAACTGATGGCGTTCAGACAAAGGTATCCGGCTAGGCCAAAAATTAAAAAAAATGGTTGAATATATATTTGAAACAGACAAATACGTGGAATAACAGTTATACACCAACGTTCCTACAGATTAATAACATGGAATTGTCTTGTTCAGTTAACTGGCGCACCAACAAAGTTGGCCAAAATTTAAGGAACGCAACAGTTAAGTCAAATAAATGCAGCAAGCAAGTAAAGACCCACGTTCCTTCAGTTCAGCAGAGTGGGTAGGCCATGTTTAAGTACCTCATACACTAGCAGAAAATGGGTTAGTGGGCCGAATTTCAAGGAGAATGTGGGTAAATAGACAGTTAAGTCGGTCCAGCAGCCTTTCAGCAGCTCTAGAAAGTCTATTTTGCTAACAAGAACACAACACACAACAAATCCTGAACACTCAATTTCTTCTAATTTTTCTAATATTTTAGCTAGAACTCGCAATATAGTTGGTTAACTGTCGGGTCAATCCATATTAACTGGAACCAAATGGGTTGGTTAACCATTTTTATTTATTTGGGTTGGGTAAAGTTTGGAACCATATTTTAAAAAAGAAATATAGTTAACCCTATAACCATTTTTCAATTCCATATTTTATTCCAAATCTAAATCAAAAAAAATTTTCACCCATATTTATATATTCAAGAAGTTCAACCACACACGCACCCACCCACCCACCCACCTTACTCACCACGCACCCCACCTCTACCAGCCCACTCCACCTCTCCACCTCACCCCCCCCACCCCAACCCCAACCTCCCAACCCCACTCCACCCCACTCCACCCCTTACCCACTTACCTCCACCTACCCCCACCCCCATCCACCTGCCCCACCCCCACCCCCCACCCCAACCCATCCCATCCTATCCCATCCCACCCCCCTTTCCACAACCTCACCAAAAAAAAATAATATTATGTGATTATGTATATATCCCTTATAGTCAAATTTTTTGGGAGAGTGTGGTGGAGGGAGGTAGGGGTGGGGGGAAGGGAAGGGGGTGGGGTGGGGTGTGAGTGAGGGTGAGTATATATCATAATCTCTTAATATCATTTTTTTTGGAGAAAGTGTTGGGTAGGTGGGTGGTAGGTAGAGTGAGTGGGTGGGGTGCATTGGAGTGGGGTGGGGTGGAGGTGGATGATGTATACATAATTGCTTAATATGAGTTGGGGGATGGGCGGGGCAAGGCAAGCGGGGAGTGCGATTGGGGGTGGGGGTGGGGGTGGGTGGGTGGGGTGGGTGGGTGGGGTGGGGGGTGGGTGGGTGGGGAGTGGTGTGGTGGGGTGGGGTGGGATGGAGGGTGAGTGGGGTATACATAATCGCTTAATATGGGATGGGATGGGGTGGGGTGGGGTGGGGTGGGGTGGGGTGGGGTGGGTGGGGTGGGTGAGAGTCACGGTTGGTGTGAGACCCCAGATTTTATGAATAAAGATTTAAATTTCTCGAAATATTTTTTTTATATTATGGTGTGGATTTGATATAATGTTATAGTTGTGGGTAGTATTTATAAATTTTGCAAAGTATGCATGAGTTGTTGTATTATATTCGATTGGTCGGGAAATATTCGTATAAATGGCGTTGAATCATTGGTGGACCCTGAATGTAATTATTGTCGGATTGAAAAACGACAAAAATATTTTTATAAAAATAACTACGAAGTTTTACTGCTAATATCTTGTTGAACTACTCGGTAGTAGTAAAAGTATTGTATGTCTGGCGTGGTTGCATAGTAGCAGACACTGTATTGATTATTGATCTTTACGTGAGAAATCACTCGCTTTTACTCAATTATTACTACAATAATTCTTTGCATCATATCTCTCGTATTATTAATTCGATTATTGTCACAAAGATATCATCCGCATTATATGTTATATTATTAAATCATTAATTAAGACGACAAAGTTATTCATATTATTAAATCACAATATTTACAATGTCTGTAAGTTACATCGATGAGAGGTTTGGTCACCTAATCATGCGCCAATAGGAGAAATCCTTATCAAAAAGCCCCTCTTTCCCAGGAACAACCTCAGTTTGTTAAATATTGTGAGTTATAATATTAATGATGAATAAGTCCGTGTTGATTAAAGATGAATTTGATAGTTTCATTGTGTTGGGATTATTTGTGTTAGTAGAAATCGACATCTATTCCGATGATAATTGATGTCTGGAGGTTATATTATTCAATCGGGTATACGGGACACTTTTTGTGTCGGAGTACTATTCACGAGTTACTATTTATGAGTAACTATTCACTAATTACTATTCATGAGTTACTATTCACGAGTTACTATTTATGAGTTACTATTCACCCGAACAATATATTTCTTTTCGGTCCAAATTATTTTTGGATACAATATTATTCCATGAGTAGATGTGTTAATTTTTCAGACCGTTGGTTGAATTTATAATAGTAAATCAATATGGATCGTTGGTTTAAAGTTTTAATAGTAAATCAATATAGATTGCTGGTTAAAAGTTTTAATAGTGAATCAGTATGGACCGTTGCTTTAAATTTTAATATGGACCGTCCGTTTAAAAGTATATCAATCTGGACTTTTCATGAATTAGTTAGTATTCAATCCATTCTCCTATAAATAGAAGTTCATTCCTTCATTATTTCTTACGAATTCACTAAAACTCTTAAGAGAGAAATTATAGAGAGAAAGAAGAAGAGAAGTCAGCTACCTTTCTATTCCAATATACAGTTTCTTCTAAGATAAGGGATATTATTTGTTGTACCTGTAAGGAGTATTATTTCTTTCGTATTCATGAAGAGAAATTGTAAAATCCCAAATTTTACGAATAAAGATTTAAATATCTCGAATTTTTTTTTTTGAATATTATGGTGTGGATTTAATATAATGTTATAATTGTGGGTAATATTTATAAATTTTGCAAAGTATGCAAGTTTTTATATTATTCGATTGGTCGGGGAATATTCTTTGTGTCGGGGGAATATTAAATGACGACCAAGACAATCATCATTAGTGGACTCCATGTGTAATTATTGTCGAATTGAGAAAACGACAAAAATATTTTTATGAAAATAACGGCGGAAGTTTTACCGTTAATACTGTTGAACTACTCGGTAGTAAAAGTACATTAATACGTGTGGTTGCATAGTAGCACACGGTATTGATTATTGATATTTATGTGAGAAGTCAATCAGTTTTGTTCAATTATTGCTACAATAGTTGTTGCATAGTATCTCATATTATTTGATTCAATTATTGTTGATTTATAAGTTTTGTTTTATTAGTATTATTAACGTAATAAAACAGAAACATCTTTTTATATAAAACAGAATACTTTTATAAAGTTATTCGTTTTATTTGATAATAATTAGGTTATATTATATTTTATTATGCATAGTGTTGCATAGTATTTTGCATAGTAAAATTATAAATAGAATATATTATATTTTATTTAAAAGATTTTGCTTTAAATATGGACCGTCAGATTAAAATAAATTAATCTGAACCGTTCATGAATTAGTTACTATGCAATCCATTCTTCTATAAATAGAAGCTCATTCCTTCGTTATTTCTTACGAATTCATTGAAACTCTAGAGAGAGAAACTATAGAGAGAAAGAAGAAAAGTATTCTGCTACTTCACTACTTCTTTATTCAGTTCTTCTTTATACGGTAAGGGATATTATTTCTTTCTTTCGTATTCATGAAGAGGACTTATGTTATTCCATTCTTTATTATTCTGTTGGAATAACCTGTATACGCAGGCTACCCTATACTTGGTGAAATTCTTCTGTTATTCTATTCTTTATTATTACATTGAATATCTTGTCTGCATGCGTTTTTACGCCGCACTGATTCGATCTTTATTATTCATTGGAATATCACATGCATGCGTTTTATACCGGACACGATTCCGCCTTTATTATTCTCGTTGGAATATCCTCGTCAGGCGCTTTTACGTCGGACTGGTTCCGTCTCTATTATTCTCGCTTGGAACATCCTCGTCGATGCGAATTTAAATCCGACTGGTTCCTTTATTTATTATTCATTGAATAACTTTTATCACGCTGAGCTCACCGCATGTATGGTGATTTCTTTTGTTATTCCATTCTTTATTATACTCAAATGGTTAAAGTTTTGACTTCTATACTCCATGAAATTAGTGGAATATCATTGATATTTGCGCTTTATCCAGTATCTTTTCATGAAAATATTCTTCTGAGCATTCTTAAATTTTACTTTACAAAGAAGTATCATGTTAACAATTTGGACGTTATTAGTTCCTGAATAAATTAATTCTTGAACTTGTTTTATTGAATTCTTATATCATTGTCATCATCCTCATGTTTATATATTTTTTTAAAGTCATCTCATGGCCTATAAAGCATGGATGGACTTGGTATGATTATGACGAGGATTATTCGGTGTAATCATGGCCGTAATGTTACAAATGATGTGGTAAAAGTCCTCATTGGCCCGTAGTGCATTGATGGACGAGTTGTTGGCATGATCGCGACCATTGATGAATACACAAATATCCTTGGCCCAGTAGTGCATGGAATTTGTGGTCATGACCCTAATGAATATCCTCGGCCGTAGTAGTGCGAGGATGATGTGGATTATTTATTTAATGAGTCTCAAATGATAAAAGTGATGAAAAACTTTTAAATCATAAAAGATAGTAGATTTTATTCTCTCTTGACTCTTTTAATGGATTGCTTGTTCATTGCGCAGCTTAAACTTGATGTCTATTGTATTTTATCGGTTTAACATTGTTGAAGACTAACGATAATTTATTCTCGCATTATCTTAGTCATAATATTTCTTACTAGGCTAGTTGAGCTCACCTTTTCTTTCACCGTTTCTTTCGTGAAATGAGAACGTATGGACAAGCTCGGGATTGGAGTGATGGTCCTGGATGATAGTATTAGCTAGTAGTCCTCACTATTACATTAAATAGTGTGACAATAAATGTAATGAGGACTTATTCTCGAGAGTGGATATTGTCTGAAGATAATATTTGTATTTAAACTCACAAGATATGTTTTGTCGTATTTTACACGATCGTCAGATTATTAGTTTGTATTTGAATTTTGTACCATGTATTTGGTGACTCAAGATGAGTGATGTATACCTATTTTGCGAGCGTCATAGTTGGTATCAGAGCTTAGGGATATGATCTCTGGCTGAGATGTGAGACAAGAACTAGGAGGGGAGAAACGGGAAATTCCTTCGCTAGTATGACCTACCTAAGTCTATTTGATATTTAATTGGTCGGTCAGAGTATAGGGATAATATGTGATATGTTATTTAACCTTTATTTTGTGACAGTATTTGAAAATGACATCCGAAAATGTTGAGAATATCAATGGAGCACAGGAGACCGTTGAGTCTCCACAGATCAATAATCAGGATAATATGCACCAGGAAGGAAACATTCCTCAGGCAAACAACAACACTGACCGAATGATGAACGATGGAATGTTTCGAGGCTTCATGCAATTCATGCAACATCAGGCAAGATCGGCTCCTGTTAATAATGCAGGTAAAAATAATGGTAACCCACGGTCGGTCACCGCTAAGCAATTCAAGGAGCTGGGACCACCGAAGTTTTTGGGAAAACCAGAACCACTTAAGGCGGAGACGTGATTAAAGCAGATGACTAAGATATTTGATGTCTTGGGATCTTCCGAGGAGCAAAGGTTCCTTTGCCACCTTTATGTTGCATGAAGAAGGCAAATTACTAGTGGGAATCAGAAACGCATTACCCGACTGGCGCTTTCAAGATGTCTTGGGAGAAGTTCCAAGAGTTGATCAATGACAAGTACTTTCCGAAAGCATTAAATCACATGAAGGAGGTGGAATTTATCAAGTTGGAGCAAAACAACATGACCGTGTCGCAAAGACGGGCCAAGTTTGCCGAGTTGTCCCGATTTGCGTCCATTTGGTTGATAATGAGGAGAGAATGACGCGAATATTTCTAAGAGGTTTGAAACCCGAGATACGCCAATATCTTATCTCTCATAAACTATGTTTGTATTCGGATGTTGTTAATAGGGCTCGATTATTGGAGCGCGATAATGAGTCAACCCAACCAAAAGAGAGCAGCCGGTAAATTGAAATGATAATACCGGTGATAACAATCATCAAAGCGGTGATAATAAGCATGGAGGAATCACCATGCCGAAATGGTAACCACTTCATGGTAATCATGGCCAAAATAATAAGAATGGACATTTCAAGAAGAAGGTTCAACAATGACGTGAAGACGCTTAAGACCAAAGACCCGCTTCAAAGGAAAAGAACGACCACCGGTCGTATGTTTCAAATGCGACGGAGGGACACATCCGTCAAATCCATGACGCAAATCCAAAGCGTGTTTTAATTGCGGAAAGAAGGTCACCTAACTTCGATTTTATCGTATGGTGAAGTCAAGTCCACCGGGATAGTGATGCCAAAGGATGTCCCGCACAAGCCAAAGCCTTAGTTTAAGAGAGCATTTTTTTTTTCGTGACGAGGAACCTGAATAAAATTATCACGGGTATGTTAGTCATAAACTCTTGCGAAGTCTATACTGTGTTAGATACCAGTTCTACTCAATCTTTTATTTCACCTAGTTGTGTTCAATGTTTGAAATTAACTCCGGAGAAGTTAGACTTTGATATATCTGTTTAAACTCAGTTGGGAGAAACCTTCGTTACCTCCACTATTTATAAATCTTGTTCAAATCAACACTTTCACGTTACCTGTCGATCTTATCTCTTTGAAAATACTTACCTTTGATGTGATTTTTAGAATCGATTGGTTAACTACTCATCATGCTTTTAGTAAGGTTGTTAGCTTTCATATTTCTAACCATCCTGTTATGCGAATTCAAAGTAACCAAACCACTAAAGTCAATCATTGTCATATCAAACCATAAGTAAAGAGCCCGATCCTTTCGTTGTTGACTTCCTTGTGTGGAATGCACCGAAACCAGACATTCTGTAGGTGACATCGTGAATGAAGATGACAAGTTGATAGGTATCAATGTGACGTATTATCCAAGTCTTGGATGAGGGTCACAGTTTTGAATAATATTTCTATCGTTAATAAATTTCCTGACGTATTCATGAAGACTTCCTAACCTATCCCTAGAGCGAGAAATCGAATTTTGTACTGACCCCAGTACAAAACCCCATTTCTAAAACCCTTAAATATTTTTTCAACTAAAACGAACGTAACATTCGCCAAAGACGTTGACTCGAGCTGTTGAAGATTACGATCGTACCATTCAATACCATCGTGGAAAAGCGAACGTGGTAGCTGACGCGTTAAGTAGAAGATCGTATGTGTTTACAAGTGCGAATATACGAACCCACGTGAAGATAACGAATATACGATTAAAATCGACTTTAATCGATAAAGTTAAAGCCGCTCAAGCTACATACTCATAGCTGATGAATGTGAAGAAGAAGGTTCAAAAAGGCGTTATCTTAACCCTCGATTTAATTGGCCCATTTGAAATCCTCGATCAAGTAGGAACTGTGGCTTATAGACTCGTTTTACCGCCAAGTACGTCGCGTGTTCATAACGTTTTTTTTCACGTATCGATGTTACGTAAATATGTGGACGACCCGAACCACATTATTGATTTAGAACCGGACGAGATAACGGATAATTTAACGTACGAAGATGTACCTGTTAAAATCCTAGAATATATTCAACACTCAAAGGTTATACCTCAAGAGTTAGAATCGGACAAAGTGTCTTTATCTGTTCGGCATACCAGGTACGTACGTAAATTTCGAGGGCGAAATTTCATAAGGAGGAGAGATTGTAAAATCCAAAATTTTACGAATAAAGATTTAAATATCTCGAATTTTTTTTTTGAATATTATGGTGTGGATTTAATATAATGTTATATTTGTGGGTAATATTTATAAATTTTGCAAAGTATGCAAGTTGTTATATTATTCGATTGGTCAGGGAATATTCTTTGTGTCGGGAAATATTCGTACGACGGCACAATCATTGGTGGACCCTACAATGTAATTATTAGTTTGGATTGAGAAAACGACAAAAATATTTTTATAAAAATAACGGTGGAAGTTTTACTGTTAATCTTTGTTGAACTACTCAAGAGTAGTAAAGAAATGCGATGTCTGCTGTGGTTGCGTAAGTAGCATACCAGTATTGATTATTGATGTTTATGTGAAAAATCACTAAGTTTTGTTCAATTATTGCTACAATAGTTGTTGCATAGTATCTCACATTATTTGATTCAATTATTGTTGATTTATAAGTTTTGTTTTATTAGTATTATTAACGTAATAAAATGAAATATCTTTTATATAAAATGTAATACTTTTATAAAGTTATTCGCTTTTATTTGATAATAATTAGGTTATATTATATTTTATTATGCATAGTGTTGCATAGTGTTTTGCATAGTAAAATTATATATAAAATATATTATATTTTATTTAAAAGATTTTGCTTTAAATATGGACCGTCAGATTAAAATAAATCAATCTGGACCGCTTAATGAATTAGTTACTACGAATCCATTCTTCTATAAATAAAGCTCATTCCTTCATTATTTCTTACGAATTCATTGAAACTCTAGAGAGAGAAACTATAGAGAGAAAGAAGAAAAGTATTCTGCTACTTCACTACTGCTTTATTCAATTCTTCTTTATACGGTAAGGGATATTATTTCTTTCTTTCGTATTCATAAAGAGAACTTATGTTATTCCATTCTTTATTATTCTGTTGGAATAACTTTTGTATCTGTGAAGCTACCCTATACTTGGTGAAATTCTTACATTATTCCATTCTTTATTATTCATTGGAATATATCGTATGCGTATGCGTTTCGTGGGACTGATTCCGCTTATTATTATTCTGTTGAATATATCCTCATGCATGCGTTTTCTGGTTGGACTGATTCCGTCTTTATTATTCTGTTAGAATATCACATCTGGCATTTTACGCCTGGGACCGGTTCCGCCTCTATTATTACATTGGAACATCCAATTGGTGTGAATTTCGCTTTGACTTCGTTCCTTTATTTATTATTACGTTGGAAGAACTCCATCATCAATGCACCGCATGTATGGTGATTTCTTTTGTTATTCCATTCTTTATTATACTCAATTGGTTAAAGTTTTGACTTCTATACTCCATGAAATTAGTGGAATATCATTGATATTTATGCTTCATCCAAAGATCTTTTCATGAAAATATTCTTCTGAGCATTCTTAAATTTTACTCTACAAAGAAGTATCATGTTGACAATTTGGACGTTATTAGTTCCTGAATAAATTAATTTTTGAACTTGTTTTATTGAATTCTTATATCATTGTCATAATCCTCATGTTTATATTTTTTTTTAAAGTCATCTGTGGCCTGTAGTGCGTAGATGGACTTGGTATGATTATGACCAGGATTATTCGATCATATTCTTGTAATCATCATGGCCGTAATGTTACAAATGATGTGGTAAAAGTCCTCATTGGCCCGTAGTGCATTGATGGATGATTGTTGGCATGATCATGATCATTGATGAATACACAAATATCCTTGGCCCGTAGTGCATGAAATTTGTGGTCGTGACCTAATGAATATCCTTGGCGTAGTAGTGCGGGGGATGATGTGGATTATTTATTTAAATTTGAGTCTCGTGATAAAAGTGATGAAAAACTTTTTAAATCATAAAAGATAGTAGATTTTATTCTCTACTTGACTCTTTTAATGGATTGCTTGTTCCGTTGCAGTTAAACTTGATGTCTATTGTATTTTATCAGTTTAACATTGTTGAAGACTAACGATAATTTATTCTGCATTATCTTAGTCATAATATTTCTTACTGGGCTAGTTGAGCTCACCCTTTCTTTCACTGTTCTTTTCAGGAAATGAGAACGTAGCTGGGACGAGTCGGGGAATGGAGTGATGGTCCGGATGATAGTATTAGCTAGTAGTCCTCACTATTCTGTTAAATAGTGTGACAATAAATGTAATGAGGACTTATTCTGAGGGTGGATATTGTCTAGAAGATAATATTTATATTTAAACTCACAGCATATGTTTTGTCGTATTTTACACGACTGCTGTATTATTAGTTTGTATTTAAATTTTGTACCATGTATTTGGCGACTCAAGATGGGTGATGTATACCTATTTTGGGGGCGTCACGGAACTTCTGTTATTCCATTATTTATTATTCTGTTGAAATATCCTCTCATGCGCTTCTGTTGGGACTGATTCCGTCTTTATTATTCTATTGGAATATCATATACTACATGCGTTTCTACGGACCGGTTCCATTATTTATTATTACGTTGAATAACTTTTGTCTGTCGCAAGTACTGCATGCATGGTGATTTCGTTGTTATTTCATTCTTTATTATTCGTTGGAACATCCATCGGTGCAATTTCGCTTTGACACGGTTCCGTTATTTATTATTCTGTTGGAATAACTTTTATCTGCCTGAATCGCATGCATGATGATTTCATTTGTTATTCCATTCTTTATTATTACGTAGGAATATCATGTACGGTCATGATATTACGTCTCGACTGGTTCCATTATTTATTGTTACATTGGAATAACTTGTATGTGCAAAGTACCGCATGTATGGTGATTTCTTTTGTTATTTCATTCTTTATTATACTCATTTGGTTAAATTTTGACTTCTATACTCCATGAAATTAGTGGAATATCCTTGATATTTGCGCTTCATCCAGTATCTTTCATGGAATTATTCTTCTGAGCATTCTTAAATTTTACTCTACAAAGAAGTATCATGTTGACAATTTGGACGTTATTAGTTCCTGAATAAATTAATTCTTGAACTTGTTTTATTGAATTCTTATATCATTGTCATCATCCTCATGTTTATATTTTGTTGAAAGTCATAAGAATGGACATTTCAAGAAGAGGAGATTCAACAATGATGGAAAGACGTCAGCACTAGCACCCGTTGTTTAGGAAGGAAAACGACCACCTATCATATGCTTCAAATGCGGAGGGGAGGGACACATCAGTCCAAAATGCGTGATGTCGTCCAAAGCATGTTATAATTATGGAAGAGAAGGTCACCTAGCCCGATTTTTGTCGTTCACCAAAGACAAATCCAATAGAGACGGTGGCACCAAAGGCGGATACGGACAAAACAAAAGTCGATGGTTTTTAGGAGAAGCGTTTTTGTGACTTCTCAAAAGAGTAACTTAACAAAGTTAGCACGGGTTAGTTAATTATAAATTCTTCCGAAGTCTATACCTTATTACACTACAAAAAGCAGCCTAATGAATGACCAATAATATCGGTGACCGCGATATGCGATCGCTAATACTACTATCTGCGACCGCTATCTCTGCGAATCGTATTAACCCGATCGCTAATACCACTCTCTGCGACCGCATCGCGATCATTGATCGGCTCTCTACCATAATTTTGCCTCCTAATTTTTGGTAGGAAATGTTGCCTTGAAGGTTTTGTCGACCACTTAAAATCGGCGACCGCGTCACGGTTGTTGATATCATCCACATCATTAAATATCTGCGATCATGCACGCGGTCGCGAAAAGCAATCACCGATCAAATAAAATAAATCGATCTCGTGCTCGCGACATCGATTACGAGAAAGAAAAAAAAGAGGGAGTTACATGCATTTGAGTGAGAGAGGAGTAGGGGGAAGAGAATCGACCACCGCCAAGACTACACTCTGCACTAACTTTTTCACCGCCCACTGCTCCACCATTTGCACCACCACCACACCACGCCCAGTAACCCTCAATTATCCCTAAATCCTAAATCTTTGTACTAATTTTATTTGGTTCAGCATATACAAATCTTAGTAGATTTAAATGTTGTGTTAATGAGTGGCTAAATTTTCATGTTCTAATTTTATTTTGTTGTATTAATGAGTGCCTAAATCTTTGACTGGAACCCAACAAAAGATGTATTATAGTTTTTCTTTTATAAGGAAATGGTTTTAATGTTCTTCTTCATTGATGCTAATTCATTTTCTTGGGGGTATTTTCTTCTTAATTAGTTCTTTCTAATTTTATATTCTTAAAGTTTGATACAAATCTCAAACGCGTTTTTCATTCATTAACCATGTCATCAACAATTAAATCGACTTGCATTTTACTTGAAAATTCCAAATTTGCCAACCAACTCTTTTTAAGAAAGAGGCCAAGTCTTACATAATCGTTGTAATTGGATGATGATAAGTAGGCTTGATTTTTTTTTTTTGTGATCATCCAATTTAAATTAATTGCACACATGAATGAGGACAACCGTCCATTTCATGATCAAATAGTAACCATGTTCGCATAACACGTCCATTTCGTGATTCGCATAACAGTTGTGTTGATTAAGGTCCCACATTAAAAAAAACAATTATCTAATATAGACAACTGTTAATCGACTTTTTTTAAATGTGAGACCTAATCAAAGACAAATCAGTTATGATAGTTGTGTGAACAAGTTAATTTTCTATAAATGATTTATATCTTCGACTAATTTTATGTGGAATATTGATTGCAAATTTGCAAGTAACATAAAAATTATGAACGATAAAATGGAGTCACATATCTCGTGTTTCCACATACTTCTTATATTTAATATCAAAATAGATTTGTTCTTAAAGATTATCATTGATAATCGAAAATGGTGCAAAAACCCATACGAGAAAAATATGATGTATCATTGACATTACAGAGCCTCTCGCATCACATATGATGTATCATGAAAAACATGCCATAATATCCTAATAATTAATATTATCATATTCCTTGGTATCAATAAACATAATGAACTAGTCAAAAAAAAAAAAGACAATGGCAATCTCACTCACTAGTCACTACCATTCCTCTGGAGGAAGGAAAGGCCCATAGAGGTTTCTAAACATGCCACAAATTATCATTTTCACCAAACATGTATCCTTAGAAATCAGTGACTAATTAATGTGATGTACACAAAAATATCGAAATATCAATATAATAATATCAAATCATTTGAAACATCTAACATTACTCATACAGAAAAAATAAATAAACTAAAAACCCAGATAGGACTTGAGAGTAAATATTGAAGACCATATGTTGGTTGATTGAATATCTTTTTATTCCTGTTATAGTCTGATTGATTGAATCTTATATACATGCCGTCGTGAATCTTATATCTTTATTCCGGTTCTAACCATTCTTTTATCTCTCTTGTTTGCGCTCAACGTTTAAATTTAACTCAGGAGAAGTTAGATTTTGACTTATTGGTTGAAACTTCGTTAGTAGAAACCTTCGTTACCTCCACTGTTTATAAATCTTGTTGATTCAAATCGACACTTTCACGTTACCTGTCGATCTTATCTCTTTGAAAATACTTGCCTTTGATGTGATTTTAGAAATCAAATGGTTAACTACTCATCATGCTTTTCGTAAGGTTGTTAGCTTTCATATTCCTAATCAACCTGTTATGCGAATTCAATCAACCAAACCACTAAAGTTAATCATTGTCATATCAAGCCATAAGTAAAGAGCCCCGATCCTTTCATTGTTGACTTCCTTGTGTGGAATGCCGCAAAGCCAAACTTTACATGCGACGTCGTGAATGACAATGGCAAGTTGATAGGTATCAATGTGACGTATTATCCAAGTTATGGATGAGAGTCACGGTTTGAATGATATTTCTATTGTTAATAAATTTCTAACGTATTCTTGAAGACTTCTTAGCCTACCTACTAGGCGTGAAATCGAATTTTACAATCGACCGAAAGACAAAACCCCATTTCTAAAACCTTAAATATTTCTTCAACTAAAACGAACATAACATGCGCCAAAGACGTTGGCTCGAGCTGTTGAAGATTACGATCGTACCATTCAATACTATCGTGGAAAAGTAAACGTGGTAGCTGACGCGTTGAGTAGAAGATCGCATGCGTTTATGAGTGCGAATATACGAACCTATGTGAAGATAACGAATATACGAGTAGAATCGACTTTAATCGATAAAGTTAAAGCCGCTCAAGCTACAGACCCGGAGCTGATGAACACGAAAAAGAAGGTTCAAGAGGGCGTTATTCTAGAAGCAAGAATCGATGAAGAGAGAAAATCTCAATCCTCGATTTAATTGGCCCATTTGAAATCCTCGATCAAGTAGGAATTATGGCTTATAGACTCGTTTTACCGCCAAATATGTTGCTTGTTCATAACGTTTGTCACGTATCGATGTTACGTAAATATGTGGACGACCTGAACCACATTATTGATTTAGAACCGGACGAGATAACGGATAATTTAACGTATGAAGATGTACTTGTTAAAATCCTGGAATATATTCTACGCTTAAAGGTTATACCTCAAGAGTTAGAATCTAATGAAGTGTCCTCATCTGTTCGGCAAACCAGGTACGTACGTAAATTTCGAGGGCGAAATTTCATAAAGAAGGGAGAATGTGAGACCCCAGATTTTATGAATAAAGATTAAATTTTTCGAAATATTTTTTTTAATATTATGGTGTGGATTTGATATAATGTTATAGTTGTGGGTAGTATTTATAAATTTTACAAACTATGCAAGTTGTTGTATTATATTTGATTGGTCGGGGAATATTCGTTTTAACAGAGAATATTCGTACAACGGCACAATCATTGGTGGACCCCACAACAGAATTATTGTCAGATTAAGAAAATGACAAAAATATTTTTATAAAAATAACGGCGAAAGTTTTACCGTTAATACTGTTGAACTACTCGGTAGTAAAAGTATTGTAATATGCGTGATTGCATAGTAGCACATGGTATTGATTATTGATGCTTACGTGAGAAATCACTCAGTTATACTCAATTATTGCTACAGTAATTATTGCATCATATCTCTCATATTATTGATTCGATTATTGTCACAGTATCATCTGTATTATATGTTATATTATTAAATCAATAATTAAGACGACAAAGTTATTCATATTATTAAATTTTAATATTTACAATGTCTAGAAGTTCTGTCAAGAAGAGGTTTGGTCACTTAATTGTTCGCCAATAGGGAGAAATCCTTATTGGAAAGCCCCTTTTTCCTGGGAACAACCTGGTTGTTAAATATTGTGAGTTATAATATTAATGATGAATAAGTTCGTGTTGATTAAAGATGAATTTGATAGTTTCATTGTGTTGGGATTATTTGTGTTAGTAGAAATTGACATCTATTCCGATGATAATTGATGTCTGGAGGTTATATTGTTCAATCGGGTATTCGGGATACTTTTTGTGTCGGAGTACTATTCACGAGTTACTATTCATGATTTACTATTCACTAGTTATTATTCACGAGTTACTATTTACGAGTTACTATTCATGAGTTACTATTCACCCGAACAATATATTTCTTTTCGGTCCAAATTATTTTTGGGTACAATATTATTCCATGAGTAGATGTGCTAATTTTTCAGACCGTTGGTTTAATTTATAATACTAAATCAATATGGGTCGCTGGTTTAAAGTTTTAATAGTAAATCAATATGGATCGTTGGTTTAAAGTTTTAATAGTGAATCAGTATGAATGAATTGCTTTAAGTTTTAATATGGATGTCTGTTTAAAAGTAAATCAATCTGGACTGTTCATGAATTAGTTACTATTCAATCCATTCTCCTATAAATATAAGCTCATTCCTTCATTATTTCTTATGAATTCACTGAAACTCTTAAGAGAGAAATTATAGAGAGAAAGAAATAGAGAAGTCAGCTACCTTTCTATTCCAATATCCAGTTTCTTCGAAGGTAAGGGATATTATTTCTTTCGTATTCATGAAGAGAACTTCAGTTATTCCATTATTTATTATTACATTAGAATAACTTTTGTATAATGGGTCTACCCTATACTTTGTGAAATTCTTCCATTATTTCATTCTTTATTATTCTGTTAGAATATCCCTCCTGCGCTGTTCTGCCGGACTGAGTTCCGCTTTTATTATTACATTGCAATATCACATACATGCGTTTTATGCCGGACTGGTTCCGTTATTTATTATTACATTTGAATAATCATACATCATGCCAAGCACCGCATGTATGGTGATTTCTGTTGTTATTCCATTCTTTATTATTACATTTGGAACATCCCATAGGTCTGCAATTTATTTTGACACAGTTTCCGTTATTAATTATTCTCATTGGAATAACTTTTGTACATGCAAAGTACCGCATGCATGATGATTTCATTGTTATTCCATTCTTTATTATTACATAGAAATATCGTATCCGGTGCGTATTCACTTTGACACAGTTCCGTTATTTATTGTTACATTGGAATAACTTATCTATGTGAAGTCTGCGCATGCATGATGATTTCTTTTGTTATTCTATTCTTTATTATACTCAGTTGGTTAAAGTTTTGACTTCTATACTCCATGAAATTAGTGGAATATCCTTGATATTTGCGTTTCATCCAGTATCTTTCATGGAAATATTCTTCTGAGCATTCTTAAATTTTACTCTACAAAGAAGTATCATATTGACAATTTGGACGTTATTAGTTCCTGGATAAATTAATTCTTGAACTTGTTTTTATTGAATTCTTATATCATTGTCATCATCCTCATGTTTATATTTTGTTGAAAGTCATATGTGGTCTGTAGTGCATAGATGGACTTGGTATGATTATGACCAGGGATTATTCGGTATAATCATGACCGTAATGTTACAAATGATGTGAAAAAGTCTTCATTGGCCCGTAGTGCATTGATGGACAGTTTTTGGTATGATTGTAGCTATGGATTCTCTTCGGCCAAGGGAGCAAAGATGAATTATTTTATGGCATGATCATGACCATTGATGAATACATGAATATCCTTGGCACGTAGTGTATGGATAATTTATGATCGTGATACTAATGAATATCATTGGTCGTAGTGCAGGGATGATGTGGATTATGTATTAAGCTGAGTCTCAGCGATAAAAGTTATAAAAAAACTTTTTAAATCATAAAAGATAGTAGATTTTATTCTCTACTTGACTTTTTTAATGGATTGCTTATTCCGTTGTAGTTAAACTTGTTGTCTATTGTATTTTATCAGTTTAACATTGTTGAAGGCTAATGATAATTTATCCTTCATTATCTTAGTCATAATATTTCTTACTGGGCTAGTTGAGCTCACCCTTTCTTTCACTGTTCTCTTTAGGAAATAAGAACGTGGCGAGGAATTTAGTCGGGGAGCGGGTGATGGTCGGATGATAAGCATTAGTATTCCTCACTATTCTATGAAATAGTATGATAATAATTGTAATGAGGACTTATTCTGAGAGTGGATATTGTCTAGAAGATAATATTTGTATTAAAACTCACAGCTCTTGTTGTATATTTAAGATTGTATTTGTATTCTGTACCATATTTTTGGCGACTCAAGATGGGTGATGTATACCTATTTTGGGGGCGCGGTTAAGGTTGGGGGTGGGGTGGGGTGGGGTGTGGGGGGGGTTGGGTGGGGTAGGTGGGTAGGGGTGGGTGGGGTATACATAATCGCTTAATATCATTTTTTTGAGAGGAGTGTTGGGTGAGTGGGTAGGTAGGTGGGTGGGGGATGGGGGATGGGGATGGGGGTGGGTGGGGTGGGGTGGGGTGGGTGGGTAAGTGGGAGGGGGTGGGGTTGGGTGGGGTGGGGTGGGGATGGGGGTGTGGGGTAAGGGGTATATACATAATCACATAATATTATTATTTTTGGTTGGGTTGGGTTGGTGTGACGCCCCCAAAATAGGTATATATCACCTATTCTGAGTCGCCAAATACATGGTACAGAATAAAAATACAATCTTTAATATACAACAAGAAAGTCATGAGTTTTAATATAAATATTGTCTTCTGCAGACAATATCCACTCTCGAAATAAGTCCTCAAGACATTTATTGTCACACTATTTAACAAAATAGTGAGGACTACTAATACTATCATCCGGACCGGCCACTCCGCTTCCCGATTAGTCCCAAATACGTTCTCATTTCCTAAAGAGAACGGTGAAAGAAAAGGGTGAGCTCAACTAGCCCAAGAAAATATTATGACTAAGATAATGCGAATAAATTATCATTAGTCTTCAACAATGTTAAACCGATAAAATAAATAGACATCAAGTTTAACTGCGGTGAACATGCAATCTATTAAAAGAGTCAAGTAGAGAATAAAATCTACTATCTTTTATGATTTAAAAAGTTTTTCATCGCTTTTATCGCTGGGACTCAGCTTAATAAATAATCAACATCATCCCTGCACTACGACCAAGGATATTCATTAGTATCACAACCACAAATTATCCATACCAAGGATATTTGTGTATTCATCAATGGTCATGATCATGCCAACAACTGTCCATCAATGTACTACAGGCCAATGAGAACTTTTACCACATCATTTGTAACATTACGATCATGATTATACCGAATAATCCCTAGTCATAATCATACCAAGTCCATCTATGCACTACAGGCCATAGATGACTTTCAACATAATATAAACATGAGGATGATGACAATGATATAAGAATTCAATAAAACAAGTTCAAGAATTAAGTTATCCAGAACTAATAACGTCCCAAATTGTCAACATGATACTTTTTGTAGAGTAAAATTCAAGAATGCTCGTAAGAATATTTCCATAAAAAGATATCTGGATGAAGCCAAATATCAAGGATATTCCACTAATTTCATGCAAAGATAAAGTCAAAACTTTAACCAAATGAGTATAATAAAGAATGGAATAACAAAAGAAATCACCATGCATGCAGAGATTGCAGATGATTGTGTTATTCCAATGTAATAATAAATAATCTGAATCCGTGTCAGCGCGTATCAACGCACCCGATGTGAGATATTCCAATGTAATAATAAAGAATGGAATAACAATGTAAATCACCACGCATGCAGATTGCGATGTATAAAAGTTATTCCAATGTAATAATAAATAATCTGAATCGGTCCCATAAAAAACGCATGCATATGATATTATAACAGAATAATAAAGACGGAACTAGGTCCAGCGTAAAAACGCATTGCATGTGATGTTCCAACAGTATAATAAAGAATGGAATAACAATGAAATCACCAAGTATAGGGTAGATCACAGCGTATCTGAAAGTTATTCCAATGTAATAATAAAGAATGGAATAATGTAAGTTCTCTTCATGAATATGAAAAAATATACCCTTACCTTATAAAGAAGAGTACTCTCACCAGTAGGGCGGGGATATATTTGAAGAAACTTGCACTACGCTTCAAAGCTTTCTTAAACGCTAAAGAAATACGCCAAGATTATAGAAGAATAATTCTTTCTACGGTTTCTCTCTAGAGTTTTCAAAGAATTCAGTAAAAATAATGAAGGAATGAGCTTCATTTATAAAGAAATGGATGAATAAGAACCAATCCATGAAATCTGCCTAGATCGATTTACTTTAAACAGACGGTCCAGATTGGTTTACAATAAAATATAATATATTCTATTTATAATCTAATAAAACGAATAACTTTTAAAAAGATTTTATTATGCAAACACTATGTATAATAAAATATAATATAATCTAATTATTATTCAATAAAATGTATAACTTTATAAAAGTATTCATTTTATATAAAAAGATTTTACTATTAGCCTAATAAAACGAATAACTTTATAAAAGTATTACATTTTTATATAAAAAGTTTTTCATTTTATTACATTAATAATACTAATAAAACAAAACTTCATCATCATTATTATTATTCACACTATTAATCGATCGTGTCGTTCCCGAAAAGAAGGGGGCTTTCCAATAAGGATTTCTCCCTATCATGCCTTAATTAGGTGACCAAACCTCTCCTCGCGTAACTTACAGACATCATTAATATTACAAATAATAATATTAATAACTCTATCATCTCAATTATTGATTTAATAATATATAAAATATCGATAATAATTGAATAAAACCGAATGACTTCTCACGTAAGCATCAATAATCAATATCGTATTATTACTTATGCAACCACGCCAGACATCGTACTTTTACTACTTGAGTAGTTCAACAAGATAACAATAAAACTTCCGCCGTTATTTTCAATAAAATATTTTTGTCGCTTTTCTCAATCCAACAATAATTTTGTTGTGGGGTCCACTAATGATTGTGTCGTCGCATGCGAATATTTCTGTTAAAAGCGAATATTCCCCAACCAATCGAATATAATATAACAACTGCGTCTTTTGCAAAATTTATAAATATTACCCACAACTATAACATTATATCAAATTTATTTCATAATATTCAAAAATGATATTTATAGAAAATTCATTTTATTCATAAAAATTGGGGTCTACAAATTGGGGTTGGGTGGAGTGGGGTGGGGTGGGGGTAAGGGGTATATACATAATCACATAATATTATTTTTTTTAGTGGTAGTGGGGGGTGGGGTGGGGTGGGATGGGGATAAGGGGTATATACATAATCATATAATATTATTATTTTTAGTAGTAGTGGGGGTGGGGTGGGGTGGGGTGGGGTGGGGTGGGGTGAGGTATATATACATAATCATATAATATTAGTGTCAAATCAAGTCTTCATGGAACCCATAACCCATAACATATTAAAATGGTTAATATGGTTAATATGGTTTTTAACCATAACCATATGGTTCCAACCCACATTATCCATATTAAAAATGGTTAATATGGTTTTAGTTCTTAAATGGAACCATAACCATATTTTGAAAACCAAAACCAACCCATAACCATATTTTGTCAGGCCTAATTTTAGCTTAGGCTATAACAATTAGTTTGTTATGCCAACACATAGCTTAGTTAACTGTTATAATAGGTAGTTTTATTGGATTTGCAACTTGTTACATCCACTTGAACTTAGTTGTAAGTTTAATGTTGGTTGTTTGCTAACTTGTTACGTCTATTCGAGCTTAGTTGTGTATTTAATGTTGGATTTGTAGCTTGTTACGTCCATTCGGACTTAGTTGCATATTCAACCCAGTTGTTCGCCTTCATCCGGACCTTCATATGATGTTGTAAAGTTCACAACATATTCCAGTAATTATTTTCAAGTTTTTATTTAACTGTCTGACATTAGTGATTATCTGTTGCATGTATTTGTTAATTGTGACGTGCTAATGATAAGTTGGAATTTGTTTATAAATATATTCATAAAACCAAAAAACTTAAGTGATAATAGTTCAACAACTTGTTATTTATAGTGTAGTTTAACTCTAATAAATCAACAAGTAGATAACTAGAATTAGTTAGTCAAAAAAATCAAGTGTCTACTCTCCAATTGCCTGACTAGTTCGGCGGCTTAAGTAGTTGGCCGATCATTTAAAAGACAAGTGTTAACTGAATATAATTTTATCAGTTAGATAAACACTTGTCACATTGAGTCCAGCAAACTCTGACAGACCCGCACATAAAATTATTGGCACAAACACAAACTTGGCCTTTTGAAGATATTCCACAAGTCCTATATTGAAGTGAATGAGGAGGGAACAGATGCTGCAGCTAGTAATGAGATGGTGCTACTTATCCAACTCCAAGCTTTGTGGCTGATCATCCCTTCATGTTTATGATAAGAGGAGACGTACGTACATGTCGTATTGTGTTCTTCATTGGAGCTGTACGTGCTCAACCCTCTGCTGGTTAATTGAGCTCTTGTAATATAGATTTTAGAGGCTTCAAGATCTACCATAAATTGGTATGACCAATATAATAAATTAAGAGTACAACTACTTGGCAAATTAGATGACGTATCAAGAAAGGCCTAAATATGGACAGTTAATTACTGATATAGAAGGGAATAGCTAGCTAGCAAAATCGGGAGAATTTGAGTTAAAACCCATAATAATCTAGTATAGGGTATAAAATATGTATAATACAAGAAAAAAGAGATGAGGGAAGGAGAAGTTTCTGAAGTTGGGAGATATAATATTTATGTTTGTTGAGGCTTGTTGTTTATGTATGAGGTTGCTGTGGTGTAGTGGTTATCACGTTAGTCTTACACACTAAAGGTCCCCAGTTCGATCCTGGGCAGCAACATTTTTATAAAGGAGTTATGTTACCCAATTTAGTGTTTTGGAGCAGGCCAAGAAAATATATAGTTGTCAACTTGTGATATCAGATATGTATGTTCTTGGAGAGCTAGCTAGGTCCTAGGAGTTAAAAATCAAGCAAACATGCAGCAGCAAAGTAACACTCGTATGGGGAACAACCTGCATGCAGCAGCAATGGACGCACTTGCAGTTGCTGTCATGGCTTGAGGATCACATGATTTCTTCCTTCTACACGAGGAGGCATTAGGTTGATGTCATTGGTGTTTAAGTAGCACCCACCCTTTGGCATGCACATGAGGGAGGCGAGGCGGCCTAGTCCCATCAAAGTGCAGAGATCACTCATGGCCTGGGGCTATTACTCGATTTCCTAGCACCACATAAGTGGGTCTCTCGGGTAATGGGCTCCAAATCTCCAGTTTTGGGCCTGACATTTGGAACTTAAGCCCATATCCTAACACATGCATTGCCTGAATAGGACTCAAAAACAAAAACTACTAGTAGTACGTATAATCAATTAAGTTCACCTAGGAAGATGTTATGTCTGGCCCGGCCCATTTTAATACTACAACTACTTAAGGTGACAACTGTGAGCATTAATGCATCTTAAAGTTTCAGCGTCAACCAAAATTTGGAATTCTTGACATGTTGGAAGGAAACAGGAGGGACATGTGAAATTTAAGACGACTTAACATGCATTAATACTACTACTAGTAATTTATTACTCTCTCTCTCTATCTCTCTCTCTCTCTCTCTCTCACACACACACACACACTTATTTTTGCTTTTTAACAAGCTTCATATATAACCTGCAACTCGCGATCTCATAATGTAGTACTCCAGTATATACTTCCTCCGTTTTTTGTCGTTTTAGAGTTGTCTTGAAAGATAAGAAATGATTGTAAAATATTAAATATACTATCAATTATACATATTACCTTCAGATTGAAAAAGAATATTATTTATTGGTCAAAAAATAGTGAAAGAATCAAAGTTATATTTATTACTTGGGGTAATATTGAAAACTAAGCAATTAATGTTTACTTGAAATTCTAAAACGATTTATATTATTTAAAAATAAAAATATTTCTCTAAGATGACCGATATTAAAAAAATGAAGAGAGTAGTTAGGTTACAATCATGAGTCATGGAATTCTCTGAATTCACCTACACTTATCCAAATTAAAGTAGCTGGTGGAGTTGAGGCAAATTCAGTCCACAAACTTATTACTCCCTCCCTCCCTCCCTCCCTCCCTCCCTCCCTCCCATAATATATTATGAGAGGAAGCAAAAAACCAATATGCTCCACCTACCACAACACATACACTTCTCTCACCGAAATCAGAGCCATATTTTTCATTATAGAGGGTCGATTACGGACCATTTTTCGATTAATAATCCTAAAACTAAGATTTTAATTTAAAACATTTTTATTTTATATATGATTATTTAATAGTAATAAATTTCAGAGACCAATATTTATTACTATTTTTTTTATCAAGTCTAATTTTGTAACATAGAAAAAGAGAAAAAAAAAAATTAAACTCAACAAAAAATAATAGGAGTTTCATTGTCAGATGGAACAGCTCGTATTTAAGTAGAAGTATATTATTAGCATTTAAAAGAATGACACAAAAATGATGAATCGAGCAATTCAGTTGTATTATTAGCCAATAATTGGGTAACTATTTCTGACTAGGATATAATATGAAATTGTGGGCCTAAATATCTAATACAAAAATAATAAGGGTTATTTACACCTCCTAGTATATTTTTAAAAAAAAATATAATAAAAGAACATCAAAAAAATATTTATAAAATTAATACATTTTTAATATTTTATTTACAAAATTAATGTATTCGTGCAGACAAAAAAGTTGATTAATCCCATATATATTCTATGTATTCTGTATACAGTTGTTACTTGTTATTGGGCACTACCTAACTGATCCTTAAACCCTAACATCAAACACGGAATAAGGTTAATGTCCGCGTCCTGAGCTTACACCCCTTTGTCTCCGTTTCAATGTTCGATTTGAATTTCCGTTGACGAAATTTCTATCAATGGCTGCTTCTAATTAAGCTATCTTCCTTGGCAGCAATGGCTGCCGCAGCTATTTCTTTCTCCACGTTCTCTAATCGCGCGTACGCCGACGCTCCTTTTCGATTCTCTCCCTTCTCTTCTAAGCTATATTCTGATTTGGTTACTAGGTATATTTTGACAATATGGAGGTTGATTAAAATAGTTTTGGAAACCTGCTGATTGTATTTTGGTTACTAGTACTTATATAGTTGGATACTGCTGATTGATCTTTGATTCTATTACCAGTAGTTTGACATTGTTTGTTTGTTCATATTGGGTTTTTTGGACTATTTCCTTTATAGGTAACCAAATGCGTATTAGTGAGTAACAGAACTTCATCATGTTGGTTACTTATAAATAACCTATTAAAAAAAAAATTATTTTGAATATTGTGACGCCCCCAAAATAGGTATACATCACCTATTCTAAGTCGTCAAATACATGGTACAAAATACAAATATAATCTTAAATATACAACATGAGCTGTGAGTTTTAATATAAATATTGTCTTCTAGACAGTATTAAAACTCAAAATAAGTCCTCAATACATTTATTAACACACTATTTTATAGAATAGTGAGGACTACTAATATATGTTATCGTCTGGACCGTCACTTCGTTCCCCGACTAGTCCCTGCTACGTTCTCATTTCCTGAAGAAAACAATGAAAGTAAAAGGGTGAGCTCAACTAGCCCAGTAAGAAATATTATGACTAAGATAATGCAGAATAAATTATCATTAGCCTACAACAATGTTAAACTGATAAAATACAATAGACATCAAGTTTAATGCATAGCTTTGAACAAGCAATCCATTAAAAGAGTCAAGTAGAGAATAAAATCTACTATCTTTTATGATTTAAAAGGTTTTTCATCACTTTTATCATTTGAGACTCAACAATAAATAAACCACATCATCTCTCTTGACTACTACCGAGGATATTCATTAAGATCACAACCACAAATTATCCATTGCACTACGGGCAAGGATATTCGTATATTCATCAATGGTCATGATCATGCCAACAACCGTCCATCAATGCACTATGGGCCAATGAGGACTTTTACCACATCATTTGTAATATTACGGTCATGATTATACCGAATAATCCCTGGTTATAATCATATCAAGTCCATCTATGCACTACAGGCCATAGATGACTTTCAACATAATATAAACATGAGGATAATGACAATGATATAAGAATTTAATAAAACAAGTTCAAGAATTAATTTATCCTGGAACCAATAACGTCCAAATTGTCAACATGATTATTCTTTGTGGAGTAAAATTCAAGAATGCTCAGAAGAATAGTTCCATGAAAAGATACTGGATGAAGCGCAAATATCAAGGATATTCCACTAATTTCATGGAGTATAGAAGTCAAAACTTTAATCAACTGAGTATAATAAAGAATGGAATAACAAAAGAAATCACCAAGAATGCGATAGGCGCGCACGCATGCGGAGTTATTTCGACGTAATAATAAATAATGAAACCAGTCACGCGTAACGCATTGCATGTGATATATATTCCATAGAATAATAAATAATTGAACCAGTCATGCGTAAAACGCACGCATGTGATATTCCAACGAGAATAATAAACAATCGGAACCGGTCATGCGTAACGCACGCATACGATGTGATGTTTCAACAGAATAATAAATAACGGAACCAGTCATGCAGAACGCATTGCATGTGATGTTCCAAATGAATAATAAAGAAGGGAATAACGTAAGAATATCACCACGATGCGGTACTTGCGCATAGATAGGTTATTCCAACATAATAATAAAGAATGGAATAATGTAGAATTTCACCAAGTATGCGGTATTTGGCATGTACAGTTTATTCCAACATAATAACAAAGAATGGAATAATGTAAGTTCTCTTCACGAAGACGAAAGAAAGAAATAATACCCTCACCGTAAAAGAAGAGTATTATTATTGGTAGTAGCTAGGATATTCTTGAAAAAAACTTGCACTACGCCAAAACTTCTTAAAACTCTAAAGAAATACGCCAAGATTATGAAGAATTCTCTGAACTTCTGGTGTGGTTTTCAATTCTAACTAAGCATCCTATTTATAGGAAAATAGAAAGGATACTATGTTGCACTATGCAATAAAATATAATATATTCTATTTATAATCAAATAAAACAAAACTTTATAAAAAGTATTCTTTTTATATAAAAAGATTTTACTAAGCAAACATTATGCCAGACACTATGCAAATACTATGCATAATAAAATATAATATATTCTAATTATTGTCTAATAAAATAAATAACTTTATAAAAGTATTCTATTTTATATAAAAAGCTTTTACTATGCAAAACACTATATAATAGAATATAATATATTCTAATTATTGTACAATAAAACAAATAACTTTATAAAAGTATTCATTTTATATAAA